>JAQISU010000092.1:4485000-5002500 GCA_029339505.1 Unio delphinus
TTAAGAGGCAAGCATTGTAACTTACCTGTGTTCATATTGATGTAATTAATAAATTTATCAAATTATTCAGCGCTACTAAAAATTAGTGAATCATTTCACTTCTGTTGTCTGATCAAATGCTCAAGTATGCAAATATGGTGGCCATGTTAGTAAAGAAACTACAGTTTGATTTGAAATACAAACAAGATGATAGTGCTATAGACCTCTTGGTGACATGGATTTGTGAGAAAGCTTGCCAGTACCTTCACTGGGGTCATTGGTTCTTCACAAGATTTTCCCAGGTTTTTTCTCCACCAAATATACTGGCTGCCATGCAAAGCCTGTCATGTGCTGAAAAATGGTATTAAACCCATAACAACAGCAACAACTAAAAAATCCACAGGTAACAGATGCAAGCTTGACACTAAACTATGTCCATACCCAGAAAATGCTATGTTTAGAGTTGTGACTACAAGCATATAACCATTCTAGTACATTGCTACCGGTACTTAGATAAATATCAGCTACTCAAGACATTCCATTTTCACTCCAATTCCTTGATTTAATTTGAGTATGATTTTAATCTGCAGAAATTGTCCTTTACATCAAGGTACCACATCTTTTGTAATTTAGACAGAGGAGAAGTTAAAAGTTGGATAATATAAAACTTGTGTGATTTTTCCTCTGATGAAATTGCGTTGCTTGCACGAGCTCACATTTATTTTCAAGACTGAGCGGTTTTAGAACCTAACCATTTAATTTCTTGGGGGTGGGATAATTTTCGTTTAAACCAGAAAATTTGTGATGTTATTAAGTCGTGATCCTAATTATAGTATGACCAAACACCTATTGTGTCAACATTATGTTCTGTATAAATTGACTACATTGGCATGCATTATGTGAAGAGTTAGTGGGAATTAGCATCAACATTTTAATATACAGTTTTTGATTGTAAGTAAGCAGCAGTTTTCTTTTGAAAAGATGTGTATAGCGGGTGTCAACTAACAGTCTTCACTCAGAACACAATATTTCTTGACTTGCTCCCACTTTTAGTATCAAATTTGCATCTGGTATGGTACATGTCCAAAAGGACAGAGGATTCTTTCCAACATGTTTTAAACTGACAAGAAATAGGCAAAATTGATATTTGATGCACACTAGATTAAAAATACTGTTGAACTTAAATGCTTTTTTTAAGGTAGAAAATGCACACATTTGTTCTCAAGTATGTATCTACATCTGCCTTGTGAATGGATGAGTACCATATATATTTGCCTATAAGTCAAGACAAACTGCAAACAACAAATGACCTGACCTGCCATAGTTTAATGTGCCTGCAGACCAGGGTATATGTTGTTTGTTTTACTGATTAGTCCTAACTAACTGCATAGACACAGAGATCTGCTGGAGCATTATGCAATGGTAGATTTGGGCCTGTACCATTTGCATTTGGATTAAGCTTGTAACCGCTAGTACATATGTTTAATAGTACAGAAGAAGAGGATAAATGGTTTTCCTGAACCCATACATTGGGAGTTTCTGCTAATCCATAAGAAACTCAAATATTGACTTTTTAGACAATTGTTGTAATTAAAGGCCATGCACAGTTATTGACTTCATTTTATACACAAGATATACATTGCAATTGGTATGAAATGGCCTTGTGGCTTGTGTAAACACTATAATGTTGTATCTACCAGAGCCAACTATTGGGAACTTGTTCCTGCATCAGCTATGTTGTGACTAGATCATTCGTTTTGATGGATTAAGAGGGATTCCCAACAAATAGATAAGTCATGTTCAGATAGTGATTGAAAATAAAAAGGGAAATAATCCCAGCAAAAATTTAAATATATGTTGATAAATATGCTTTTCTGCTAATACACAGCAATAGAACAGATAGACCATAACAGCAGGTCGAAGACTGTGCTGTTCAATTAAAGTCAAAGGAAGAATAAATGAGCTCCTGATTTGCCAGGGTTTAATGGGCTAGCAGATTAAGGTTTAAATTTTTCAGTTGAATTTATAATTAGATCATTGTCATAGCATAACATGTGCTAGCAGAGTAGGCCTGTACTGTTGAATTGAAAACATAGACCCTTATATAGTGGTATATCTTATGCTAGAAGATCTGTTATGTTGATCAGGGTCTGTGTTGTTCAGTTGCAATCAAAAACCCTCATACATTGGTGTATAACATGTTTACAGATCATGATCTTTGCTGTTAAGATGGATTCATAAGTAGAAAAAATAGTGTACATCATGATGTGCCTGCAGATTGAAATCTTATGCTGTTTGGGTGTATCAGCATACAATGTGCTAGCAAGTCAAGGTCTGTGCTTTTCAATTAAATTCATAAGTAGAATAGTGTAGATCCTGATTTTCTTGCACATTACGTCTGCGTCTGTGATGTTCACAGTTAAATGCACACTAGAGATAATCAATGGTTATCAAACCTTTCCACCAGCACTTTTTTCCATGTATTCTTTGCAATACAAACATCACACACATCAAGTGGGCTACAACAGATAGTTGAGAACTTATGCAGTAGAATAGTAGACAATCATGGTCTGAACCATCAGAACTTCACTGTTTTCTGGTGTTTCAGAGCTCTTGCCATTTTGGATCCTGAGAATTGCACTTACAATGAGTCCCCTGAGATCTTACAGTCAGTCTTAGAGGAAAGAGTCAAAGTGCTCTCCAACATTGCAGCTGCTCAGCTTAAGGTATGCAGACACAGATATGGCTGAAAGAAAGACAGACAAACAGTTACTTTTTATTGGAAATTTGTCTCTTTTCATATTTATCACTTTGGTATGTATGCTTTTGTCAGAGAATGCATGTGGTTCCAAGACTTTAAACTTCATCAGTATTTATAATTAAAACATTTTTGTAATACCTATGTTATATTTTCCTGAAATAGAATAATTCTTTGTCATTTATCATTGGCTTCTATTGACTGTTACCTTTAAGTTTGGTTCTCAAACATTGTTGTCTCTGTTGCATTAAAAATATGACTTGGTTTAAAAGCATATCTTGAATATTAACTTAACCATGCTACAGTTGCCTTTTTATAGACAAATGCATATGCAATAAAGATAAATAAAATTTTATTGGACTTCAATAAAAGCACATTTCCTAATCATTTCAGATGGATGCATATAGAGAGGTTGTTGAAAGCTGTACTCAGATTTTCCAGCTAAATCCAAAGAATGAGAAAGCAACATTCAGAATGGCTAATGTAAGAACCTTGATACAATTTTCAGTTTCATTTCTTTAATGACTCCTTGTGATGGTCTTTATATCATCGGCAATATTTCATGGACTTCTTAAGTACAGTGAACTTTTCCAGTTTTTCTTAACATCTCCATTTTTTTTCCTCAGATCAGGATTGTTGAATATCCATCCCTATTTTGGGTTTGGAATTATGAGTTTTTCACTGTGTTAAGTATGCATTTAGCGATTACAGTACAGTCATAATATTTGCATTTTCCTGAAATTAATCTTGTTTTATTTCTGAGGAAAAATTGTAGATTTATTCAGTATTCAAACAAATGTTTTTTCCATTCCTTGTTTTATATGTACCTCATACATGAAATCCCATCATTATCAGAAATACCATTGGCAAGGTAATGCAGAACATTTTAAGACATTTTTGTGGAAATTTACTGAATATGAAGCCTATTTTAAATGAAAGGACACAAAGATTGTTATTTTTGATGTGCTATTGCAATCAGAACATGTTCAGCAAAAATGATGTCAGGGCAACAAGAACAAGTGCAGTAATAATCCAAATTTTAAAGTAATAAGTGTAATGAAGTATAAAGAAATGAACAAAACCTCTTCTTAAGTTTTTGTTGGTATCCTTCATAACTCATCAGCATTCTTTTTAAGTGGACATCAGTTAGAAGTAAAGTCGAGATATTTCTTTAATAACAGTACTTACACTGATACTGCCGATGATAACAATGACACTATGTATTTAAAACTGTTCAAATCGATATTATCAAAATCTCTCACTTGTTCCCATTCAGCTTGGGGAGAAAAATGACATCGACAAAATATAATAAATGACACTATTGTATCAAATGTCACGTTTGTAATTTATGAAGAAATGTTCAAGATTTCATCAAATCTATACTGGTTTTAAAAAAATTGGATATTACTTTTTATTACTTTTGTCCAGTGAAGTATATATCACTGAATAAAATCATCTTGTAGGACACATTTTTTTAGATTAACATGTGAAAGGGAAACAGGAAGTTCTTATCTATTTTATACTTTTTTAAGAAATTGTTGCCTTATTGCCAGATTTATTTGATGCATAAAATTAAATTTGTTTTGAAAAAAAATTTCATTGTGATATTATTGTTTTGTTGAAGAAATGTACTATTTATACCATCCAGTGTACTGTAATGCTGTAATCATGAATTTGATGCCATTGAATATCATTAAATTTTTGTACATGCTTGCAGTTTGAGTGTAATTTATTTGATTTGTGCTTTATTAAGGCCATGGAAAAACTTGGAGAAACAGAAGAAGCACTGCATTGGTACAAAGTTACCATCTCTATTAATAACCAAAACAAGGTCAGTTGTTTTCTATTTTTTTTTTTTATTTTTTTTTTTTATCCTGCTATTAATGCACAACAGAAATGCTAGAAAATTAACTGAATTTAACACAAGATGTTCACACATACAAATGTCACAACACTATCCGTCAATAGGTTCTTATTTTATCATCTGGGGTTATGTTGGGGTTTATTTTGCAAGAAAACTGTGTAAATGGCTTATTCTTATGAAAATGGTATTAAAAAATTGGATTTTGGATTGCTAATGTCCAAAATCAAAATGACAAAAAATGTCATTTTATCTTTCACTATAGTAAAATGTATGTTCATCCGATTTCATGGATGGTTTATGTTTTGGGTTAGTAAGTTAAAATAATAGTAGCTGTTTGTGTGAAATAACTTGAATTACTGACCATGTACTTTCACCATTTTTTTTATAACTTTATGAATCTTTCATATTTCGACAATGCATTGTTTCCATGCTCAAACTACAAAGGCATTAAGTAATTAAATATTGTTTACTTGTGTAACTTTTACTATTCTTTTAATATACTACCTTATAATCTTTTTATTAGCCATATCAAAAGATGAATAGTTTAAATTGAAGAATTCTCTTCTGATTAAAAAAAAATGAGGTTAAGTTAATACATTTCTTGAAAATATGAGCTTAGTTTTTAACAGATAAATCTGTAGTAAACATTTTCAAATGTTTTCAAAATAGATTTCAAAGCATCCCCATGTGTGCTTAGAAATATAAAATAGGTCTTGTAATAAGAGGCAACTAATGAAAGCAATCTAATTTACCTGTGATGCATCCATTGATAATGTTCATGCTGATTATTTATGCCTTGCTGTGGATCCCTAAATTTAACTTAGCACTTTATATAGAAAGGGGTTTGCTGATGTTTTGTTAAACCATATACTTATACACATACTTATTTATTATTAAGTGTTTGGCTTATTATCAATTAAGCACTGTATACTTATCTATGATTTGTTACATTTTATCCTGGAGTAATCCATAAAGGAATGTTATGCAATAGATTGATATAAAATATAATGAAATGTGTTTAAGTTATTAATAAATTATTTATCTTTGCTCCTTGCAGGAAGCTCATTCATCAGTCAGTAGGCTTAATCAGATCAGGAAAAAAGAATTGGAAAAGGAGAGGGAAACATACAGTAGAATGATGGGAGTCAAAAAACCTCCTCAGAACACCAAGAAAGAGATGCCTTCAAAGGTACCCATTTATCCAGCAAAGATGTGATACTGGCAGATTAGCAAAATTGGAACATGCAATTAAACTCACCTAAATGGATAATGTTAGGACAACAAATTTAACCATTATAGTATGGTGGTGATTAGTATTAGGTTTGGTCCCACAGTATTTGGACCAAAACAAATAATCAGTCTGCAGTGGAGTTTGGGTTAAAGAGAGACCATTTCTTGGGAAGTTTTACAGTATGTGTGGTTTCTTTTATGTATTCTGTTGTGAATGTCACATAGCAGTCAAAATATTCAATTATCAGTTTCTGGACACCTGCATTTGTCTGTTAAGTGTCAGATTTGGTTAAATTGTTGTCTATTAGGATAATATATTATATTGATTAGAAGTATTTTTTAAAAAAATATTTTGCCTTTCAATTTCTCATTGATAGCCAATAATTCAGTCCCATTGAGTAATAAAGTTGTAATCACTGATTGCAAAGATAGAGTAAATTTTTTAATAATTGATTAAAATATTTTCCCATGTCCAGTGTTGAAAGAAATTAAAAGTTGGATATTATTTTAGCCCAAGTAAATATTGAAAGAATTGTAAGGGAAATTAGCCAGTACTATAAATAGTTTTGATAATATGTATCTAGATATTCAACATATTTTAAAAAAAGAGTATTCTTTTATTTTTTCGCAGCAGCAGCAACAGCAGAGGTGGTGTTGGTCTAAATTTTTGGCTGGTGGAGCGGTGCTTGCTGGGGTTGCAGCCATTGGCTTTGGAGTATACAGATACTTCAGCAGCTAAATGATTTAATTCTTTTCATCACTCAACCAAGATCTTCTCAACTTACTATAGAAAAACATCAAGGATTCCATAGCATATTTCTGTTCAGTGATTAAAATCTTTACTTAAAATTTTACAAGCAGTGCGATCTGAATACACCCCATTTAGAAAATTTTCCAATATTATACTCAGTTAACACATAAGACATCTTTCCACTATGTTTGTAACCGACTATTTGGTAATATTCCTTTATGACTTTTTAATCTGATGATGAATTTAATAATTAGATTTTTCTAGTTTCTACTCAGAGATGTTAAAAATATTCAATGTCAGCACAATTAAGCATAGAATTTCATTATTCACCCATTATTAAAAAGTTTCAGAAATATGTTTTTACCTGCCTTTATCACAACCATGAAAACAATGTCACTTAATTTTTCCTAATTGAAGTTTTATTTCATACTTGATTCTTCATCATTGCGTAAACAAAGTTCATTCCATTTTAAAAACTCGAGAATGTTGTTTGATCAAGAAACTCAAGAATTGAAGTTTTATTTCATACTTGATTCTTTATACTTTGAGTAAATTAAAATTCATTCCCTTTTGAAAACAAAAGAAGAAATCTTCCCCCGCACATTCAAAGAGGTACTGTCATGGAATTTAAGTTTCTTTTTTTACATCTATAAGCAGAAAATTCACATCTCAGAATTTATTATATAAGAAAATTTTAATCATATAGTTATTGCTTAATGCACTGTATTTATTCATGTAAGATAGAATCATGAAAAATTGTTTGTTGTACAATTCCAACATTTTAGAAATTTAGTCTGAGCTTGACAGTCAAGTTCAGGCATTTGAACTTTCATTGACACTGATAATAAAAATGTAACTATATTCAAAGGAAATACAGATTAATCTCAGTATACTGAAATAAAGAAATATTACGATAACTAATAGATTTCTAAAAGTATATTTAAAGTGTTTTCTTTGGCTCATAATGATTAAGTTGTTATCAGGTTATTCATAAGGAATTTGTTTCTTAACTATATCAGAGAATAAAAATAAGCAGTACATTAAATAAATGAGACGATTACATAAATATTTTAACAATGCATGTTATAAATTCTACCATTAATCTAGGACTATTGTTAAATTACCCATTTTAAAATTGGCAATTTTATTTGTTTTAAATATTTTAAAGATTGATAGAGTTGAATGCATAATTGTTAAAATTAAAAGTGTCAATGAATTTTCATTTTCTGGTCGAACATTGTGACATAAAGTAAATGTCAGTTTCATTGTCATGAAAACCTAAATTGTTTGCAAGACATGGTAGAAATCCAAGATCACCTATGCAGTAATGTTCTTTAAATGGTGCCAAATTTGTCTGTTATTATTCTGTAAGGGGCTTCACATCTTTATTAATTCAGTCATTAATATTAAGTATTAGGAGTGATAACCAGATGAAGGATTTGATTTAGCTTTTCAGTATTCTGAAGTTATAAAGGCATGAAGAAGAATATAGCTATTTTCCCAAATGTGGTTAATTTCTTGTCTTAGTTTACAGCTGAACAAAGATTATGAGTTTAAAGCAAACAGAACAACTATGATATCTAAAATTTGCAGACTTTTTTGTCATTCCCTCAGGTTGTTTTCTTTTCTTTTTTTTGTAAGTAACTACGATAATGCAAATGATCATAAACTTGTGTTTATTCCTGTGTACAGTGAATGTTGCTTTTCTTCTCATTAAACTCTAAATATTTTTGAGCTTGGGTTTCTATCACATGACAGTCCTCCATGTCTTCCATCATTTATACTTCAGTATTTCTTCTTGTGTATTTTTCACTGAAAGTTATTAATACTTTTTAGATTTGTTTAGTTTTCTATCCACTTTGCAGGTACAAATTGGTTTATTTTCAAAGCACTTTGCATGTATGATTTGTTCATTTTTTTTCTAACCACTTTGCAGGTATGTTTTGTGCATTATTTTTCTAATCACTTTGCAGGTATGTTTTGTGCATTATTTTTCTAATCACTTTGCAGGTATGTTTTGTGAATTATTTTTCTAATCACTTTGCATGTATTTTAGTGCATTATTTTTCCGTAGTTTAAAAAAAATAAGATTAAAGATAAAAGTTACTTCAAAAGTTAATACTAAAAAATGAAGCAGTCATTGAGAGCTAGGTATGGCAATAAAATCTTATTTCAGGCATTAAAAAATAATTTAGAGTTGTCTTCTAGATTTTTGCTTTCGCAAAAAGTATGTTTGGTGGAAGTATATACTGTAACAAGATCTCTGTTTTATGTTAGAAAGTAGATGTACAAAGTTGTTACGTAATTATTTTTTGCTTCAAAGAGGGATAAAGGTAACATTTTGTGACTTATTCAGAAAGTAGTCTGTAAATATTTACTTCAGAAAATTTTATAATTTGGCAATTTAAAAATAAATAAATAGGATATGTATTATTTACTTTTCTCAAGTAAAAAAAAAAACTGGATAACAAATTTGGTTTTTCAAAAACATAAACATGAAATGTAGTTTGTCATAAGTATCAGACAACAAAAATTATCTTTATTTAAAAGAAATAAGATGCAACATGTTGCTTTCACAAAATACGAATTAAATTTAACACTTTTGCTTTAGATTACATTTGCAGACTTCACAGACCCAGATGGCAGACAAGGTTCTTTATAGGGCGCAGTTGGACATGTAATTGTGTATTTACTACAAGGCTTTTACAATGGGTAGACTTTAAAGTACGGCTTTCCAACAGAGGGAGAAGAATAAATGTTTTCATTTTTCACAAAAATTGCTTTTATAAAATTTAGAATAGAAACAAAGTAGAAAACTTCAAGGGTTCACAAAAGGAGCTAAATCAAAAATAGTTTCAACATAAAAATATATTGCAGTTACCAATGAAACAGGATAATTGAATTCCTAATTGAAACAAAGACAGATGTGTGTTATGCTTTCATATATTTTGTTTCTTTTTGGGAAATGGATTTTAATGCTAATGCATTTAATGTTTTACATAAATATAAAAAATAAAAAAATATATTTTGGCTTTCATAAAAAGTATTTGCAAAAAATAATACCTTTTGCCAAAAGTAGTTTTACATTTCTCTCACAAAAATGGATGTAGATTATAAATTTGAGCTGTCAAATAAATTTATTGTCAGTCTTATGACTGACTTTGAATGAAAAGGAATATGCAGTTAACATTTACCACAAGTAAAATAATATAAACTTTGGCTTGCACAAAAAGAAGTTTGATACAAATTTGGCTTTCTGAAAAAGAAATAAAATCTGAATTTGTGCATGCAGGGAAAGGATATACATTTTTTTTTTTTGCAAAAGAAAATGGCAACTAATGATGACTTTTGGGGGCAGAAATTGGCATGTAACTTTCATTTTTTAGGCTATAATCTTTAACTTTCATGGAAGGGAAGTTTCACAAGAGAATTTGGCTCATGTTATGAAGATTTTTAGGCTTTCACACAAAAAACACAAAATATACATTTTCACTTTTGCATTAAAAAATTGGATATAAAATTGAAGCTTTTCTATTTGAAACTGGACTATATATATATATATACATATATATATATATATATATATATATATATATATATATATATATATATATATATATATATATATATATATTCTTATAAAAATTGAATGAAATTGGCTTTACATTTTTTTAAATTACGGATATATATTTTGGATTTCTGTTACAAAATTGGGTTCATGCTAAAAATGTGATATAAATTTCAGCTTTCACTTGAAGATTATATTATTTTGCTTTTACATTTGACAGTGGGATTAAAATTTTGGCTATAGTATAAAAAATTAATCAATTTGGCTGTAACAAATAAAAGACTTGATACGTTTTTCGGCATTATCAGAAAGAACATAAGATATAATTTTGGCATTAGAGAAAGGAAAATAGGATTTAACTTTTGTAAAGATTGGAAATGGGATAAATAAAATTCAGGTGTTCATTTGCAGGAAGTAGAATAAAATATTTGGCCAGCTTAAGCAGGAAGTTCAACAATCCATACCCCATGTTGGATGCAACATGGAGTAAATGACAATTCAGATTGGTCTGGTAGACTCTCTGATAAGTTAGATCAATCTGATCATTCAGTCTTCTGCATGGTCTACACACAAAAACATGATGGCTCAATTTCATTCTAACAAGTGGCCCTCAGGAGAGTGGGTGCAGAGTGGTCTTAAGTGCATTCACTGATCACTGCCATGCCACTTTCTGTTGACGTGAGTTCAAGCCTTCAACTCGACCGATGTGGATATCTGAGAATGCTTGCCACTAGCTTCCCATGGGTTGTGGTTCTTCTCAGGACCTGTCTAGGTTCTTGCTCCACCAGATATACTGGCTGCCATGTATGGCCTTATCATATGCTGAAAATGGCATTAAAAAGTCATCAATAAGAGATGTGGAGATATCATCAGTCTGTAATACATCTAACGTGTAAGTTAATGATATTTGAAGGAATAATTACAGATGATAACATCGGTCGGGCTGCACTTGAAGTGGGTGCTGTTTTACCATAGGTGCTTTTGTCACTTGTAGTAAGTGGCTAGCAACAGCATTTGGTTTTACAACAGGATGAACTTGAACTGGTGGTTGCTGAGCATCATCATTGGCGACTCAAGCTAGAGATTGATTTGTGTCATACACTGTACATCCAGTACAGTGTATAGCAATGACTGTCATTGCATGACACAATTTTGTAATGCAGTCTGGGTTTGTACATGTTTTTGTTTATAACCTAGATAATTATACACTCTTGTAAGCCTGTGATTGGATTTATTAGAACAACATTATTATGGACTTATGGTTTTTTAATATTAAAATTAGATCTCAAACAAAAACTGCAAGCATTTTCTGCAGAACCTAATTGAGTATTAAAAAAAAAAAACAAATGCATGCCATCTGTATGAAAGACACTTAGATGTTTTATTTTTTTTTTGCTTCAGTCTTTGAACTGGTACTTAGAAGCATTTGAAATTGATAAATTTATTTGAATTATCTGTTAACATTTGGTCACTGATTTAACACCACTCAAATTATTTAAATGTTTATGAACATAAATATTTGCAGCTCATTGAAGCATTTTTCATTTATAATGTTAGTGGGGCTTAAAAGTATATATTTAGCTTTCATATAAAATGGTACTTAAAAATAAAACTTGTCCATGGGATTTCCGTTAATATTTTGATGTAGAATACAGTAATTCATTTTCATTAGATCAATTTTTTAATCAAATTATATAATATATCTCTCTTTGCTTTCTATCTCTCTCTCTCTTTCTTTCAGTTGATCTCTTGCTCTTTCTGTCAATCTTTATATGAAAAGAGATAGTTATGTATGGTAATTTGAAATGGTAACCAGAAATTGTTATTCCACCACTTACTCTCTCTCTCTCTCTCTCTCTCTCTCTCTCTCTCTCTCTCTCTCTCTCTCTCATCTTTCTCTCTCTCTCTCTCTTTCTCTCTCTCTCTCTCTCTCTCTCTCTCTCTCATTATCTCTTTTTATTTCTTTGTGTGTCTTATTCCTTCACTTTCTCTCTCACTCTTATCTTTTATCCTCTCTTTTTATTTCTTTCTTTCTTCCATTCTTTGTGTCTTTGTCTTTTTCTTTTACTCTCCTATCTCTCTCTCTCATGATGAAAATGTCAGGTGTCTACAAATGTAGCCTGATAATTTGAAATTTTGAAATGGCAACCAGAAGTAGAGTTAATGTTATTCCCCTCTCTCTCTCTCTCTCTCTCTCTCTCTCTCTCTCTCTCTCTCTCTCTCTCTCTCTCTCTCAGTAAATAAATAATAATGCAACAGTTATCAGCAAATGTATCAGGGTAATTTGAAATGTAAATTGTAGGCTGAGTTAGATTATTCCATTCACAATTTAAATTTTAAATTTGGTTTAGAAAATTGCTGCACAGATCAGTGAAAGGCCCTTTCTCTTGACTGTAAATCATTAGCCACAAGAAATACCAGTAAATGTCTGAAATATTTGAAACATACACTGATGTATTGTTATGTACCAGTAAGTAGGCAACAATTGTATAGTTTTATGGGTAGGTGAGATCAGACCCCAACCATGAGTGTATCAATACAGTGTCAACAATTTATCAGACTAACATTGACGGTAAAGAATGTATAAAAAAAAAGAAAAACAGATCAGCTAGATCTCTCAATTATTTTAAACCAGTCTTTGTATGCATGCACACACCTTGAGCAAAGGATTTCTAAAGGAAGATTGACATTAAATATAAATCAACAATTCATCCATCTTGATCCTTTGCTACTAAATCACCTCTGTCCACATGTTATTTGGTCTTGGGCTCTGCCAGTGTGGGTATGTGTGAAAGTTTGCAATTACCTTTTTGTGGGTTGGTAATTGTTGCAGGGGTTTTTAGAAGCACTTAAAATTTGATATATTTCCTTGAATTATCTGTTAAGATTTGGTCACTGTGATCTATACTTTGATACTTTTTTTATTTTACTGGAATGGGTTCATTGTACAAATTAAATGATCGAGTTGTTATGAAATTATTGTGTCCTTAGAATACCTGCATTTTCAAAAGTGTCTTGTAGAGATAATGCATCTCAGTTTGCATTTATGTACACATGTTGAAATCTCTGAGGAATGTATAAGCCAGCTAAGTGGGTTGTCTCATTGTGTTATTTGGAAATGGCAATTTGCTCCCATATCCTGACCATGGAATAGTCAATATGCTCAGAGTGCCATTGGAAACCAATTAAGATCAGTCAAATGTTTATGAACATAAATGCATGAAGCTTAATTAAGCATTTTTCATTTATGATGTTTAGTGGTGCATTAAAAAAAAACTTATCTTTCATATAAAATGTTACTTATTCATTTTTTTTAAAATCAACTTTTGAACTAAACTATGTTTAAAAATTATTGTTATAACTTATCATTTTTCAATCAGCTGACAAAACTCTGCAAAGTGATTTTTCTTGCAGGTCTTTTTTATCATATAAATATGTTCAAAACCACAATTTATTCTCCAATTCTTCAGCATGTTCAACAACTGGTTTTTGTTTGAAACAGTAAGTAAAGTATATTGTCTGATTTTTGTTTAACACATTCAGTAACTAAAGTGTATTCTCTGATTTTTTGTTTAACACATTCAAGTGTATTCCCTGATTTTTGTTTAACACATTCAGTAACTAAAGTATATTCTGATTTTTGTTTAACACATTCAGTAACTAAAGTGTATTCTCTGATTTTTGTTTAACACATTCAGTAACTAAAGTGTATTCTCTGATTTTTGGTCAGCATGTTCAGTAGTTGAAATCACATTGTCTGATCCTTGTTAAACATCTTCAGTGATTAAAGTATATTGTCTGCTTTTCATTCAATAACTAAAGTAAATTGTCTGATTCTTGTTCAGTAACTTAAATACATTGGCCCATTTTTCAACATGTTCATAGCCAGAAACAAAATTGTCATTTTCCTCAGCAAGCTAAATATCTTGAATACATTGACTATTCAAAGAATATACATTGTCCTTTTCTTCAGCATGTTATTCTATCAATAATAATGTGCCCGTTATTCCTTTTGATGTTCATTTATCAAGAATAGTGTGTCCTTTATTATTCAGTTTGTTCACTATATTGATTAATGTGGCCTTTATTCTTCAATATGTTTATTATATTGATTAATGTGACCTTTATTCCTCATGATGTTTATTATCAAGAGTAATGTGCTCTTTATTCTTCAGTATGTTAGTTAGCAAGAATATTGTGCCCTTTATTCTTTAATATCTTCATTATCAAGAATAGTATGCTCTTTATTCTTTATATGTGCATTATATTGATTACTGTGGCCTTTATTCCTCATGATGTTCATTATCAAGAATAATGTGCCCTTTATTCTTTATATGTTCATTATCAAGAATATTGTGCCCTTTATTCTTTAATATGTTCATTATATTGATTACTGTGGCCTTTATTCCTCATGATGTTCATTATCAAGAATAATGTGCCCTTTATTCTTTAATATCTTCATTATCAAGAATAGTGTGCCCTTTATTCTTTAATATGTTCATTATATTGATTACCGTAGCCTTTATTCCTCATGATGTTCATTATCAAGAATACTGTGCCCTTTATTCTTTATATGTTCATTATCAAGAATATTGTGCCCTTTATTCTTTAATATGTTCATTATATTGATTACTGTGGCCTTTATTCCTCATGATGTTCATTATCAAGAATAATGTGCTCTTTAATCTTCAATTTGCTAGTTATCAAGAATAATGTGCTCTTTATTCTTCAAATATGTTAGTTATCAATAATACTGTGCTCTTTATTCTTCAATATGTTAGTTATCAATAATACTGTGCCCTTTATTCTTCAAAATGTTAGTTATCAAGAATAATGTTCCCTTTATTCTTCAAAATGTTAGTTATCAAGAATAATGTGCTCTTTATTCTTCACTGTTTATTTATCAATTATACTGTGCTCTTTGTTCTTCAGTATGTTCATTATCAAAAATAATATTCCCTTTATTCTTCAATATGTTCATTATCAAGAATATTGTGCCCTTTATTCTTTATATGTTCATTATCAAGAATATTGTGCCCTTTATTCTTTAATATGTTCATTATATTGATTACTGTGGCCTTTATTCCTCATGATGTTCATTATCAAGAATAATGTGCCCTTTATTCTTTAATATCTTCATTATCAAGAATATTGTGCCCTTTATTCTTTAATATGTTCATTATATTGACTACCGTGGCCTTTATTCCTCATGATGTTCATTATCAAGAATACTGTGCCCTTTATTCTTTATATGTTCATTATCAAGAATACTGTGCCCTTTATTCTTTATATGTTCATTATCAAGAATATTGTGCCCTTTATTCTTTATATGTTCATTATCAAGAATAATGTGCCCTTTATTCTTTAATATCTTCATTATCAAGAATATTGTGCCCTTTATTCTTTAATATGTTTATTATATTGACTACCGTGGCCTTTATTCCTCATGATGTTCATTATCAAGAATACTGTGCCCTTTATTCTTTATATGTTCATTATCAAGAATACTGTGCCCTTTATTCTTTATATGTTCATTATCAAGAATATTGTGCCCTTTATTCTTTATATGTTCATTATCAAGAATATTGTGCCCTTTATTCTTTAATATGTTCATTATATTGATTACTGTGGCCTTTATTCCTCATGATGTTCATTATCAAGAATAATGTGCCCTTTATTCTTTAATATCTTCATTATCAAGAATAGTGTGCCCTTTATTCTTTAATATGTTCATTATATTGATTACCGTGGCCTTTATTCCTCATGATGTTCATTATCAAGAATACTGTGCCCTTTATTCTTTATATGTTCATTATCAAGAATACTGTGCCCTTTATTCTTTATATGTTCATTATCAAGAATATTGTGCCCTTTATTCTTTAATATGTTCATTATATTGATTACTGTGGCCTTTATTCCTCATGATGTTCATTATCAAGAATAATGTGCTCTTTAATCTTCAATTTGCTAGTTATCAAGAATAATGTGCTCTTTATTCTTCAAATATGTTAGTTATCAATAATACTGTGCTCTTTATTCTTCAATATGTTAGTTATCAATAATACTGTGCCCTTTATTCTTCAAAATGTTAGTTATCAAGAATAATGTTCCCTTTATTCTTCAAAATGTTAGTTATCAAGAATAATGTGCTCTTTATTCTTCACTGTTTATTTATCAATTATACTGTGCTCTTTGTTCTTCAGTATGTTCATTATCAAAAATAATATTCCCTTTATTCTTCAATATGTTCATTATCAAGAATACTGTGCCCTTTATTCTTTATATGTTCATTATCAAGAATATTGTGCCCTTTATTCTTTATATGTTCATTATCAAGAATATTGTGCCCTTTATTCTTTATATGTTCATTATCAAGAATACTGTGCCCTTTATTCTTTATATGTTCATTATCAAGAATATTGTGCCCTTTATTCTTTATATGTTCATTATCAAGAATACTGTGCTCTTTATTCTTCATTATGTTTATTATCAAGAATAATGTGCCCTTTATTCTTCAGTATGTTTATATTATCAAGAATAATGTGTCCTTTATTCTTTAATATGTTCATTTATCAAGAATTATGCGTCCTTTATTATTCAGTATGTTCATTATCAAGAATACTGTGCCCTTTATCCTTTATATGTTCATTATCAAGAATATTTAACCCTTTATTCTTTGATATCATCATTATCAAGAATATTGTGCCCTTTATTCTTTATATGTTCATTATATTGATTAATGTGGCCTTTATTCCTCATGATGTTCATTATCAAGAATAATGTGCTCTTTATTCTTCAATATGTTAGTTATCAATAATACTGTGCCCTTTATTCTTCAAAATGTTCGTTATCAAGAATGATGTGCCCTTTGTTCTTCAGTATGTTCATTATCAAGAATAATGTGTCCTTTTTTCTTTAATATGTTCATTTATCAAGAATACTGTGCCCTTTATTCATCAGTATGTTTATTATCAAGAATAATGTTTCCTTTATTCTTGAATATGTTCATTTATCAAGAATAATGTGTCCTTTTTTCTTCAGTATGTTCATTATCAAGAATACTGTGCCCTTTATTCTTTATATGTTCATTATCAAGAATATTGTGCCCTTTATTCTTTAATATGTTCATTATATTGATTACTGTGGCCTTTATTCCTCATGATGTTCATTATCAAGAATAATGTGCTCTTTAATCTTCAATATGTTAGTTATCAAGAATAATGTTCCCTTTCTTCTTCAAAATGTTAGTTATCAAGAATAATGTGCCCTTTATTCTTCACTCTGTTTATTTATCAAGAATAATGTGCCCTTTGTTCTTCAGTATGTTCATTTATCAAGAATACTGTGCCCTTTATTCTTCAGTATGTTTATTATCAAGAATAATGTGCCCTTTATTCTTTAATATGTTCATTATCAAGAATACTGTGCCCTTTATTCTAAAATATGTGTATTATCTACAAAAATGTGCCCTTTATTCTTTAATATGTTCATTATCAAGAATAATCTGCCCTTTATTCTTCATCATGTTTAATAGAGTACATTGTCTGCCTTAACTAGTCACTTACCAGTGTTTGAAATTGTGACCCACCAGGTTTCATTTATCCTTTTTGTTCAAAATGTAGTCTTCATATTTAATGTGATGTATATGATATACAGATTTTAAAGTCTTTCAAATGTATATAATCCAAGGTTGCCACATAAGGGTTGAAAACACTTCATGCTCATGTAATTCGGAAAATATTGAAGCTTAATGTTGATCTACTTTGTCATGACTTTGCACAGCAATATCCTTTCTTGAACATTTTATTTGTAAAATAGCCGTCAGTTAAATCCTTGACTCAAAAACTTAAGAATTTGAAACCTATTTAATTTTTGTTCCTGGAGAATTTTTGCAATTCGTTCTGAAAATCAAATCATAGTACAAGGTCCTGTAAATTTTATTTTGATTTATTAGTGCATCATATTTTTCATATTTGGATGTCTTTATATTTGTTAAATCACATTTAACTTTGTAATAACTTTATATAAAAAAATTTTGAACCTTATTACACTTGCAATATAAGATATTATAAAATATCTTTATTAAAATTAATTACTTGTGTCATGTGCATAAATGCAAAACAGGAAATCTTTGATAAAATTTTAATTTTAAAAAGTATTTTCTTTTTCTTCTTTACTTAAATTGCAACCATGGATTTACATATTTTGTTGGATGTTGATCATGTCAACAATAAATACCATTATATGCATAGATGAATATTCATGTATTCCAATTGTATAATTAAAGAGTTATGTTTGCCTAATCGAGTCAATTGTCAACTTATTTTTGCAATAGACATTTCGGCTGGCTGTTGCTATATGCATAACTATTACATAATAAACATTCCAAAGAACAGCAGCCTAATCTGATAACCCCAGTATGTGTCAGTGTTGACCTAATTGCATTTTACAGGCATAGCTTCGTGGCTGGAACAGAGTTTGCTCAACAGAGTGGGTCACCTGGAGCCATTTTTTTTAGTGGCAGATTTTTTAAATTGTCAATAATTTTAATATCTTTTCAGAATTTAATTAACTATATTCTGCTAGTCAACAAGAATATTTCAAAAATAATCATACAAAAATACACACATTTAAATTAAATAGTTTTGCTTATTAGTTGGTCTTTAATTTTATCTAATGTCCAAAGGTCAGTTATTTTAGTAATTCTGAAGGAGTGCCTTAAATTTGTGTAGATTTTTTTCACACATGTAAGCAGATTTGTATTGTTTTAAGGCAGTTGTAATCTGCCTGATTGAGTCATTAGTACATTTTTTATGTAGTTTTAAAGTCTTTGAAGAGCATGGTTTATGCCTTTATGTTTGTGTTCTCTTAGTTGCTTGCAGATTTTCAAACTATTGAATGTATCAGCAGTTAGTGTGATTCTTGAAACTTTATATCAGCTTTTATATTAATCTCATTCCAATTCATAACATAACTCCCAAATGCAATCAAAGAAGACCCCTGATCCTTCATTGCATAATATGTTTGCACTGTGTGGTCCATACAGTTCAGTTTTGATAGCTAATAAGTTATTTTTTATAAGTTATTTTTTATTTAGCAAGATGCACATAAAATCAGAATTACATGTATAATAATATTAATTTTTTTTTTATATCAGTAACTTTAAATGCTGATTTTTGTCGACCCAGTGGCCACTTGAATACACATATTTTGCCCTCTACAGTAATGAACAAGGACCATGTTATATGAATGGGCTTACATTCTATACATTTTAGGCATTATATTTCTCCATAGGAGATGGGCAAAACAGCTCAAAATCCTCTAAATCCCACCCACTTGTCAATCTTTTACAGAGCAGTCCATAATACTGTGCAGGGAAAATGTTACAGAATGGTGAGGCCAGAATAATTGGCACTGAAAATATATGTATGATATTACCCCTTGAGAATACCTACTTAAATTAAAAAAAAAAGCTTTATTTAATTGAAGCTGAACAAGAATGACCCCATCCCACTACCAGGCCAGAAAGAAGTAGTTTGAAAATTATCTAAGAGGCCACTTTTTGTATACCTGCGAGGTAGTTTTGGTGTATATAATACTACCGGTATGTATCACACTTGTTTATCAGTTTGGTTCACCATCGAATAATGTACATCCTGATCTGCCATTGCATGATGCTTCAATAGATCGGAGTATATGTTTGTTCTGCTGATTCCTCCGATTTTCCAGCCCATTATGTGATGTCAGATCTTGGTGTATATGGTTTACAATTGGATCTGACTTCTACATGACTATATACGTTGTGTGTAAGATTTAATATAGGATCATGTTGACTTTAAATTTAGTTTACCTAGTGCACTCAATACATGTACACTGTATATTACATCTGGTATTGAAGTATTAGGTGAAAAATGTAACAGGATCATTGTTTGTTAAATGTTGGATTATTTACCCTTTGTACAATTTTTTTTGTGTACATAGCTAAGGACTAAACATATTCACTAAAGCATTTATAGGCTGGTGTGCATTTTTGTGTTATGTTTTGTCAAATATTTATCTGCATGTATGGATTTTTACACATGAGGGTGTGGGGGTGTAATTCCCTATCACTGTGTAATTTTGTTAGTTAACTGAGATCACATTGGTTTCCACAATAGAAAGACCTAGCTAACAATTTACAGCAGACTGTAAATTGATAAAGATCTCCAAAGTTCAAATTTGTCATTTTCTTTTACACAACCATTATTGCAATTAATTAAGATTGTATAAGAGTTAGAAGTCATAATCATGTCATATTCCATTCATAGCACTAAGATAAAACTAGATAACCATATTGATGGTTGTGATAATGTAATGATCATGTCATTTTGAGTTGTATGATGTGCATTGATTGTGCAAAAAGCCAACTTAAGGGCTATGGATAACATAAATGTATTATGAATCCTTTGTACCTTTAAATCTTGGGTTGAATCCAAGATTACAGCATGTGTAAAGGGTACTTACATGGCTGCACATAAAGGAATGATGATTTCTCATGGATTCTTTGGTTACTTTAAAGAGGATTATTTGGTGCAAAGGCTGCAAGTGATATAAAATGAACAAAACGTTTCAATTATAAATTGGAATTGTTAATTGAATATGAATTCATCATATCTATACTGTTATTGCCTGACTTAAGTGATTGTGTTAAATGACACGAGTTAACTTGGGAAAGCCAAATCAATGAGACTGCTCAGCATTAAGAGGTAACTGTTGGGAATGGTTGGCCTGGTGTCAGGATAATGTGACAAGATGGGACCGTATACTACATGTATGCAGCATGATGCCCCACTGCTAGTCATCACTATAAACTGCCACACTGTGGCAGATATATGATAAAGAAATTTAAAACTACATTAAAAGTTCAAATCACACACACACACTATCACAACATCCTCAAGGTCCCACATAGTACACTAAAGTGTAGAGAATATATACTAATTTAAAGCTTGAATAAAACAAGTATTAATTTTGGTTTTGCACAGATTATGAAATTAGCCAATTTATACTAATTCTGTGGATTTTTTTTATTATAGCACAAATAATAACAATATTTTTAGGCTTGGTTTGGGTTTAAAGCAGTTAGCAGAATTATTAGGAGGAAATCTTAAAGACATCATGACATTTACCAGGTTATTACAGGCGGCTATATTTTAATAATGAGCCTGTTACTTTAAACAAGGCAGCATTACTATATTTTACTTGTTGCAGTCTTAATTTGTTCACAAGGTGTGAACCTTTTTACCCGTATTTCTTTACGTCTATGATGATAACTAATGTTGTGTGAGGTATGTGCTGGTCTTGAGTTTTGATGATACTGAATGCAGCAGGAATAAAGTATGTTTTTAAAGTCAACATTCTTTTGTTTGAAAGATCTTTTACTTTTAGACCCTGCCACAAGGAGTCTGTAGGTAGTGACTGGGCTTGCCATTGACCAGGTGCTGCGAGGTAAGCGGCACATAAAATGTCTGCATTTATAACATGAAGAAAATAATTTCCCAGAAAGTATCTTTATTTTACATTTTCAAATTCCATATTGTATATCAGTCTTTTTTATATACCTGCATTGTGGCATATTATGCAGTGGCTTCACACTTGACAAAAATAGAGGCCTATCGATTGTGAGGTCTAAAAAAGGTCAATGCCTTTGTCTGAAAGTAAAAACATTTTCCACATAATAACATTGGATATGCATCACAGATCTGGACAAAACTCTGATGAATGGCTTGTATATGTGATAAGGAAGGTGCTGGTTTTGAGGTCATTATTTCAAAAGTCCAGGTCACATAGTTAAAAAGAAAATCATTTCTCTACAAAAAGTGCAGTGTGCCATATGTACCTTCACCAACATTTGCGGATGACTTGTATATTGAGTAAGAAAGAAATATGTTGAGTTTAGGGTCAAAGGTCAAGGTTGATGTGACTGAAAGAAGAAGAATGGTACTGACCTAATAGCTAAAGCGCATTAATCTTCTCCAAAACTGTTTAACAGAATTCTACCAAAATTCACATGTGGTATCCCAGTATGGGTCTCTCGGAATTGTATTTCTAACGGTCATTTGCCGTCAATATGATCGCTGTACCTAAATTGAAATTGATAAGATTTGCAAACATTTATGTCAGATTTTATTCCATATTTGATAGAAGTCTTTGTAAATGTTGCTCATTTGTGTCTGACGTTAGTAACACATCACATGAATCAAGTGCATACATATTTTTAGCTGAAAAGTAAAGTATATACATGTAATTGACAATAAGTAAATGACTTAGATGGCTATTTAACAAAAGTAAATTTATCCTCATACCGGTACATGAATCACATGCTGAGTTTAAAACCATATTTACCTGATTCAACAGGCAGATATTGTTAGTACTAAACATAGCATGAATAGCAAATGATTTCTAAGACCTACCCACCCATCTTCATAACGCATACAAATATGAAAAATATGAAGTATTGGACAAACTTAATTTAATTTATGAGGATTGTGATTGTGTACTGGTTGAAGTTGCGGTGCTAATTGCCTGCCGTGCATGAAGACAAGACTAAAATGATTCTTACCTGAAGAGAGGGGGATTTTCCAATATTGGTTGGTTTATTGTTTCTGGATAAAAATGATTATTTTTTCAAGTGTTGCAACCACATTGATGACAAAACTGATACTGAATGGATGCAAAGGCATGATATTTTGAATCACAAAAAAGATTACTTTCGCATGACATAAATTTGTTTGCATCTTGTTTGATATCACTTTTGGATCTATTTTTGTTTCAATTTTTAGTAAGTATATATATATATTATATATGTTGTTCAATCTGTATATCTTTATTTAGGCCCATTTCATTCCTCTCTCTCTCTCTCTCTCTCTCTCTCTCTCTCTCTCTCTCTCTCTCTCTCTCTCTCTCTCTCTCATAAACAAACTTAAAACAAACTAGCAACCACAAGCCATCCATTTTCAATACTTTATTTTCTCTCTCTCTCTCCACATCAGGCTGAATAGATCTTACAATGTGCCAAGACTGTTGGCGCTGAAATGTACATTCATGTTATGAATAACAAGGTGTCATCATGATTTGTTTTCCACACATGAACCATGACAATTGTCAGTAACTTAACATGATTGATCAGCGTCTATTCTGTATTGTGTGTAACCCTTACAGTATTGTACCTATTACTCCGTGTACCTGTTACATTAACCTTGGCAGGCAGGCAGTCTAAAAGATGGGAAACTTGACTCCATACCCGGGCAGATGAAGCTTGTTAGCTTTGTCAAGGCAATTTTTCTAGGAGAAGGAAACTCTGATTCAAAACCAATCAAGTCCAATCCATTGGATGATAGCTCCACTGCCTTGTGGATATCTTTGGGAGAAGGAAAGGCCACGGGAGTAAACCCAGACAGAAAATCCGGAGTGGAGCCCCCAAGGTGGCTGGATGTCGACTACGAGTTCCTTCTGGCAGCTCCTGCATCCAAACTTGTACCAAATATCATGCTCATCATTCCTTTGGACCCCACCAGCAAGGACAAGAGGGGATCCTGACGTTTGGGCAACCCAGGATCTCCATACTCCACGTCCAGGCTTGAGCCCTGGAGAGGTCACTCCAGTCTCGCTACTGAGTGAGGAAACAACACGGAAGCTGAGAGTTTACAGGTTAGAAGTCCCACCCGATTGGCGTAGGGACGAGTCAGCGTTGACGGTGGGAGGGATCATCGTGTGCCACTGGCCAACTACAGCCCACCTCAAGCCGGATAGCCCTCGATCAATAAGGTGTTGACCCGCCATCGTCTGCCTGCTCCAGTGGGTATCTGGAGCTCAGTGTGATGCTCAACATGACAAGCAGACGGAAATTTCACGCCAGACAAAAGAAAAAAGAAACCAATAAAGAAAGAATCCAGTTCTTCGATTTGCAAGCTGGAATGTGCGCACTATGTGTACAGGCATCTCCGATGACCTCAGAGAAGTGGGCGACACCAGGAAAACGGCCTTCATCCATAGAGAACTCACCAGGCTAAATATCAGCATAGCTGCCCTCCAGGAAACTATGCTGGCTTCTAGTGGCTCCCTCAGAGAGGAAAACTACACCTTCTGGAAGGGTCGAGAACCTGAGGAGCCCCGTCAGCATGGAGTGGGCTTCGCCATCAAAAACAATCTTCTGGCCTTGGTTCAACCTCCCACAGGGGGCACTGAGCGTCTCTTGTTCATCCGCCTCACCACTGCTGCAGGTCCTATCAACATCATCAGTGTCTACGCCCCACCTTCTCGTCTTCAGAAGACACAAATGATCAGTTCTATGGGCAGCTGGACGAACAAATCAAAGGATACCCCAAACACTAACCACTATTTCTCCTCGGCGACTTCAATGCCAGAGTAGGTGAGGATCATGAGTCGTGGCCTACCTGCCTCGGATATCATGATATTGGAAAGACCAACGAAAACGGCCAAAGACTACTGGAGCTGTGCACCTACCATGGCCTGTGCATAACAAACACCTTTTTCAAGGGTAAGCCACAACACAAAGTGTCATGGAAACACCCCAGGTCCCATCACTGGCACCAACTCGACTTGGTCATCACCAGGCGCTCTGCCCTTAACAGCGCCCTCTCCACCAAAACCTACCACAGTGCAGACTGCGACTCCGACCATGCCCTCGTGAGCAACAGGGTGCTACTACAGCAACAGATACTACACCACTCAAAACCAAAAGGACACCCACGCATAAACACTACACAGATGTCGGTCATCACCAAGGTGCAGGAGTATGTGTCCGCCCTGGACAAGGGCTTCAACCACTGCACGTACTACTTTTTTTTTTGCCTCTGCTGGGAGGAAGGAGCAGTGCCCCAAGACATGCGTGATGACACAATTGTGACCTTTTACAAAAACAAGGGCGACCGCAGCGACTTACTGTTAATTACAGAGAGATCTCGCTCCTGAGCCACGTTGGTAAAGTGAATGCCCGCATCATACTAAACAGGCTGCAGTTGCTGGCAGATCGTGTGTACCCAGAATCCCAGTGCGGCTTGTGTGCAGCCAGGTCGACAACAGACATGATTTTCTCCTTACAACTCCAAGAGAAGAGCAGAGAGCAAGGTCAACCACTGTACATGATGTTCATCGACCTCACCAAGGCCTTTTACTTAATCAGCAGGAAGGGCCTTTTTGAAATTCACAGTAAGATCGATTGCCCCCCCCCCCCCCAAAAAAAAAAAAAAAGAAACAACTCCGCATTATGATAATCTCTTTCCAGGCAGATATTGATAATCTCTTTCCAGGCAGATATGAAGGGAACAGTCCTGTATGACGAATCTTACTCAAGCTCCTTCCCAGTTAACAGCGGCGTGAAGCAGGGCTGCGTTCTAGCACCAACCCTATTCGGGATCTTCTTTTCTTTGTTTCTGTCCTACGCCTTGAACTCTTCTACTGATGGCATATATCTACACACTAGGTCCGATGGGAGGCTGTTCAACCTGGCACGACTGCGCTCGAAGACGAAAGTGAGGGCTGTGCTCATCCGGGAGATGCTTTTTGCAGACAAAGGTTATCGTGCGAGATACCACCATTGCCCCTTCAATCAAAATCAACGGTGTCACCGTGGAAGCAACGTTCCCTCTAAGCTGCACGCGTGCGCAGCTATTCAGACATCCCTACGCAGCTGAATTATCAATTAAATGTTAAAGTTTGCACGTCTCCGTAATGCTTGCACAATGCAGCGAGCATTGCGCGCACATCTGCCATTCGCTTAGAGGGAACGTTGCTTGGAAGCAGTCAACAACTTTACCTAAATGGGGACAACCATCGGCAACACTCTCTCGCTTGATAAGGAGCTGGACAGAAGGCTTGGAAAGGCAAACACCATCATGTCACGACTGACGAAGAGGGTGTGGGAAAACAAAGCGCTGACAGAGCACACCAAAGTCCAAGTTTACCAGGCCTGCATTATCAGCACCCTTCTTTATAGAAGTGAGACCTGGAGTACCTACATGAGTCAAGAGCGCCGGCTCAACTCCTTCCATATACGGTGCCTTAAACGCATCTTGAAAGTATTAGCAAAGTTTGTACTGATATAAGTAGAGTAAAAGAGAGCTTGCATATAAACCCAAAACAATATAAAAAATGTTGAATTGATTAACAAATTTAAAGAAGGTGTTGTTGAAAAGCTTTATGGAAACGTTAAGGAGTAGGGATCTCGGATGTTCTTCAATGTTATTTAGAAGGATAGCTCCAAAAGCAATACCGATTACAAATCAACTACAAATGAAAGCTATTGACGTTGTTCGTGCTAAAGCTCCTGGTGCTATTGGTAATGTTGCAGGTAGAGCGTGTTTGGCAATTAAGGATAAATTAGCACGTTTAATACGACGAAAATCATCGCCAGTAAAATTACCCAGCAGTGAAGCTATGCTAGTCAATAAAAAAAAATCCAAATCAGAAACAAGCAGTCTTGTCTGATGAAGAAAAGAAAATATAATTGCAAATTTGATAGCAGGAAGTGGTCTTCGTGTTAGACGATAATAATTATAAAAAATGTTTAAACGTTTATCCGATCCAGCATTTGACATGGACGTACCGGTTCTCATTGATGAATCGATAAACAATTATCAATTTATTCTTATGAAGCAATACAACCTAACGCACGTGGAAGAATCGAACTACAAGTTCAGGATACAGTTAGATATTTTATCCTCTGAAGCGTTTATTGTAGTAGAAGGGGAACTTATAACAAATGCTTCAGCTGATACGCCAGATGCAGATAATTTGCGTGTTGGTTTTGTTATGAATGGAATTATGGTATTTTTTGTTAGCACTGCATATATGATTGATGGAAGAAATATTGAATAAATTCAGAAAGGCGTCGACGTTGCTACAACAATAGGTTTAGCGAAATATTCTGAGATCAGCTGGTCCGTCAATCATGTTTCATAAAGATATTACCAACAATGCTGATCATGTTCAATATATTAAAATACGAACACCTGCAACTAATCGACTACTATTTGATTCTCAACATGCAGCTAGACCATCTGATGCTAATTTTGATATTATAGGAAGTGTTAATGCAAATATCAACTTAGGATTTGCAACACGTACATTAATGCTGTTAGGAGGACGTAGAAGATCTTCGTATGTAATTCCAATGTCTCATAGTTTTGGATTTTGCAAAAATGTTAGAAAGGATGATGATAATGATGCAATATGAATGGGCGTTGGTGCTGCTGATGGTAAGGTAAATATAACAAAACTCTCACTGTGGATGCCCGTGTGGATGCCCGTGATGCCCGTGATGACTCCAACAATCGCTGGAGAACAAAAATCACTTGCTTATATGGATCAAAGTTGTAAATCAGTATTGTCATGGTTAACAGTGACTACAGATAGTGTTCCAAGTACCGTTCGAGGTTATTTACATGGCATTTAGCATCACAACCATTTTGTTTCTGAGCCACGACATATCTTTCATTGCTTTGCAGAACATAAATCGACAAATTAGTCAAGAGCACAGTCATATGATATTTGACCAACTCAAGAGTTACCGATGCTTCTTTACGAATAAATGGCCAACAAGAACCAGCTGAGGATACATTGTTAGATTATGCCACACACAAAAAATTGTTGCATGAGCTTAACATCGCTTGATGACATTTATGAGACGTGATCAGAATGTAGACACGGGTTTACAAATATTTCAGCGGCATTTCAAATATTTCAGCGGGATTACACATATTTCAACGGGATTTCACAACATGATATCCAATTTATTATTTTTCATTTGAACATCTTGATTTAACATGATTATTGTCAAAATTAATGGAGTAACCGAAAACGGCATAGCTGTATTTAATAGTAATAGAAAAATTAGACCCGGTGTTGTCATGTCAACGATATGAGATAATATTCGTGGTCGAGTTCAAACGTCCGGTGATACAATATCCGATATCTTTAATTTGACTAATAATAAATGTACTTGTCTTGGATAAACAGAATCAAACGACGACGCTATAACAAAGATATACGTCAATGATAGAATGGCAAACTCATTAACGACAATCACTAATGAAGTAATCAATCTTAAATCTAATTATACTGCTTACATAAATACGTTCTTGAGTTTTCATAGAAACGTAAACAGAAACATTAATGACTTTTTCGGAAGTCCAGCAGTCGCTGATATTAAACTCGTTGACGTGGAAAAAAAAAGAGATCACCGACAACTTAGTATATACGCTTGCATCTGGATCAGTATTATGGTCGCCATTCAATAAATCCATTAAATATTGCGCGGAGGTTACCTGTATATACAGGTTCTCATTACTCGGCGTTAAAGTATCTAAAATACCATTCCTTTAACTACTAAAAAATATCTTCTGGATGTATGTTAGTGCTTTTGGAGCAAAACGACGAAATAATATTTGAAGTGGAACCTTAAGAAAAAATACTCGGCTTGATTTATTATTAGTGTCTGAATTAATCACTAAACTACAACCTGCTTAGTATAATGAGCTTTCCAATCATCCTGCAACATTACAGATACAGTCAGGTGCGTGAATGGCAAATAAAAAAGACAAAATAGTTGATGAGTATACAGCTAAAGTTTTTTTTAAAAAAATATCACAAGCGTGTAGTTATTATTGACGTCATTATATATTCGGTGTCAGCTGTCATAGCTGGAACCGGCATATTGCTATCAACAATAACAATGACATCGCCAGCAGTTGTAACAATTTGTGTTTCAACTTTCAACAACAATTGCTGGTATTCTTAATATCATTGCTACAAAATATCTACATGTAGCTAAAATGAACTACATGAGAATATAATAAACTTGTATACATTGACTCTAGCTTACTTCAAATTATCTTCATTGATATCATCAGGTCTTAGTGATGAAACAATATCAGATATTGAGTTTACATAAATGATTAAGATTTACAACTAGGTAATGACTACGTCTGCTTTGGAAAGAAAATAACAGAAACAAATAATAATAATAATAATAATAATAATAATAATAATAATAATAATAATAATAATAATAATGTCATCTCAAGAAATACTGCAACAGATCGCATTTAATACAACTTTGTCAAAAACAACGATGATAAAAAATAATCGACCAATCCTGAATTTAGCGACAACTTTCTATTTGCAATTCCAGTAAAAAAAAAAATTACGCTGACACAATTACGAGTATGTCATAGTTGGCCAAATATTATATCAAGACGATTCAAGGGGATGCTGGCGAATAATACTTTGGTATTTGCAAATAAAACCAAACCATATGGAACCCTGACTGGCAAGTTGTTGCCATTCCAACAGTTAGTTATCAAATCGAAACAAATCAACGATCAATTCCAACGAAGCATTACATCTATTACAGTAAAAGAATCTAAGATAGATATAATAGTTCACGAAACAACTATACCAGCTGCTATTGAAAAAAAGCTCTCTACATTATGTTGTACCTATTTATCAATCATCGATCAGATCAGTTTTAGAGTGGCATGAAGTTCCACCCGAATATCATGGACGAAAAGAGCTGAATTTCAAACAGACAAAAACAAATATTATAAATGAACCAGAATATCGAAGAATAGATATATGGAAAATAGTATTAATTGGTTACCGTTCTTCTTTTCAACGAATTGATGAACATTCCTTCATCTTTTGGTAAACAAATGCCAACAATATGGACCTTTTTAGTTTAGATGATGACGATAATTGTGCTGTAAACGAAGGATTAATTAATAATCTTCTAGAAGTTATTGGACCTTAACTTATTAGACGACTTGTAGTATTTTTGTTTAAAATATTGTTAAAAATTACTCTGAAGAATTAGAACAAAAAATTATTGAAACAACACAACATTTAAATCAGGCTATATCAGATACTGAATATATCAACTCGCGAATTCGTGATCAAGTAATGTTTAATAAATCAGAAGGACTTGGTTTTTTTTAACAGAATTAGAAATTACGATACAAAGAAAGCATTTCTAGACCACTATAACATAACTGAGAACCAATTACCAACATTTGTAATACCATCACTTGCAACAAATGAAATAAAGAAATCATTCAATAATAAACTTCCTAAAATCGTCGAGTCATGGAGAAAAATAAACCCAACAACAGGTATTCTCAAACATAACAATGATCCCTAATGTAGAGGTCGTCATATTTCACCAGGAATTGTAAATATAACGCCAACGATTGAAGTCAATCTTGTATGTGATATAATTGATGGCAGCTACCAAGTCGATATAGAAAAATCCACTCAAGAAGAATTTGGAAATAAATGGGTCTCCTAACTGACAGAACTTTATCCAATCACGTCATCTTTACGCAGTATATATGGGATAAAAATCAAACTAAAAATGAGATTTCAATAGTCTTCTGGTCCAGTCAAATAATATAAATATCCGGTCACAAATGCATTGCAGTAAATGTGGAAATTTCTGTGTCCATTTTTCATATTTCACACAAAAATATCGCAATTTTTTTCACGTAATGCTCAACCACTGCTTCAAAAGTAATTTCAAGCGGAAGGTCTGATATACGTATCTCTCTTGTTCTTTTCTTTATTATCCTCAACATTGGAGTTGGGTTTTTTTTTTACTATGAATTTCCCTTTGGTAATTTCTATTTCTCCATATGGTATGACCGGTAGCTTCCCTTCCTACAAGAACTTCTGCTGTTCCCGGGAAATCTTCTCTTGCTCTTTGCGTCATATCTGTTTCTTGCGCGCCTTGTTTATTATACTCGCATTCCAAGAAACCCCCGCGTCCTTCTCAATGCGTTTAACCTTGAATGTTTTTTTTTTCTTCAATGTTCCATAATTTCTTTATACTGTCATTCATACAAGCTGATATTCTCTTCTTTAATCACGTGAGATGAGTTTCACTTATTGTATATTTCTTTATATCGTTGCGTTGGTAGTAATTTATTTGTGATTTATGATATATGATCATTGATCCTATACTTCATTGATGTTGCTGGCACATCCATTGACAAAGTAACCTTTGCATTACACTCCGGTTATCGCTTTTTTGGCACCTTTGCTCCCGCTTGCTTGTTTAGATGGCATTCTACTGTACTGTATTCAGACATCCGAGATATGTTTTTCCTCAATTTCCTTTCGAAAGAAGAGTTAATAAAAAGGCCGCCAAAAATGGTCATTTAAAACCAAACATTCCAGAAGGCGGGGGTAAAAACGTTTCCCCAGCCAAACAGTAAATAGGATATTGCACAATAATTGCACGCCTTATCTGGACCAATCAAAATCACATAGAGTGATATTTTAGCATGCATTTGTGACCGGATACCAAAAATATGAAACTGCAAATACTATAATAAACCTATACCTACTATGTGATAAAACCAGTCTACCCATCATGCACCGCGCAAGGCTTGAAACTCCCGCGCCAAGTTTGAAACTCCCAACCAATCAGTATAGTTTAGGAGTTTCCAAACTTAGTTCATACTAACTAGTAGGGGAATGACGTAACTGTTGTGCGAATGACGTCACTGTGAAACCAATTGGGAGATAAAGTTTTACCAGTCACCAGCTTAACCATATTGGCCTACACAGATGAAAATATGAAGAACAAGCTAAGTTGGAAATATTAAGGTTAGTGCACTTGTGTATGCCATTGCGTTATTGTTACCGTCTTTGGACTCCCCTCCGTCTTTAAGTTATTAAGAATGAGCTCAAAACCATAAAGCCCGTCGTTAATTGGTCCTTTGGCATTATTCAATCACATGTGGCTGACACACGCTAAATGTCGAAAAAAAATTCAATAACCTAAAGAAATAAATTCAAAAAAGTTCTTCAGATTATTTCTTTGATTCGTTCTGACACTTTACCATGTATATAAGAGACATGAAAGCAATCAGCGATAATCTATTGTGCATTATATTCTTGATATCTTTTTATTTTCATCAAGTATTCGTTGACTTTTATGCCTTGCACGAAATAGTATATAATATTAAAATGATCGCAAACAGATACCGGTTTAATATAGAACAAATAATGTAAATAGTGTGCGCTAAGTTTAGTCTATTTAATTACTTACAAATTGTAAGTAATAATTTTCGATGATAATGAAATTGAATTATAGTGCTGTATATCCCACTAGGGGCATGTATCACTGTTTTAAGTTTCCAGCAAACCTGGATATTTAATTACTGTGGGGTGGGGGAGGAATGGTGCCGCATCCCCTAGGCATTTATGTACTCAAAAAGTACTATTTAATTTGGTCGTCAGGTCGAGGTTGCTATTAAGTAATTATAGACATGAATGGATGACGATGGGTGAGTGGTAATAGACCCAACACACACTCAACCCTAACAGCCAATTAGGTGTGTTAATGGTGTGCAATGGCACAAGTGGGGGTAGTGGAAATTAGTTTCCCATCTCCGCCATTTGGAGCTATCCGAGTTGTGGCAAGAAAAGAGAGGTACCATTAAGTCCAAGGATGTCTTGTGGTCCTTGTCCATATTTAGTGCACTTGTCTGCCCTTGTGTTATTGTTACCGTCTGTGGACTCCCCTCCGTCTTTAAGGTATTAAGAATGAGCTCAAAAACATAAAGCCCGCCGTTTAACCTTGAAATTTGTCATGGTTCCATAATTTCTGTATGAAAATATGGCAATGGAATACACGAGGATTGTCAGGAAACATCAATGAATTAAAACTAAAAATAATTAATACTCAGCACAAACCTGACATCATCTGCATTCAAGTAACTAAACATTCTGTAAACTCCAAGTCATTGCCACTAATTCAAGGCTACTCCCCAGGCTATTTCCAACATAGAAGAGAAGGCCGAGGGCGGGGTGGGGTGGATTACCATGTATGTAAATAACAACTTTCCTAATGCAATAGTAATCCCCATAACACCAATAGCACATAGCAATACAACAATAGAAATACAAATCCCTATTAATACACACTGGGAAAAGCGAATTGCAAATATTCAATATATATTACCCAGGGAGAGATAATAAAGCAAACACCATCACAGCACTTAGGGAAAAAAATAAATATAAAAGGGTACAACAAACGATCATTTGCGGAGATTTCAATAACTCTCGAGACCCTGAGTTACATTTGTCACAAAAGTACTCTTCTTTCAGGAGGTATTGAGTAGCGAAGTTTGTACTGAAGAATTTAAAATTGAGTGGATGTTTGCAAACACAAGTAATTCTTTAGCGGAATTGATTCCGAGAGTTGATTTAACTGCATGTTAAGTAGATATCAATTTTGTATATACCACTGTTCTAAACTATAATGAAGGAAGGTGTCTTTGGAGTGAGCGTAACTTTGTCAAGCAAGCAAAATTTGCGCCAAACAAAATCTTGCTGCAGTTATATATCCCATCTCCATTTACATATTTTGCCAGGCCTGACCCTAGGGCAAGTTAAACGAGGCATGCGCCTTGGACCCCGCGCTTCTCCGCATTACAATGTTGAGCTTGGGACCTCGCGTTCATTGCTTGCTGCTTTAGGCCCCACACATCCTAGGACCGGACCTTCTGCCTTGATACAATATATGGCGGCGAAAAGAACATGTTGTGGAATTATTTCGTGAAATTATGGCCTCTTGAAATGGTCCACCGTCAAATATTCACATAAACATGCCACTTTACAACTCAGTTTGAAAACGAAATATGTACTTACATTATTTTAATAACCTGACAAGTGCGGGTCCCTTCTTAATTGAATAAGACAAATATATCAGTGCGTGGGAAAACAATGAAAATACTTAGCATCATTCTAGGTTTGTGGCATGAAAGCAAAATAAAAACAAACTAGTTACTATTTTCTGTCAACTTAATGTCTTGAGGGCCACCGGGAAACAACATTTTGCATAAGGTTAAATCATAACAAAGACGCGTATATGTGACTACATTTGGGCTTCACGTGCTTATCAAATTGTTATCTTTGATATGTAATCTACACTATGCACTGGTATTTCACGAAATAAGAAACAATTTCAAAACACCTAATTTTTTAATTAACTCCAATTAAGTTTCATATGGACAAGATATCGCATACATCCACACCTGCTCAATATCAATAAAATATTCCCATTTCTAATAGATACTTGAACCTTGCCGCCAATACATTACTTCAGATTCTTTTATTGCAAACCAAACAACGAATCAAATATAGCGGATCCTTCAAGGTTTTTAGACGGTAAAAGTAGAAAAACCTCCTACTCTTTTTTTTCTTTGCGTAAATAGAGAAGTCTTGACTAAACATCAACCTTTTTATGAAAAAGTACGTTCTTTACAAACAAAAAGTGCGTACTAACATCACTGCAAAAAAGAAACTATTTCCGTGAAAAAGTATTCTTTAACAATTCAAGGTATATCCTTTGCTAAAAAAATATTTTCCCCGGATTATTTGTACAGTATTCATGCACTTTTTCATTTTAAAAAAAATGATCTTTTTTTCACACAAAGAGTACAAAACAAAATCTTTTTGAGGAAATGTTTTTTCTTCGCGTCATTTTTAAATCTTCCCGAGAAAGTTAATTTCTTCGTGAAAAGAGATACATTTTTCGTGAACAAATGTGATTTATTCTTACGGGCCATTTAAAGTCATCGCGCGGGCCACAGTTTGGACAGCGCTGTCTTCGGGTCTAAATAACACTTCTGTGCAAACCTGCGTTACGTTTTTCGTTAATTCTTTTGTGAACAATGAATACGCTTATGATAGAATAGTAAATCAACGTAGCTCATAGCTCTTCGTTAATCTGTATTGAAGTACCGTGTATCTACTGCTGTACCACCAACGTCATCAGGGGGACCATCTATCACTGGTTATTTCGTTCCTTATCCCAGAACATCCTCCTGATGGTTGGTCAATCTTGGCCTGGTGATTGCTGTCGGTCTTTATTCATTATCTCCCTCCCCAAGTATACTTGCTCTCGGGGTATTCTTACTCTATGAGTATATTTTCATGTTTCCATTTGTAGCGGCTTTGTGTTAGCGAAGTCTGGAAAGCTAATGATGTACTCTGTGACAGTTGCTTCTTTTTTCACCGAGATGACATGCATGTTACTCATGATCAATGATGCCCCATCTGTACAAGTATATTGGAGATGGCACAAGATCATACATTGATCTCAGCAGAAACTGGATCTAGAGAGGTTCCAGAGAACAAACAAGTTTAACTTTCTCTTTGGTAGTAAGACCATCTATTCCATGCTCCTTGGCTTTCAAGTAGGACTATCTTTGATTGTCGACTCTCTTCGTAAAACCTTTTTGTGGCTTGTTCTGGATCAATCACCTTCTCGAAACTTGGGCAGCTTCTTTCCAGTGATGGGAGCGACCTTCTCCCACACATTGTCTTCCCATGAGCTAGCTGATCAATCAACTTGTGGGGGTTTATGGTCATAGGCACTTGAAAGATTTTAACTATACAATTGTCAAATTGCCATCATGAATCCTGGATTCTATCATTTGCAGACTTATGGAACTAGTGTGTTCAATACACCCAGAAAATCCTGGGATTCCTCCTGTCTGCACTATTGTATCGATATACTTGATATACTTGATAATTGTCTTGCACGTTTTTATTTTCTTTGCCAAGATCTTGAAGAATATCTTTCCAAGTACGTAGTTTCGCTATATCATCCGGAACTGGCTGGTATATTTGGACTTCTTATCCTCCTTTGGTGCAAAGCATCTCATCCCACAACGCCTACGAAAAAGAATGGATCCCCCTTTTCTCTTTCTCATTCGTATCAATCTACAAAGGCATCTAAGTCACATAAGGCACGTTCTACACCTTGTAGGGAATAACAATCTGACCTGGGGCCGAGCTTGATCCAGCTTTCCCTAAGACTTCATATACTTCGTTCCAGATATTCTCCTCCGTTTCTAGGGCAGAATATAGCGACTTTACGGATACGATCCTCAAACACTCGCAGATCATCTTCTCTGTGAGGGTCGGTATTTGTTTGTTTCAGGAACTCTTCTGCTTCCACATTTCTACACTCTAAATGGCCAGACATTTCTTTTCCCAAGAAAAAGTATGCACATTTTGGGGGATTTCAATAAAGCCCTTAATCGTGAATGATTTAATTCGACTCCTGTCCCACATTTGTTCTGCTTTCTTAACTTTAAGCAGTCTTTCTCAGAGGACCTCTCGTATCTGTTGCAGTCTCACCAACTCTTCTTGTGTAGCGTCCCCAATTGTTTCCTTTAAATGACTGAAGCCCCTGCCGTATTTTCTTTAGCTCAACTTGTCTTCTTTTGGGCTGCTGGCTTGAATCTTACTTTTCAGAAACGAAGGCTCTCCTTTCATAAAATATAAGCGATCGTGGAAATGGAATGGATTCTCCTATCTAAATTAGTCTACAGAGCTGTATTTACGATGTTTTCGTCAAACTCTCCCTATGTATTCTTATTGTCCGTCGTTGATCGTTTCACTCTCCTGTCCCTTCTTCCTTATGTAACTTGTCTAAGCGTTTACTGTTGTCGATCTCGGTATTCACTACTCGGTACTGTAGGTCCTGTTGACTAAAAGTAAGGAGATCCCTTCTAGAGTAAAATTCAACATTTGCAATGACAGAATTTTACTCTGAATTAGTGTCCTTGAAAATCCTGATATTTACTTTGTATTAGTGTCCTTGTAAAAGTTGAATTTTACTATAGAGTAGTGTCCTTGTAAATGCTGAATTTCACTCTAAATTAGCTGTCCTTGCAAATGCTAAATTTTACACTAGATTAGTGACCTTGCAAATCCTGAATTTTACACTAGATTAATGTGCGTGCAAATGCTGAATTTTACACTAGATTCGTGTCCGTCCAAAAGTTGACCCGAGATTAGTGACCTTGTAAATCCTGAATTTCAAACTAGATCAGCGTCTGTGTAAATGCTAAAATTTACATTTGAATAGTTTATTTTCAAATACTAATACTGAATTTTACTCTAGATTAGCTGTCCTTGTAAATGCTGAATTTTATTCTTTGTTAGTGTCCTTGTAAATGCTAAATTTCACCATATATTAGTGTCCTTGCTGAATTTCACCATATATTAGTGTCCTTGCAAATGCTGAATTTTACTCAGTATTAGTGTTTTTAGAAATGCTGCATTTTACTATGTATTAGTTTCTTTGGAAATGCTTTATCTGTATTAGTGTCCTTGCCAAAGCAGAAAGGTTATTGGCTTTTAGGCAGAAGTAAATTTAACTTCGCGACGAGTAAAACTTTATATTTAAAACAGAACAGAAAAGAGAGGAACGAAAAATGGTTTATTCTAACAAGTAATTATGGAACAAACTTATATTTTATGTGTAATATTTAAGATCCATATTTAGAAAAACCTCTTGGATTGACTTTTACCGAATGGTATGCACGTATTGTAATAACTTTATACTTCTCAGTTGAAAAGGATCATTGAAAACCTTTCCATCTTAAGCATGAGAACAAAATAAAATCTTGTTAAATCAATCTTTTTTTAAATACAAAACAAATCTGCATTTTATCGTCCCATCTACTTGGCTTCATTGATGCACACACACACACACACACACACACACACACATGAGTTATGATAGTTTCTATTAAATATTGTTTGTGATCTAAAGATTATTTCAATATTAAATTGGTTCTAGGACTTTATTAGTATTTACCAAACTTAATTTGCATTTATTTTTTAAAAAAATACACAAACTGGAATGAATATTTACATAATTTTAATTTCATCATATACTGATGAATGGCACATAATTGATTATGTTGAAAGGAAAGATGCTGACAAGACATGTAGTGGTGAACAAAGACTTATTAAAATAGAAATAATGTATCAACTTATATGTATGTTATTGCTATCAAAAGTGCGTTGTCTTTGCGTATGGTAATTAGGTCGTGTCATACAATAAATGTGACGTTGTAATTCAATGTATACGAATCATTAAGCAGTCTTAATGATAACGTCACGTCAAAGTAGACTGGTGTATTTGAGTTCATGCGAATAACACGTCTTGTTAACTCAGAAACTGGTTTTAATTAATTTGCATTTTAGGGTAAATATTGTAGGTATTAAAATAATTACACGCGTTTAATGTATCATGATTACAAGAAAGATTGTATTGTTACACGCACAGGGGTATTCACTTGACCGAGCGGTGTCAAAACCCTGGCGCGAGTCACGCTGGAAGTCATAAGTTTTCCCCAAATTTCCAAAGACTTCCATACAACTTGAGTTGTAAAATGGAAAGAAAGACGTGTCTGCTATAATTATTAATCTTTGCTGTAATCAATGGGCGACCCAGAGGAGACAACTTGCCCATGAGTCCATTAACCGCACTTTAGCATTGTTTTTCTTCATTATCATCCTATTTCCGTACCGCAAGCCCGTCATGCCATAGAAATTCCACTAGTATTCCCTTACTAACTGGGAAATATTTAACTGCGCGACCCTAGGCCAGTTAATCCACAGAATTTCCGGCGTATCACGCTCATATACATACGCCCATTTTCCACTATAGACACATAAACGGTACCTACCAAGTTCCAACTTATTGATTCCATTATATTCCCCCCCCCCCCCCCATAAATACTGCCATTTCAATCACACCACTTTTATACACCGCGGAATTTTAATATGGACTATGTTACAGAAAGGGACAGTCATTCGACTTGTACCCAAATTCACTACTAACGACCCCAGCATGGTTCAAATTCACTAACACATACTCCAAATTTATTACATTATTCAAGAAACAGAGAAATCGTAACTAATCATATTTGTTGTTTAATTCTCGTATACTCAATCAAAAACATTACAAAATCAAACTACAAAATTTTTCTACAACAGCAATACAACAATGAAGTTTTTTTTCTCTTCAAACTCATTAGAAATTATCAAAGTCAGTCCGACTAGCAACACAGTTAACGTATACAGAACTAAACTGTGTTCACGTCATAAATAATGGCACAACGATACTTTGCATCGCATTCAACAGTTTTTAGAATGATGATATCATTAATTCATGAGTTCAAAGTGAAAACGACAATGTCGGTATTGAATAATAATGTGAAATTTATCGTTTGGACAAGGATACAAGTTTGGAAATGGAGATAAGTTTCGTCCAAGTTACATATGTTACAGACTAACGTACGCAAAAATATTTTTTTTACTCTTTCATTTAACACATCAGAGCGATATTCTGAATTGCTTAAATAAAATGTTTACTTACATATCCCATCTAATGCTAATAACACTGAAATCAGCAGCATCAACCACGATAACTATTTGCTAGTTGATAAAATAGAGCATAAGAAAATAAGAATAATTATGTTTTTGAGTATATACATACATTTTCATTCGGATAAATTTACGATACGTTTTAAAGATCTTGTAAATAAAAAATTGACAAGTCAGTTTGCAATGGTTACAAACACTCCAAACGAAACTGAGTAGAAAAAGAACTGAATGACTTGGTATGTGAAGTAGGAATTGAAACAAAAACTTCATATAAGTCTTCAATCATTTATATGCCTGAGAAGACTGAAGAAATCGGATCCTGTTATAGGTGATGAATGTCCCGTTATCTTAATGATAACACTTAAGAGAATTTATCAAGCATATACATTTTTCTCTGTTTTCATTTCGATTAAAAATAACTGACGTCGGTGACAAAGAACAATATCTATGGCATCTATAATAAGATCCTGCTCCGATACACGAGGTCGCGGGTTCGAACCCCGCCAAGTCATGCCAAACACGTATAGAGTGCCTTGTACATGTAGTTCAGTTGTCCTTCCAAGGTGTTTCTGTAAGTTATGTTAGCACTACTGACCAGTCGCCCGTCTGCGTACCGGTATCCAGGTTATCAGTCTACTTCATGGGTCTCAGACTGAAACCACCTCGAGGGCCGCATGATGGCATTTTCTATGGCACACGGGTATTTTTCATGACACATCGTGACACCAATCATTTTACATGCCGCGTGCTTGAGACCCCTGATCGACTTCATAACAACTTACCGGAGCATAAATAAACCGTACTATACATACTTTCTAAACAAGCAGAGCATCCAAACTTTGCCACATGCTCCATACAGCCTTGTTTTAACGGCAAGTGAGTTTTGGCTGAATCAAAGATTCGAAAATGGGCAGACGATTTGTAAACTGCCATGCAGTCGAAAGTTCAGTTTTCCAGTGTATAAATAACATAAAAATGTCAATACAACATGGCATTTAATAACAAGATTTTCCAGTCGAACAAGCGTGCCGAGGTGCATGACGGTATGTTAAGGGAAAGCACTGAAGCAATGTTCACTGTTAAAGAACTTTATTATATTGTGCAATAATGCTCAGAACTATTTTGAAACCCATCGTCTGTCTGGACACTTTTTTGGCAAATTTTTGTCCGAAAATGACCTATAGCAGAACAATGATAATAATAATACATTAAAGACACAAATAAAAATTAACTAATGATTTTTTTTAAAATGATGCTTGTAAGATTCTGACTGAGAAATTAAAGTTAATTCCTTATGCAACTAGTGGCTTTTATACTGAATAAAAACTTCCCCCAACCCCTCTTTTTTACATTCAGTTTTTTTACAGAAAGGGTGTATTTTGAATATTTTCCTGTGACATGAGAGCTAAAAGAATCAGGATGTACCTTATACATGAATAAAGTTCACTAGTGCTGTAACAAATTAGCATACTTTTCATCACCACTCAACCATCTAGATTTTTAGATACTTACCTCTGTAGCAGACATATGTAAATACGCAAGCCAAGTCCGCGGCTCATTTGAAGCCCAAGTTACGCATTTGATCTCCTATGCTAGTCTAACTGTGACAGGCAGTCACCAACAAGTCAACCAGTTTCCAAGTCTGACTCAAAGTAAATCTATACCACGTTACAGATTTAGCTTATGTGTGAACTGAACAAAGCTAGGATGGTGATAATTAGGCTCATGCCTTCTAATTTAAATATCGTCAAAATGCGAAACTATCTAGTGAGACCTGAGATGGTAGTGATCGGTAAATGCAATGCTGTAAACCACTCGGCTACCTGGGCCCCTACAACGAGTTAGAATTGCTAAGATTCGGTTGTAGAGTACATAAGAAACAAAATTTCCTTTTCTTATTCTCTTAAATATGTATTATCATTAATCTGATATGGGGAAAAGTTTATTAAGTTGAAAAATCTGATATCTGTTCTTACTTGCGGGCTGCTGTCATTCTCTTTCTTTTTTACATCTGACCAAGTGCAAAAGGCTTGATATTTTACACATATCAATTCATAAATCACATTTTAGAACTGCAATCAGTGTCTGTTTAACTTTTGACTATCTTACCATTATAAAATTGTAACTAAGTTTCCTTTTAATATCTTACAAAGTTGCTTTGTCTCGTGGGTCGGTGGTTCTTTCTGAGGTTTTTCTGGGGTTTTCCTCCACCATTAGTACTGGCCGCCATGTACATCCTATCTTGTGCTGAAAATGGCATTAAACCCCACAAAAACATGTTTTACAACTACTCGTGCCACACAGTTGGTTACTCAGAATGAATCTGACAAATAATTAAAATAAAAATAAATGACTTAAATCAAATATACGTAACACAGTTAAAAAAAAAATACAGCCCCCCTCCCCGAAAAATAAAAGGTCAGTATCATATAGAAGTTGAATTTGCTGTGTGTTTGTTAATTGTTGCGTTAGTTGTAATCTAACAACAAGTTGCATGATAAAGCTTACACTGTAGCTGATAATGAGAAAGACATCGTGCATACATTGAAGACTATTGATAGGAAGTGTTGATATTGTTGATTTACTAGCTACACTATTGGTGTCACAGGCGGGCAAGTACCCGAGCAAACTGTTTATTACCAGAGAGGGTCAGTAAACATAAAACACACTTCTGACAAAAAAAAAACCGAGAAAATATTTAGTGGACTTGAGAAGTCACGTAAATTTCAGACAACAACCAAGTGAGATCCAGAAAATCGTATTATGATTCGTAGTCTTAGACAAAAAAATATGTATTTAACACACGTTATAAAACAACTAATACATGACATGTGAGCTTGTTATTGTGTGTGTGTGTGTGTGTGTGTGTGTGTGTGTGTTTCCTTTTTATCCGAAATTGTTTCCAAAAGTTGGATTTGTCCAGACTATCTTACACTAGCTTCTTGGAATACCTCGTCAGTATACACGACACGCGTCAAAACGTTTGAATAAAGTTCCATAAATATAATTAGATTTGTAATATTCGCTATAAATTTGTGCCAGATACAACCTTTTTGTATATTAAAAAATAATTAAGAAATTACTTTGTCATTCTATAAAAAACATGTTAATATCATTCAAGTAGTTTTAAAAAATAATCTGGAATTTCCGTACATTCCTAGTGACTGGAATTATTGGAGCATCACCAGTACAGTGAACAAGTACCGCGGTACGTAAATTCATTACCGCGGCAAACTGGTTTTCCAATAATACCCTTCATATCTACTCGGGCCACGCTTTCAGTGGAGTATATTTTTATTAGAAGTTTGTCTCTCGCAATTAATATTTATCTTTCTTTCCAAAGCATTTATCACTTGGATACTCCAACCAAATATTTGTGGACACGCTTGTACAATCGGGAAACTATTTTCCGTGGCTTTAAAGTTGTAATTAGTGGAATTACATTTGATTATGGATTAATGTGCATAGTTATTAGAGTCGTTTCGCTCTCAGTATTTCCCTTGCTGATAATGTCCTGTGGGTAGATTTAGGTGCCAATAGAATGTTCTATTCTTTGTTCTTGCGTATGTTTGTCGTAGATTCATATGCATAGATATTCATATATTAATGTTCATAACATAACAATCCAGAAATAATACTATATTCATACTTTCAAGCTTTGTTTTCAACTATGTATTGCCCCCATTGTTATATCAACTACGTCATTATTGAAAGGTTTTGATATATTTAATTCTTTAAAATATAAACATAGAGACCAAGTAATTTTTCGTATCTTATATATTTTCAGTATGTTTTTTATGTTTTCCAATTTCATGGTGTTTGTAGGTTTTTTGTGTAGTCATAACATTAAAAATGTTGTAAAGCGCTTAGAACTTCTAAAGATTAGGCGCAATACAACGTCCTCATTATTATTATTATTATTATTATTATTATTATTAACATCATCTATTTACAAAAAGCACCTATTTAAAAAACGCCTATTTACAAAACAACAAAGAACACATTAGCTAGACTGACATAAAAAATGCTCACCCATTTCAATCCGAGCGAAAGCAGAACAAAAGAAACCAGATTCATATCCTCCATCAATATATTGATAAATGTATAAACTGCATCAATGTATTGATAAAATGTATAAACTGCATCAATGTATTGATAAAATGTATAAACTCCATCAATGTATTGATGAAATGTATAAACTCCATCAATGTATTGATGAAATGTATAAACTCCATCAATGTATTGATAAAATGTATAAACTCCATCAATGTATTGATAAAATGTATAAACTCCATCAATGTATTGATAAAATGTATAAACTCCATCAATGTATTGATAAAATGTATAAACTCCATCAATGTATTGATAAAATGTATAAACTCCATCAATGTATTGATAAAATGTATAAACTGCATCAATGTATTGATAAAATGTATAAACTGCATCAACGTATTGATAAAATGTATAAACTCCATCAACGTATTGATAAAATGTATAAACTCCATCATTGTATTGATAAAATGTATAAACTGCATCAATGTATTGATAAAATGTATAAACTCCATCAACGTATTGATAAAATGTATAAACTGCATCAATGTATTGATAAAATGTATAAACTCCATCAATGTATTGATAAAATGTATAAACTCCATCAACGTATTGATAAAATGTATAAACTCCATCAATGTATTGATAAAATGTATAAACTGCATCAATGTATTGATAAAATGTATAAACTCCATCAATGTATTGATAAAATGTATAAACTCCATCATAAACTGCATCAATGTATTGATAAAATGTATAAACTGCATCAATGTATTGATAAAATGTATACAGTGGAACATACACATTAAAGCACAGTAGACTTTTTTAATTGGCTAAATTTTATTTGTTTTGAGTTGACCCATAACATTGTATCAATGTATTGATACAATGTCAAATTATGTTTGTTTTCTTGTCAAAAATAGTATAATCAGTAAATAATTTATATAAGGGGAGAAAGAATTTTGCTATTGAACAATTGGGATATAAATGTTTAATAACTTTAAATAATAAGGCATCGTCTGTTTTTGTTGTTTGCAGTAAAGTTGAGAGAGAGAGAGAGAGAGAGAGAGAGAGAGAGAGAGAGAGAGAGAGAGAGAGAGAGAGAGAGAGAGAGAGAGAGAGATTATTTTACGATTCTATTTTCAGCGTTTGTTATTGATTATTTCGTTCTAATTTTTTTCCAACTTGAACAGACGCTCCAGGTTTTTATTCTACTCTGTTGGTATTATTTTTTCTGCACGCAAGTCACGTGACTTATTCTAATCCGCTCATGTATTTACGACTGTGACTTATAGTCAATAAAATATAGACCCCCCAATATCAATCAATTGCGAAATGACCCATGACCTCGAATTCTATAAAACATATTAAGAAATTTAAAGAAATTAATGTTACGTATAAGCCCAGTTTGAGAGTAATATGAATTAACATATGCTTAAATAAACACCAATCAATGTCGCGGAGGAATTAGCATGACCTATTTATATTATTGAGCCATCAGTTAAATTTGTTTAATGTGGAGAGAGAGAGAACGTCTTTCTTTGTTATCTATCTGAATTGTATTCGAATAACAGGCTTGATACTCATAATTAATGTCTTAATAGACTGAAGAAATCTCCGGAAGGAGATTAATATACGCCCAACCTATTGCTTGACGGTCTTTGTGTGAATGGAGTGTCCTCATTTGGAAGACAGTGTGCAAGTGACGACGCCATCAGTCAAGACCGAAAGTAGACCATTTCAATTCACATGTTCGGGTAAGGCTAAATTTATAATATTTGTAAAATTCTGATTGCTTGATTGCATTTACGAGATTTGGATAGACATGGTTCTTTTGTGGATAAAACCAAGTTAATGCAATCGTAGTAGGTTTTTTATAGTTTGGCAAACAGTCAAGGGTGATAACTCTAATATATACGGCCACAATTGACCATACACCCTAGTAAGGCACGTGTTGTATATTGTTTCATCGACAGTAAGGAAGATAATAAACACCTCGTCCTACATATTTGTAGGTGCGCAATAGGCTGAGTCATCTGTCAATTTGCTGTCACGATCTTTTTTGTTTGTTTGGTTTTTGCTAGTTTCCCCCATAATTGGATTGACATTTTGTATTTTCACCCCACTGCATGAGATAAACGTTTTCACTCGCAATTATTATTGGGTTAAAAATGCTAAACTAATATTTAAAAAAAAAGAGTATTTTATTCTATAAGCAACATTAAATATTGGTAAGTCCGTGTTGTTGGGATAAAGAAGGTCACTCAGTAGAAGCAGGATAAATGTAATTTTGTCGTGATGGGGCCGGGGAGTTTACAATGGACAGTAGTCTAGTCCAAGTACACGTTGCCCTTACTTCAGTTTATGTTTATAAACGGAGTCATTAAGATATAACTGTCAATGTAATGTTATTTGTTAAGGCTTACACTACACTGTGTACCATGACAAAAAGATCACAGAATTACAGCCATGACCACTAAATGCTGCCATTGTATAGATCTACAGTGTATGTCGGAATACAAACATGTTATAGAACCAGTCAAGAAGAAAGGATGTGCCAAAACAATGAACGTAAATTGCCAATATACCAATGCTTGAATTTAGTGCTTGTGTACAAGCAGAATCTGAGTTCATGGTGGAAACTATGTTTTTTTTATAAAGCTTCTGCATCTTTTTGTGACATTTTTTCCCAATAATGTACAGCAAATTAATTAGTAATATTCCATTAAGCATCATTCCCTGCATTATTTAAAAATAAAAAGATTTGTGTTCAATGGATTTCTTTGCCATGGCACTGTAGCCAAATACTGTGATACCTGCCTGCTCTATATGTAAAATCTGCGACAACAGTGTGTCTGACTACCCATTCCGTTGAACAAAATTATACGGTTGCATAACACGAAAGTTATTTCTTTTGCAAAAGACAGAACTTGTTAGTATTTCTCAACAACACTTGAGTTTTCAGCACAGAAAACAAAGTTTCAATGCATTCCAACAATGGAAAAAGTGTCTTAATGGCCATACCAGTCAAGCAAATTAAAATACATTATAATTATCACTAGTGCTCATATTGATTTGTTAATTTCTGCACAAAAAATGGTTAGCTTTCTAACTTTAAAGAATGCTTTGAACATGTTAAATCAGACATCTGTCCCATGACCTACCTGGTTTTATTTATATGCTTAATTACATATATAAAATTTTGAAAAAATTATGTTACAATATAAGATTTATGAATTTCAATACTAGAAATTATAAAGTAACAAAAGATCGCACCTTATAGATTAAATTAACAAAATATATTTTAAAGTTAAATAAGCTATGCTAAATAAAAATAGAGTATAAGAAAGTTTTATGTATACAGACTTGGTACCATTTTATAAACAAAAACACAATCTGGAGCCAAACAGGATTATCCAGCCAGTCAAATTGGCCATCCAGCCAGTTCAGCTTACTGATAGATCTTGCCAAGGACCGCACTGGTGGGTGGAGCTTTTCTTTCAGATGCGGGATGTTGTGGGTTTGATCTTAGGCTGAGTCATATCTAACTTAGACTTATAAAAATCATAATATTGGCTGACTCATTATGTGCTTATTATTAAAAAATCAGTGTTAAGACTGATCGGCCTGGTGTCAGGATAATGTGACTGGGTGGGACATCATGCGAGACATGATGCCCCTATGATAGACATCACTATAAACTGCCTCACTGCAGACATAGTGATATGACAGAATTTTTAAAAAACCTACATTAAAAATTGAAATCACGCACACATCTTGCCAAGCTACCATATTCCAGGGCCCTCAGAGAAAAGAATTGCACATTCTGCTAGGAAGGAAAGAGCATCGATAAAGGCAGAAGGTTTGGTGATGGATTCACCATTAGGAACTCTCTGCTGGTGATGATAGAACGAACAACTGCTATCCTCTGCCTCCACACCACAACCGGGCCTGTCCACCTGTTCAACGTTTATGCTCCCACATTAAGTACCAGCACAGATACCAAGAATGAGATCTATGATGAGTTAGCCTCGCTCATCGACAAAATTTCAAAGGAAGAGAACTTGTGATTACTGGGCAACTTCAATGCTAGGTTTAGTGTCAATGACTCTTGGCCCATCTGTTTGGGCAAGTTTGGCATTGGGAAGATGAGTGAGAACAGGCAGCAACTTCTACATATATATCTGTACCAGGACCACAACATCACCAATTCATTCTTTCAGACAAAGCCACAGCACAAATAGTCGAAAGAGGTATCCCTGGTCCAATCTCTGGCTCCAGCTTCACTTTATCATTATGAGATGGTCTACCATGAAAGGTGTGCTTCTGACCCATACCTTCAACAGCTCTGACACCAATCTCACTGGTGTGCTGCAAAATAAAGCTTTAGCCAAAAAAGATCCACTGCTCTAGGCGAGAGGGTATACCACGCATTGTGAGCAAGACATTATATCCAGACAAAGCTGGCAAATTCACTTATGCCCTCTCCAAGGCATTAATTCAGAACCTCAAAACGACAGTGCCAAAGAGAGATGGGATTGCATTAGAGAGACTGTATAGCACAGCCACAAGGATCTTTGGTAAGAAGCAGTCAAAGAACAACTGGCTTGAGGCTCCGCCACACTCATGCCAGCCATAGAAAAGTGCAGCAGTGCCCACCTGGAATGCATGTGATACCCCTGCCAAAGGCATACATATCTATCAGAAGCAAAGTGCAGAGGTTAGCACGGCGATGAACCAATGATTTCTGGCTTCAGATCTGTAAGAGCATCCAGTCAGCAGCAGACATCAGAAACATCAGAGGTATGTACAATGGCATAAAGAATGCAATGGGTCCCACAAAGAAAGTGAAAGTACCACTAAAGTCGGCTGCGGGCGATACCATCCATGACATGGGTGATTAGGTGGAGTGTTGGGTTGAGTACTACCGGTACTCTGAACTTTTCTTCAGAGAGAACCATGTGACCAACAATGCTCTCAATGCCATTGAAAACCTTGATGTCAACACCTGGGAAGAGCTTGATCTAGATAGGTCCAGCTGGTGACCACTTGTCTGAAAGCTGGTGAGGACAAGCTACGCTTGGTAATGATGAAAAGCGTTAGGATGAAAAGCGTAAGGATATACCGGGTGTTGTTAGTTTCAGAATGTCCTCCAACCCTAATATCATAAGTAGGGATGTGGTAAATATTGACAATGCCTTTGTATGCACCTGTTACAAATGAGTTTGCTGCCTTTCCTTTTCCAATCTACATGACCAGAGGTCAGTGCAGTACTATTGTACACTGTTTATCTTGACATCCTTGGGCTTGAGGTAATATTGTTGAGATACATCGATATGGTGGGGAATGGCTGAAAAAATTTGCATGCAAGAGAAATTTGTAAGGGGTGATCTGTTGTCAGAATTTACAACTAGCCAACTTTATTTCTCAGGCTGTTTGAGGACAAAAAGTTGCCATCAGAGACTAACATTCAGTATCTGACCCATTCAGGTGCCTTGCCAGATGAAATAATGATCTATCAGACTTAGTAGCATGTTGTTGTTGTAGGATTTAATGCCATTTTTCAGCATATGCTAGGCTATACATGGCAGCCAGTATTAATGGTGGAGGATGAACCTGGGAAAACCCCAGAAAGAACCACCAACGCACGAGAAGCTACAGGTAAGCTTTCTCGCATATCCACAATGGCTGAATCTGAGACTCGAACCCATGCAGACAGGTGAGATGGCAGTGATCTGTAACGGAGAGTGCTTTAGACCACTCTGCCACTTGGGCCCCTCAAACAGCAAATTGTAATTTCAGTTGACTGAAATCTTTGTTTCCAGAGTAGAATCTGACATGGGTCTAAATTAAGCTGGTTCAGAGAAATTGAGAGCTGAAGCTTTTGTCATACAAAACCAGTTTCCGGATAGTTTTAGCATGCAGGTGATTGATTTACATGCCCTTTTAGTCGACCAGATTTATCTCAGTGGGTTTGATAATACTCATGATGCAACCAAGCTTTGTTGCTCTCAGTGGGCAATCAGTAAATCATCATATGCTTCCTCATGTCTATAAATAATTCCAGAACAGGGCAAGATCTTGTCAATACCATTAACATAGCTGCCAACCCTCACGATTATGATGACATGAATTTTATTACCTTTTCAGCAAATCATGGATTCACTATGTACAAAAAAAAACCTCAAATTCCCCAATTCTCAGTTTTTTTTAAAACATCTTTACTTTTAAAAAAAAAAGATTTCCCATTAACCCTTTCATCACTGTAGACTGGTTTTCCGGTCCTGGGGAAGTAAGTCTGTAAAACCTATGGACTGCTTTACCAGTCTGGGGCAGTGTGATTTTTTTAGTCATAGTATCCGACTACATACATTTCGGGATATCTCTAATAACTTACTGCTTGTAATGTAGATATTATATTTGTATTTCTGGTGACCGCTTACACTACGACGAATCCTCATTAATTCGAATAAATGAACACACCTTGGTTCTAGATACTACATTGTGCTCAAGACTGAATGAGCTGGGAATTCATTCATCATTTCTTAAATGTAAACAGAAGCGAAAAAAGAAACGTTCTTTCAAAGCTGTCCGGCGTAGAATAGGAAGAAGGATTCCAGTTATCTCCCTTTCGCCCATAACGGATAAACAACTTAAAAATTCTGCCATTAATTTCAATAACCTGGTTCAAATTCCTCTTAAATTGTCAACCGTTGTGTCAATTGTCCCAGGGATACCACTACATATTGCATTATTCAACGCTCAATCAGTAGGATCACCAGAAAAGCACACAGAAATTGTTAATTTTATCAACAACCAGAATATTGACGTCTTCTTCCTGACAGAAACTTAGTTACATTCCGCAGGTGATGAATCTAAGTGTGCAGATTTAACACCCAGCGATTACTCCATCAAGTCGATCCTCCGCAACTCTCACAGAGGTGGAATTGCTGTAATTACAAAGAATTCCATCATCAAATGCAATACATCCTTCAATTTCTGCCACACATCGTTTGAACTAGTCCAAACAAAGCTCACACTGGAACAAAGGTCAGTCCATTTTTTTCTGTCTCTACCGTCCTCCTCCTAGTAGAAAAAACAAGCTGACCAAATCTATCTTTTTGGAGCAGTTTCCAAATCTTCTACAGTATGGAAATTCGATAGGTGGCAGCCTAATTATTCTTGGAGATTTCAACTTTCACTCTGACTGTCCTGGTAAACCAAACACGTCATAACTCCTAGATTCCATTCATGTTTTCAATCTTAAACAGTCAGTTAACCAACCTACCCATAAACTTGGTCACATTTTAGACTGGTTTCTTTATAGACCAGTTGATAATATTCTGCAATCAACCCTTGTATCCCACGAACTTGCATCGGATCACCTCTGCATTGTATGCCATCTCGACGTATCAATCCCTAACCTTCCACCTCCATTTGCTACTAAGAAAAACCTCTGTATGATTAATAGAACCAAATTCTTGCATGACATCCAAGAAAACCTACCAACTTTCTTACATCCAACAGCAGAACAACTTGATAACTGCCTGCATTCATTGCTTGAAAAACATGCCCCAGGCACCAAATGCAGAGTATCAATAAAAAAGTGTTCTCCTTGGTATAGCGGTGTTAGGGACCAGCTTCACACTGCTAAAAGACATCGCTGAAAAGCAGAGAGGCTTTGGTTTTCCACCAGACTCAGATTCATAAACAAATCTACGAAGCCGCTAAGAAGAATGTCACAAACATAGTCCATTTAGCCAAATCATCCCACTACAGTACCAAAATCACGGAGAGTTCCAGCTACAAAGTGCTCTTCGAGATAACTAACAAACTAATGTCAAGGAACAAATGTACACCACTTCCAACAACCTTCTCTCCACTAGACCTACCAGACCAATTTGCAGATTTCTTCAATGAATATCTCTCTCTCATCAGGAGAATTCCCATCATTTTTCAAAACTGCCATCGTAAAGCCACTGCTGAAGAAACCAACACTGGATCATAACGATTTAAAGAACTACCGCCCAGTTTATAATCTCCCTTTCATATAAAAAATCTTAGAAAAGGTTATTCTAACTCAACTTGTATCTCATTTGAATTCAGTCTTTTTAGCAATGTACAGTCTGCATATCGCCCTTGCCACAGTATGGAAGCTACTCTTATGAAAGTATTTAGTGACATTCTCTCTGCTTTGGATAGTGGAAAGATTACAGTCCTCACTCCTGGATTTATCTGCAGCGTTTGACACAATAGACCATGATATATTACTTCACCGTCTCCAGCATGTATTTGGCATTCAGAATATAGCCTTACAGTGGTTCAAGCCCTACTTAGTCAACAGGACACAAATTATATCTGCAAATATAATACACTCAAGCCCAGTTGACGTATGTTGTGGTGTTCCACAGGGATCTGTTCTTGGACCTGTTCTCTTCATTCTGTACACTCAGCCTGTCATAGATCATCACCCAGTGTCGCAATGGAATACACTCCAGCCCAGTTGACGTATGTTATGGATGGTGTTCCACAGGGATCTGTTCTCTTCATTCTGTACACTCAGTGGCTCTCAAGTATCAAAGATCATCACCCAGTGTCGCACCAATTGTACGCTGATGACACCCAAATAAACAAGTCTAGCCACCCCAACTGAAGTTGATGCTACCATCCATGGAGTAGAGAAGTGCATTTCGGATGTGAAATCATGGATGACATGTAACAAGCTGCAGATGAATGATGATAAAACTGAGGCTATTCTGATCTCAACACAAAGACTTTCTCATTCACATCCTTTACCTCAGACAATTAATATCAGCAACACCAACATGAAATTCTCATAGTACGGAATCTAGGTGTTACTCTAGACAGTACCCTCACATTGCACCAACATGTCATGAACATCTGCAGGGCTGCATATCTTGAATTGAGACACATCAGTTCCATTTGTAAATATCTTTCAGTTGATGCCACGAAAACACTTGTGTGTTCATTAGTACTTTTAAGATTGGACTATTGTAACTCAATTCTGTCTGGTTCATGACAATATTTACTCCAGAAACTTCAAAAAGTTCAAAACACAGCTGCTCGGATCATCTTTAGAGTACCTCGATCAGAGCACACCTTACCACTGCTCTATACCCTACATTGGCTATCAATTCAATACAGAATCTAACACAAAATTTGTTCTCTGTGCTATATTTCAATGACAGAGTCCAGTCCAACATACCTATCCAGCCTCACCCATGTGTACACACCAGCTAGATCCTTGCACTCTTTTTCTGATAATCATATACTCATTGTTCCCAAGGTGAAAACAAAGTCATATGGACAACGTTCGTTTGCATACCAGGGCCCGGCGACGTGGAATGAATTGCCCATTGAAATTAGACACAAAGGCATAATGGTCCCTTTTAAGAGTGCTCTCAAGACTCACCGGTATCGACTTCAGGGACAAACTTAGCGACATACATGTAATCATGTTTTGTATCTTACATATTTTCAGCATGTTTTTATGTTTTCCAGTTTCATTGTTTTTGTCATTTGTTGTTCTGTATTGTAGTCATATCATTATCGATGGTGTAAAGCGCTTAGAGGTTTTAAAGATTAGGCACTATACAAAGTCCTCATTATTATTATTATTGTTATTATTATTATTATTATTATTATTATTATTATTATTATTATTATTATTATCTTAAGCTTGAATACAGCTAGAAATCTCAAGGCATGAAGGCACTTCTTGAGTGTATTCTGATTCCCGAATAGTGAATTTCTATGTAAATGAAGAGATATCAAAATATTTTGCTGTTGTGACCTAATAAGAGTGAAAACATCTTTAGAGGTATTTGAATGTGCTTATGGTTGATAGTGATTTTACAGGACTTTTAAAAAGTTTTTAATCGGTCTTAACTCACAATGTGTTTTTGTTCTGTATGAACCAATGTGATTTATTTCAGTTTTCTGGGAGAGTTGGACCACCAGAGTGTTAGATTGCTCCTTAACAGCTCTTGAATACTTTTAAATCCTTGATTTAGATGTTGTTTTAAAATATTGTTTATTGAGGTAAATAAATAATTGCTTCTGCATTTTACATGTCGTGTTACCTATTTGCACCTGTATTTTAACAGTTATAAAAGATATGCACATTTTATTGAATTAGTCATATAATTTGACTTGTAAGCTTTATTTTGATACCTAATCCAGCTCGATATATTTCAAAGTAGCATCATTTATTTTTTAATTTCAAAAGCCACATCTGTTGGTACCATTTTTATACGTCTTTAGTGATTTGGAATGAAGTTATTTGATTCAAATTCTTATTTTCGAGAAATACAAAGTGTTTAAAAAAATCTTTGACATTGAAACTTGGATTTATATTGAAATTTAAATAAGAATTAGTTCTTGGATTATATTATTGTGATCCAACAACAAATTCTTGAAACATCATCAAGAAACATGCCATTTCATGCTTATCATTAGTTCCTAATTTTAATTTACTGAATCTATACGGAGAAAAATTATCTCAATTTACGCGAATCTCAAATTATACTCTCTTAAAGACCTTAACCCTTGCATAAGTCATGATCACATTTTTTTAAATATACATCTTGAATTGCAATATTAACTGTCTACAGATTGTCAGGATTGCAATATTAACTGTCTACAGATTGTCAGGATTGATGATCAGTATGATCAGTCTCAATTTTGACCTGTTCTTTAATTTATATTTGAATTGTTATTATTTATTTATAAATAGAGTAATTCAATAGTGTTCTGTTATTTTATTTTCAGTTTGTAAAACAGAGAAAAGCCCATGGGTTTGTTTGAACTGTGGAGTCGTTAACTGTGGCAGGTTAGCATCATATCATTGATATGGTAATGGCTGGATGCCTAAAAGAAATTATAATGCAGAACAAAATAATTTGATATCTATATTTTTGTTTACCATGTGTTTGTGAATTTAAAGCATCAAAGTCAAAATACATATTGTTAGGCACAAAAAAAACATTAAAGATCTCAAGAGATAAGTTGCATTTGATACATGGTGTCACATGCATAATCAAAGTCTAGAGTATGCATTGAAATAACTTACCTTATTTTTGGTCATTGTCACAAGCTACAGATGAATATCTAATGCATTCTCTTTTCACACATGACTGCCAGCGATAAAATTTCCTTGTTTCTTATGAATATGTATGTATAAACAAAAATGTCTTCAATAACCTAATAAAATATGCTCTTATATGTGTGTGTGTGCATATATATATATATATATACTGTATATATATATATATATATATATATATAAAATAAACAACACCAACACGTATTATATATAGATATACACACACACACACACAAATACAGATCAATGATCTATTATCCTATCTTTTTTGTTTACCATGTGTTTGTGAATTTAAATATAATTCCTATATATTATATCATGGTTTTATGTACTTGCAATGATAAATAAAGCTATTTTAATTTATTGTTGTTGATGAGTACTGTCCCATTTAGATATGCCTGGACTGTAATCTTTTGGGAAATTACAGATGAAATTAGTAATTGACTAATATATTTTATATCACAGCTTCATCTTCATTAAACAGCTCTAATGTTAAGAATTACCATTGATAACCAAGTTTTCAAGAAAGTTGGCAAATGAAGGGGCAAGAAGTTGAATACAAAATATTAACAGATTGCAGCATTCAATCATATATCAGTGTTCATATTTGACTGTTTCCCATGCACCTTAGCCTGATCCATTTTAGTTTTGCCATGGAAATAAAGAAGTTAATACTTGAATTTACAATGAAGTGAAATGTGAGAAGAATTCCGGTCCTAAAAAGTGATGTTTCTCCAGATTTAATGTGTGATTGCCTATCTAACGTAATTTTCAAGGTGGAGGCAAACAAACGGGAGAAGTGTCTAAAGTTTGAGTTGGACAGATTCATTAATTAAGAGGTATCCATCATTGATTACGTGTGTATGTGTAGAACTGTATAAATGTTATGTCATGTGTTTGTGGAAACAGAACTTCTTGCTATACCCAATATTGGTTTCTTTCACATGAAGGTTTCAGTGAACACAGGTATTTGATTTGAATTCATCTTTGATGTGGCTGTGGAACTTGTACAAGTCAGATTTGTCCTTACAGATTGAAAAAAATAGCTTTTAAAAACAAAAACTGGTTTCAAGACAAATTTTATTGGGCAGGTAATTCCCTCTTTATATATTGCACAGCTTGCCTTCATTGTATTTTGTATTTGAAAATAACTTTTTTTTAAATTAAATTGTAAAATGCCTGCCATTGAGAGAATAGCTTCATTTTAATTTGCACAGCACAGTCTTAGTTTAGTTGCTGAACAGAGAGCTTGGTGAACCTTTAAAATTATGAAATGGTTTATTTTGATTGATATCAAGAGTAGGGATGTTAATATCGTTTTTTTTCCAAAACCGATTATCGTTTGTAGAAATCCGATTTTAAACCGATTATCGGTTTTTGTCCAACACTGAAATGACAAGAAATATATTCTTATAATGCAAGTTAGTGAATGCCTCTTGCGAATAAAAGATATTCATTACATACCATAACGTATAGACGCGCATCGTATGATGGCATGGAGGACGATATTGTGGCTCCACCAAAGCCATCAAATCAAGAAAGGAATCGGATTAAACAATCAAAATTGGTAGCATGTTTTCAGCGACAAACTTAGCTACAGCAGCAGTAACTTTTTCTTGATGACTATCAGGACAGTTTCTTTGTGTTCCAATAAATGTTGTTAATTGCGGCTGAACATTTGAAGGAGCCGCAATTCCGGGATGTTTGCTACACAAATGTGCATGCAATCCAGTAGTAGTACCACCGCTCCGACTTATTTGTTGTGAACATATTTGTAAACTTGAAAAGACACAACCAGCAGAGACCAGTCCTCAACAACAGAGACTGTAGCTATTAACAGTCTATTGTTGTCAATTTCGGACATCAAAGAACTTGGCGACCGGTCGGTCGACTAACTATTTACATCCGTCAACAATAAATGTATTCATTTACAAACACGCTGCATGGAGCGCTCACAAATTTTAAACAAACACACCTTCTTATCTGCTGGCCATATTGTATTAAAATGTAAACACTAAACAAATGCATGAATACATTTTTTTTCTGGCATTTTTTTAAATTTTCACTACAAAAATGGTAAAAAAAATATTGAATTCGATTATCGTTTTGTAAAAACAAAAACCGATAATCGTTTTCAAAACAGATAATCGGATTTCCGATTTTTGTTTAACAACCCTAATCAAGAGACAACTTGTAAGTAGAATCAAAATGCAAACAAATATCCTGATCGGCTGTGGAATAGTATGCATGAAGATCAAGGTCTTTCATATTTGTTTTACTCCTAACACACTGCACAGGCTTAGATCTTCCAGTGCATTATGCCATTTGCAATTGGACGAGTATAGATGGTAGGTCAAGTTTTGATACTTTTCTGAATGAATGAACATTGTGGATTGTGATATCCATATCAGTCATACAGTCTTGGACCAAACAGTTTGCATTTGGGCTCATCTTTAACTGGACTTTGTAAAATATGATAGTCTACTAAATCTATGTAGTGGTAAACATACTACTTATTTAAAAGTTGACAATGACACAAAAAAGGAAGATACAAGAACAAGCAAAATAATTTATCTTTTAACTTTTATTTTATTTTTAAATTTTTTTTGTTATTTAATGATTTGAATTTAAACTTCATAATAATGTTGTTAGTATCAGGTTGCAATGCTAGCTAGGTTAGGTGCTGCTTTCCTTGCATGTTGAAGCAAAACACCTGCTTACAACCAAAGATTTAAATTGCAAGGAAAATGATAGAAAATATTGATTTTAAGAAAATTGAAAATGGATGGCTAGTGGTTGCTAATTATTGCTGTTATTTTGTGAAAAAGACAGAGAGATTTAGTCTGACAAACCTTTGCTACAGTGTATCAGTCAGTAAAACTGACCTTTGATACATTGTAACTGTCTGATTGGAAATGTATCAGTCAGTAAACTGACATTTAATATATTGTATCTGTCTAACTGACAGTATATCAATCAACAATTTTCTGTTCAAATACAGTGCATTTTTATCAACTCTCAGTGGCATTGTTTTATCCTTCAGACAGAATTTAATGGAACACAAACAACTCCAGAATGAATCTCTATCTAATTTATCCAAGACTAATAGACCATCAATAATCACTTTCAAATTAATCCATCATCATAATGACAGGTCAAAGGGTTACAATTAAGGTCACAATGAGTCAAAGAAGACCAATGGTTTTTCAAAGTAACATAATTGTTTGAAACAATATGTTCTGTGTGAATCTATTTATCAGATGTATGTTATCTTGTCGATCTAAGTTTTAATCTATTTGAGTGAAGGTAGGAAGTTGGCTACACATTTGCTATGATAAATGAAATCTTAATTTAAAAAAATATGACCATAAACATTCTTTTGTATTGCAGGTATGTGAATGCACATGCAAAGCAACACCAGGAGCAGTTAGATCAACATGCTGTTTGCATGGATTGTGAGACATTTGTTGCCTTCTGGTAAGTATTAGACAATTCCCTGTATCACCATACCAGCCCTATACTTTGTACAAAATGGCATGAAGATGTTGAAAAGGGGTCTAAGGACACCCTGGAGTTGAGTTATGGGCCTCTTGCTTTTTCAGATGGCCTGGCCTAATTTGTGTGTTATGGCTGACTTATTACATAACAACGGCTGTGAACATTAACATGAAGCTGTTTTAAATTACATAGTAAAATGCATATCAACATGGTCATGTAGGTGATGTTATCAGTCTTCAATATTAATTTTTGTTCTGAAATTTAATTGTTGTTGATTTTATGCTTGTTGAGTAAACTACATATTGTTATCTTCAGTCCTCGGGTAAAAATTGCTGATCACTATGGACTTTTAAAGTGGCGACTGGGTACTTTAGAAGAAAATAGGCTGTCAGGTCAGATCATTACAACTGAAGGGACAACTCCTGTGGCTTAAGTAGTTCCTGCTTCATGCATGAGGTCGTGGGTTCAAACCCTTATGGAGTCATACCAAAAACTTTAGAAAATATGGTACTAACAGCTGCCTTACTTGGCATTAAGAGGTTAGTGTTAGCATTAGTCAGGATAATGTGAGACATGATTTTACATGTTTGTGGCATGATGCCCTAGTCCTAGACATCACTATAAACTACCGCACTGCAGGCATTGTAGTGATATGGCTGAAAAACTGAAAGCATTGTTAAAAATCCAAAACACACACACACACACATTACAATTTAAATAATAGTGCCTATACATTAACATTCTACACTACGATACAAAAGTGCTGCAGTATTGTTATTTTTAAAAAATATTTTGGTCACTTTAAAGCCAACCTTCTTCAGAGCAGTATGATTTTTCTAGATATAATGAATATTTGTGACTGTGGTTATCTGGCAGTGTGATTATTAAATTTTTGCATTATTAATTAGTTAATTGACAGAACTATGATTCCCATCACTGGTATCAGCTGCTCAGAGAATGTCTCCATTTTCATTTATTTTAATTCATTAACACTTTTTTCAAAAGCATTGAAAATCAATATCCTCTATAATAATGCATTTTCATGAAAAGGTAGATTAAGCCTTTATGTAAATATCACATCCAAGTCACTAATTACTGCTGCAAAGATTAAGCCATTTAGCTTTTTAAAAAAATGTATTTTTGTTATGGCTGTCAAAAATCACGAAAAAGTTACCCATGTACCCGCTGCACCATTAAATGGTTACTCGGGTACCTGTTAGAACATGAAAGACATGTATAACCCTAGACCATCTGATTGTTATCCGCCTTTCTTTAATATTTTGTCTGGTGATAGAGACTAACCGTGTATCGCACTATTCAGTCTGAAGCATCTGCACCATGGTAGCTGCGAATGATCGGACCACACGCTATTAATTAATACATATATTTAGAATAACCTTTGTATCCAGACGGTAAGTATAATCCAACTTAAAATGATCAGCTGCGTTAAATCCTTTAGAACACTCACCTTTTTTTAGTATAAATCCCTGTCAGAACAGAACATGTGTATTCATCGGCTGTTGACCTCAGATTTGAATTACCCATGCATGCATGTAACGCAGCTTTACCACATGGTAAGAGTAATGTGTTAAAACCATCTTGTGTCTATGTGTTTGCGTGTGTCTACAAAGAGGTTTATTACCTGTAGAACAATGACAATGTTTTAACCTTGGCATATGATACCTCAGGGATCAGGGCTTTGTCCTGTTGCACAATGCCAATGAATTTTACTAATCCAAACATATTCTCTGATTTATTGTTTATATATATTAAGCAGGGATCTGGTTTCTAATTAAAGGCATAACTGTCACACCTGTTTGAAGTGGTTTCGTGTGTAACGATTTAGTAGTGGGCCACTGATGCATAATGAGTGGTCCTACTCCTAAATATAGACTGGAGCTGTAACTGAGACAAGCATACTGCTGATGATATATGATATTTTGATAGTGTTGGCGAGTCTAGCAACAATTTATTTTTGTGAATGGATACCCGCAATTATTTTCAATACCCACGTATTTCACTACGGTCGGGTACCCAGGTACCTGTTGACAGTCCTAATGGTTGTGAATGTCTGATAATCAGTTTTAGTTGTAAACATCATTTATCTGTAATTTTTCCTTCAAATGACAAATCTATTAAATTAATTAGGTACCCATATATTGTATTTTTTAAACCAAACTAGGAAATTTGATATCCACAAATTTTTAGTGAATCACAGTGTTTTCACCCAAAATTAAAACATGTATTTGATACACTGATTTTTTTTACAGCTATGTCTGTGATGAGTTTGTTGCTAATGATACAAAATCTGGCCATTTGGAGAAGCTGAGGAAAAACCTTGAGTCATTAAGAAGGTATAGTTTCTGGTATAGTACCTTGTTTAGTATTTTTTATATGTGTGAACTTAATAACACATTGGAAGCGTAGAAAAATGCATTACCTTGTGCGTGGAACAAAAACCAGAAATTAATATCAAGCAATAATTTTTACCAATGCGAAAGCAACCAAAATTATTTTTAAAATTGTAATGCATTTTTCATGTTTTCCAGTGATAAGTATTTGACCAGTAAATTTTTGCGCTGTAACTGATCTTGGCAGCCCATATCAGTACTTTTTCATTAAGTCTGACTTGACTTACTTTGATGTCTTTTTCCTAATGGATTCAAAATCTGATACAAGCAACTGGAGTTTCAAGTTACATTGACCAACATTTCATTTCACTGGAATACGATAGAAGATATGAACGCTGAAATCCATTAATGAGATGATAAGTATCTTTTATGAAATAAAATTATCTGAATACTTTTTTTAATATTAGAATTTATATTTGTTTCATTAAAAAAAACAGGCTTCTGCCTAATCCCATAGCTGCATGCCAGCTGATCAAATGTAGGTCAATGTAATTTGGAACCTGTTGCACAGTACCATTTATTTAGGCAGTGAGATGTCAGCCCTAACATCATACATACCAGGGTAGATGTCTTGTATTGTAGGACTAGTGTTGGCAGATAAACAATGAATGTCACAGAGAATCTACATTTGTAAAATTCCTTGATACTATCATTGTAGTTATCCATGATATGTGATTAGTCCCTCTCTTGTCTGCATAATGGTAAACAATCTTGAAGTTTTGTGACTAAGAGTTTGAAAGTCATGGTGTGTTTTTCAACAATGAAGTTAGAATTTTATAAAATATTTACAATAGGTCTAAAATTTATATGCTGATCTGCTACTGCAGAGATTATTCTACTATAAACTAACAACTCTCTCAATTTTTTTCAACACTGGTATCTATTGGCAAAAAATTACATTAATTAAAAACGCAATACACATTCTTAACTCGCCCTAATAGGGAAACATTTTATTGTTGGAATTATTCCTGTGCTAAATGGTGTTCAGATTTGTTTAAAATCTTTTTTGAAGTCTCATATGTTTAGTACCACTTTCTTGTGTTAAATTGAAAATTTAGTGTAATATTATAGGTCTAGAGTTTATCTGTTGAGAAGTTACTACTTAAGCATCATGTCAGCAATATTAAGATCAAGTGTGAAACTGGATGAAAATAAGATGCCGGCATCACACTGACTAGTATACAGACAAAGGCAACAGACTGGGTTTTGATGTAAACTTTCTGTTCTTTTGCTCATCACTAAATGTACAGCTTTATAGTTTACTGGCTTATGTTTTACATACTTTATTTTGTTATAGGTAGATTGTAGAACTTAGAATATAACACTGATTTTTTTTTCTCTTGAATTATGTTGTCCAAAATTTGATTGAAATGAAATTAAAAACTAATTTAAATTTGTCCCATTATTCTTTTATATACAGATTTTCTTATCATTATCAAAATGTTTTTATATTTTTGTATCTTTTTCATAGTGCACAAAATCTGAAGCAACAAAATTCAAGAAGACGAGGATCAACGGATTCTATAGAAAATCAAGATAGAAAAAGGTGCAAAAAGGTAAATCTAAAATAATATCAGTAGGGGTCATTGCGAAAATTGTTTACTAGCACAGGGATTACTGTCGGTTCAAAGATTTTGAATTCCTAGGATATTTTAATGGTCACAAATAAGTCAGGATCTTTAAATTTGTTGTATCTTGTGAGTGGTGTACTCACTCAGTTCTCATATAGTTCTTGCAATTTAGATCAACAAATGACAGTAGAATAGCCAGTATGAGTTGGAATATTTTGGTATTTGTACAGTTTCTTGCAGGTTTTTGTTACAAGGCCTCCCCCCCCCCTCCGATAAACATACTTGAAACAAGCAAATTTCTATTAGTCCCCCAACATAGCCATGGGAGACTTGACTAGTAGAAATGTCAAACCCTAATCAACATAGCTTTCATAATGACTTGTGTTGCATACTAGATTTACCTGCTTATAAGTGGAGTACCAACTGTAAACATAGACCCTGATCTACAGACAGGTGCTTTAAACAGTTTATGTGGTACATGGATATGATTGTACATACATGGATATGATTGTACATACATGGATATGTTTGTAACCAAATGCTGCTGATTATGCGATAATTGCACTATTATGTACCAAAGTTTAAGTTGAGATGAGAATTTTTGTTTTGTGTCCTTGGTGAGACGTGTATTTTTTTCCAGAAAAGTTTTGTGTTTAAGTCATTGATCAAGCTAGACTTGAATTTTAGGGAGAATTCACCATGTGTATGAAATATGTGTGTTTAAATGTGATTGTCATATTCTACATTTTTAGATATTTTCTTTCAGGATGACAAAATGCGAGCCATCAGACCAAAATCTTCAGGTTTACGTAATCTTGGGAACACTTGTTTTATGAATGCTGTCTTGCAGTCACTGAAGTAAGTGGAGTTGACATTATAGAATTAAGAAATTAGGGTCATATGGTGTGTTCAGTAATAATTGGTTGGTTGTTTGTGTTTTATGGTACATTAAACACATCACTGGCTTTATCAAGCCAAGGAAATGGTGGTGGTGGGGGGGGAGGATTTGGATTTTTAACATAGCTTTAAAATATTTCAGCCATATCACACTAATATTGGCAGTGTGAAAGTTTGTAGAGCTGTCTATCATGCTGCAGTCGTGTAGAACAAACATTCAAAATTTATATGAAGAACAAAAATTATTATTATTACATTAGATAGTTATTTGGAAAATCAAGGGTTAATTTGCATGGATAAAAAAATATAGACATTTTATAATGTCTTAATAGAACCAGATCTACTGCCACATTAGTTCCGGGGGGTGGGGGTGGGGTGCAGACTGCACCGGGTGACACCATCTCAGAGGGGTGACACCAAAATGAAAAATTGCAAATTTTACAGAGTACACATTGCTCGGTCTGGTCGGATTTCATAAGCGGATAACCGATCATAGTTAAATAAATGACTAGCCCATGCAGTCTGCAGAGCATCTGGTGCTTATTTGAATGAGATTCAGAGCTGGTCGGAGCAAAATTTGGAGTTGTTTGCGACAACGTTAATTAATGAGGGGTGACACCATGAGTTTATCGCACTGGGTGACACCAACCCTAGCGACACTGCTGATTAGTTCTAGATAAATTCTGTTACCCACTTTAGCTAGCAAACAATTTTTAAGCATAAAAAGCTTGGTTTATTTTCTTAGTGAATAACATATTTCATCTCATGGTTGAAAAAATTGAGTAGATACAAGCAAATATCCACTATTCACTTTTTATTACAATTATTTTTAAGTCAGTGGTTTACTGTATTAATTAAATATATTTTTGTATTCAGTGTAATTATCTCTCAAAAAAAGAAAGTCTCATTTATTCACTTTGTTTTCTGATGTTGTATGTTAAACTTTAATATTCTAAAACAGTTTATGACACAATAGCTCAAAGATGTTACTTTTATATGTGGTCTATTTCAGTAATATACAGCAGTTCTGTGGCTATATCAAGCAGTTACCATCACTAGAAGACAAGAGTCACAAATTGAAATGTACACATTCCAGGAAAACCAGAGACAAGAGTGATGAAGATGTGTAAGTTCTTGCCCATCTATCCCTCCATGCTAGGAAGCTTGCCCATCTATCCTTCCATCTATGGAAGCATGTCATTGTATCCCTCCATCCCAAGAAGCTTGTACATCAGTCCCTATATTCCAAGAAACTTGTCCTTCTATTCCTCTGTTCCAAGAAGATTGTAAATCTATCTATTCATCTGTTTCGAAAAGTTTGTTCAGTTTTTCCTGCCATCAAAGATGCTTGTCCATCTATTTCTTCATCCTAAAAAGCTTGTCCATCTGTCCCTCCTTTCCAAGAAGCTTTTCCAACTATCCCACCATTCCAGGAAGCTTGTCCATATATTTCTCCGTCCTAAGTTTTTCCATGTATCCTACCATCCCAAGAAACATCAGAGTGGGTGGGGTTGAATATGCAATAAAAATGGGCATTGTCATGGTGGATCCATGTATTTGCTTGAGTTTCTAAGTTATTGGATATAGACCTCTAGACAGAAACTTCGACTTGATTATGCAACAGCCTGACTTGTGGTAGAAAATGAAATTGGGAGGCTTGTAGGCCGTAAACATGGAGAGTGTATGAAGGAAAATGCAGAATTTTCATACATTGCTGTGAGCATAAGCATGTTGTGTCACTGATTGCATCAATATCTCAGATAGCTAACATCCAACTATGGCTCTTTGATGAAAAACAGCACCAACTATAAGAGGTTGTCTTTCTATGATCTTCAACACATGGGAAGAGAGAATTTCAGACTAAACAATACCTATCTGATCTTATGGCAAATTTCAATTTTTCACGTCCAAAGGTGTTGGCTCTCTATCCAAAGAAGAATCTATCATGGCTACTAACCTGCTGAAAATCACTTTGAACCACTCTCAGGGGCTTCATAGTTCATCTCTTGTATAAGAGGTTTTTCTTACACAGACTTTGAAGAATTAGGAAAATAAATGCACTATCTTCTGACCATTCAGATAGAATGAGTCAAGTTCCATTCTTGACAACCCTTGATTTTACTCATTGAAAATATGGCTTTTGATGTAAAATTATGCTACACACTGGATGCTATATCTCAAGGCCAAAATAGCATTGTAGTCAAATATTTCTGCTCTTCATATCATGGATTAGCCAAGATCAAGAGAAATTGCTCCAGAGCTCCACTGAAGTTACGGCAGATGCAACAAGCATTAGAATCAATTGAAATTCTACCCTAGCTGTAATTACGCAAGGTGTGGGATGGAGGTCTGATTCTACTTTCTCGTGCATTTTTCATCTTGAATTAGCTTAGCTAGACCTGGTGGGGCCTTTTGCCAGGTTGTTTGGCAGTTACCAAAGGATGTGGTTACACAGCTTATTGGATTTATTTCAGGTTATTAAAGTTACATTGTTGATTTATAAGTGAGTATATTCATAAAGTTACATTGTTGATTTATAAGTGAGTATATACATTAAGTTACATTGTTGATTTATAAGTGAGTATATTCATAAAGTTACATTGTTGATTTATAAGTGAGTATATTCATAAAGTTACATTGTTGATTTATAAGTGAGTGTATTCATTCATTAAGTTGCATTGTTGATTTATAAGTGGGTATATTCATAAAGTTACATTGTTGGTTTTCTGTTCTCTTGTAGCTTACTTGTAGAGGAGTTGAGGAAGATTCTAATAGCCCTCTGGCAAGGCAGTAAAACGGCCATCTCTCCAGAGTCTCTCTTCTCTGTCATTTGGAAAGTTGTTCCTCGATTTAGGTAAATGAATGGTTCAGAGAGAATTAGACCATGTATGCCAAAACTTGCACAGACATGAATTCCAATGTTTTCTATGAAATTTTAATTTTTCAAATGCATTAGAAATGGTCAGTCAATATGGGTACAGTTTACGTTAGCAAAGGAGAACAAGGAAGATTTTCTACTGTATTTCACAGAAGATGGATAGTTATTTACATTTTGAGATGTACTGTTAACGTGCATTTTTAAATAGGGTGGATTATTTAGAAAATCTAATTTAGTTTTTGTTTTTCAGTTAATTTTATATAAGTATATATACTATTTAAGAAAAGATGAGCTGCCGTTTGAACTGTCTTCATTTTCTTTTTTCTTTTTAAAATAGATTTATTAGTTAACATGGCACATACAGATGGCTTGACTATTTTTACATCGACATGATGGTCTCATACAGATGACTTGACTATTTTTACAATGACTTGACTATTTTTACAATGAATGACATGATGGTCTCTTAAAAGGGTACAAAATAGAAAAAGAAAGGTATTCATTAAGCACAGAATTGCTACCAAGTTACCTATACTTTCGATGTAAGATTCCGTGCACATTCTTACGGGTTCAGATAGCACAGTATGGTCATGACAGGCATTGAAAGGGTTACATGACTTTCATTTCAGTTTATGTTAAAAGCCATGATTTGTAAAGTGCAGGGGTGTGATATTATTACAGTCTGTTAATTAAAAGTCATGATTTGTAAAGTGCAGGGGTGTGATATTATTACAGTTTGTTATGTTAAAAGCCATGATTTGTAAAGTGCAGGGTGTGATATTATTACAGTTTGTTATGTTAAAAGCCATGATTTGTAAAGTGCAGGGGTGTGATATTATTACAGTTTGTTATGTTAAAAGCCATGATTTGTAAAGTGCAAGGGTGTGATATTATTACAGTTTGTTATGTTAAAAGCCATGATTTGTAAAGTGCAGGGGTGTGATATTATTACAGTTTGTTATGTTAAAAGCCGTGATTTGTAAAGTGCAGGGGTGTGATATTATTACAGTTCGTTATGTTAAAAGCCATGATTTGTAAAGTGCAAGGATATGATATTATTACAGTTTGTTATGTTAAAAGCCATGATTTGTAAATTGCAGGGGTGTGATATTCTTACAGTTTGTTATGTTAAAAGCCATGATTTGTAAAGTGCAGGGGTGTGATATTATTACAGTTTGTTATGTTAAAAGCCATGATTTGTAAAGTGCAGGGGTGTGATATTATTACAGTTTGTTATGTTAAAAGCTATGATTTGTAAAGTGCAGGGGTGTGATATTATTACAGTTATGTTAATAGCTATGATTTGTAATGTGCAGGGGTGTGATATTATTACAGTTTGTTATGTTAAAAGCCATGATTTGTAAAGTGCAGGGGTGTGATATTATTACAGTTTGTTATGTTAATAGCTATGATTTGTAATGTGCAGGGGTGTGATATTATTACAGTTATGTTAAAAGCTATGATTTGTAAAGTGCAGGGGTGTGATATTATTACAGTTATGTTAATAGCTATGATTTGTAATGTGCAGGGGTGTGATATTATTACAGTTTGTTATGTTAAAAGCCATGATTTGTAAAGTGCAGGGGTGTGATATTATTACAGTTTGTTATGTTAATAGCTATGATTTGTAATGTGCAGGGGTGTGATATTATTACAGTTTGTTATGTTAAAAGCCATGATTTGTAAAGTGCAGGGGTGTGATATTATTACAGTTTGTTATGTTAAAAGTCATGATTTGTAAAGTGCAGGGTTGTGATATTATTAGTTTGTTATGTTAATAGCTATGATTTGTAAAGTGCAGGGGTGTGATATTGTTACAGAGGTTACCAGCAGCAGGATGCTCATGAGTTTATGAGGTATTTGCTGGACAGACTGCACACAGAACTTTTAGCTCTCCTGCCCTACCCTGACAACAACAGCCCATACATAGGACCCAAGGGCCGCAGCACCATCGTAACTGCCATCTTTGGTGGCCTGCTACAAAATGAAGTCAACTGTCTTATATGTGGGATGGAGTCTAAGAAACATGATCCATTCCTAGGTATGTTGTCTGATGTAACCACTTGTAAATTTGTGACTAAATTCATTTCCTTCCAACACTGCCCTTTATTGTAGCAGTAGTGTTGTCTTAGTAATATTTACTTCTTTGTTCCTACAGGGGAAATGGGTTTAAAGAAGTATTATTCTTGTTTAATTAATTTTCATTAATTATTCTTTTCTTGTTAGGGTTAAAATAAATACCTGTTTTCCTCATTGTCCAGTACCATCATCCTAGGATATCTTCAACAAATGTTGAAATAGTTTTAACTATTATATTTATGGAAATACATATTCATTGAATGTAGAGAGATGTGACCCTTTTATAGGTAATCTGGTTCAACCTTTAGAGCCTATTCTTCACTTCAGTTCAACTTTGAGCCGTTGATTATTAGGGCCCTACTAGATTAGGTTGGCAAGACCCTGTAGAAATCATTGTCCAGTCTTTATTAAATGCAAGACAATCATTATAGGAAATATTGGATTTTAACCAAATTTGGTCAGCAGCTTTACATTCATTAGATTTGAAGAGGGTTTTTTTTTTTTTTTTTTTTTTTAGTTTTATCATATAGTGGAGTTATGGCCCCTGATTACCTGTCCTTGTAACTTTCATTTTGAAGACAAATGTTGCATTAGGATTGTTGGATTTCAACCACATTTGGTTTGCAGCTTGATATAAATGGGACCTTCAGTGAGTGAGATTTTAAACATTTACAAGAGTAATGGTATAACTTCTGACCTTTGTTTTGTAAAACATAACTTGACTGAGGTTTTTTGGATTTCATCCCAATTTAGAATGCAGTTTTATATTGGTGAGACATTGTATAAGTTCAGTTTCCAACATTCAGTGACTTTACAGAAGTTTGGCACTGACTGATTACCCCTCTTCGTGGATTTGGTTTCCACAGTATAACCTGACCAAGGGTATCTGGATTTCTACAAGATTTGATGTGTAGTTTTATATGGATTAAAACAATAGTTTGATTTTAGTGTTCTATGCACATTTTGCCAAAAGTTGTATTTAATTCCCTGACAAGCAGACTGTAGTAAGTGATGTACCCAACACAGGTTTCTATGACCAGTGTAGGGACTTTACAAAATGCTTGCATTGATAGACAAGTTTTCAACAAAACCCAGTCCGTTATTGCTGTCATGCTGTAAAATGTCTCCGTCATTCCTTTATGCAGGAACACAGTAATGAATATGGTTTGAGTTTCCAATTTAACACAAACTATTCAGGAGTAAATTATCTGTGCTTTAGGTTACCACATTGAAGCATCCATATTCAGCCTCATTGGTGCATTCAGCCTCTTTGGTGCATTCAGCCTCTTTGGTGCATTCAGCCTCTTTGGTACAGTCAGCCTACTGTGAAATGTGTAAGGTATTACCCATCAGTGTCTCAAACAATTGGGCATTTTCAGTTCCATGTTAACTTGTGACAGTGATAACTTGATGTGTTTGCATTGAGGGTATTTATTTAATTAATCAAACTTTTGTTGGTTGATTTGGCATTAAGGTTGTTGAAATTCCTTTGGGCATATTTGCATGATATTACTACTCTGCCAAATATAGATCCCATTGACTTGATTGTCATGCACTTTTACTGAAATTGTTGCACTTGCCAGTGTTGTCCACAGAAATGTTTTAAGCTGTGGAGTATACACAAAGCAGTCTTTGAAGTTATTTGGTCAATGAACATAAATACTAAGGTTTCTCATCAATATATTACAAGTGATACAGAAATTTATTAAATGTCTTTAATCTGTTGGGGTGCATCAGAGACATTTTATTTTGGTTGGGTCAAGCCTACATTGAAGGTCTTCTTGCTTGAAGTTTTGGTTAGTTTTTATTGGGTGATAAGAGTGATGGGTCTTTCAGGGGACATGAAAAGGCAGATGACCCAGCCTGGCCAGGTATAAAACCTGGTACTCATTAATACAAATCAGCTTGGCCTGGGGATAAAATCTGAATAATAGCTGGTACTCGTGTATACTAGTTAGCCTGACCTGAGTATAATAGCTGGTCCTCGTGTATACTAGTCAGCCTGACCTGAGAATAAAGCTGGTACTCCTGACTGCTATTTAGCTAAGCCAGGGAATAAAATATGCATATATGATAAAAAAAATCTTTAATTGAATTTGATGTTGAGCAAGATCCATACCAACTAATGACTGATATTCCATCTGACTCACTCAGGGCAGTACCATTAAAACATACATGGTATACAGGGAATGCACTTTTAAAGTGATGTACTCACCCATAAATGCAATTTAGAACTTTATTAGTTTAATATGAACTGTAAAATCAAAGTACCTTGGCATATCTGTTTTAAAAACTGCCTTCCCTGGGTACTGTGTATGTTTAAATGGAACTGTCCTCAGCTTTGAACACTTGAGAAATTCTATTTTTATTTGATTGTAAGAATGCATGGTAAATGTTCTTAAATCAAGATTTCAAGTGCATGGTATAACAAGCAAGATTACATTAAAAATAGCTCTCTAATGTAAGCACAAATTCGTCACTGCTTTTGAACTACCTACAGGATTGCCATGAAATTGTGCATTTCATCCCAAGGTCTTGTTGTGCCTTATCAAAAATGGTACCACTTGGACATCCTATATGATTATCTGGTAGCCATCTTGAATTGGTCCCAATTAAAAAGGCATTGGTCTGACATTTATTATGGCTGACACAGTGGTCATCCAGAAAGTCTTGTTATAGCTACTCTCCTGGAGCAGATGGTAATATTGACATAGTGCTTTCACTGGAGACTTCTAGTTGGTACTAATGAGAATGGTGCCAGTCTGTTATTCTGTATGTCCACCACACTGGTCAACTTGAAAATCTTATTTTACTCGTCAGCTTGAAAATCTTATTATATGGCTACACTTTTGTTGAATGGTCATATCAACACAGAGTTTTGACCAATATATTTGTTATGGTGTTTAGTTGGTTCTTAGTGAAAATGACCCCCGGTATTGTCATCAAGATGGTCAACTATACAATTTTCCTGAATAAAGAGTCCTATTGAAATGAAGTTTGAACTAAAAGACTTTTTATAATGTCTTGTTTGTCTTAAATGAAAATTGTGGTGATCTGATGTCCAATACATTGTCCATCTCTAAAATCTGAGTATGGCTACTTCAGAATGGAAGGTCATATCAGCATAGGATTTGTCCTGAAAGACTTGTGATATTAAGTTGGTCCTAAATTAAATGATGACCAATATGGCCGTCACAGTGTCCATCTCTGAAATTATGTTCACTGCTTGTCTGGAATGGATGGTCACATCAGTGTTTGATTTTCACTGAAAGACTTCTTGTCTCATTGTTTCTGAATGAAAATAGTATCCATCTTGAAAATCTTGTCACTGCTAATCTGAAATGGATGTTCATATTTACATAAGATTTTTTGTCTATCTATTTATCTATCTATTTATATGTCTGTCTGTCTGTCTCTCTGTCTGTTGATGCAGTCAAACTTGACTATTAAGCAATGGGTGGTGCATGGTCAAAGATAAATGAAAAACAGAAATGATAGGATAGTCAGAATAGTAATGATAGGAAAGGCAGAAATATGTAAAAGATAGTGTACGTTTTCATTCTTAAAGATCAGATCAATCAGGCTACGATAGCGGTGATGAGATATGGAACCTCAGCTGGTATAGCCCTGATAATCACTAGTTCTTATAGCTGTCAAGTTCAATAAAATGCGATATTGGAAAGCTCCTGCTTTTGAGATACCAAGTCATTTGTTATTTTGTTCCAAGTCCCTATTGTACATGGGAAGAAGCTGAACTTAAAACACTTTGTCAATGCTGACGTTAACTTTTTCCTGTGGTTTGCCCTAGTTTGGCTAAATGCTGCTTGGGTCAGGTTTCACTGGTATGTCAACTAGGTTGTTTGCTATTTTGCACAACATGATCAACTGGGCCAAGGTTTGCCTGGATTTGAGTGATTCCCACTGGAGATGGTAATTTTCTGGGTGTAACAACATACCCCATATTTTTTCTCAGAGGGCAAGTTGGTTCAGATCTTCTTGAAATATCTTAGTCCTTGTAAACATTTATTTCCCAGTAGACTATACAGTTATCTGCAAAATGTCTTGTGTTGGATTTGACACTCGCAGGTAGGTCATTGATATATACCAGGAAGAGGATGGGACCCAAAACACTCCCTTGAAGTACCCCACTAACAACTGGCACTGGGTCTCTTGTTGCACCATCTACTATAATTATGTGATCTGTCTGATAGGAAATCTCTGATTCATCTCTGGGTGTTACCACTGATGCCATAGTGGTCTAACTTACTGAGGAGTCTTTCATGGGGGACATGATTATTGAAGTCAAGGATAGCATGATCATAGCATGATCATACTGCATCCCTCTGTATAAGGATTTGGTGAGCTCATCCACTAGGGTTATGAGTTGTCTTTCACGGTCTGGCATGGCAGTCTGTTAGAATGTTGCAGCAATCTAGATGTTTCATCATGTTGCTGACTATGATATGCTCAAGCATTTTGCAGCAGATACATGTAAGATAGACAGGTTTATAATTGCTGGCCTAGAATCTTTCTCCATTTTGGAAGATAGCTGTAACATTTGCTGTTTTCCACACATCAGGGAAAGAGCCTATTGAGAGGTACTTCTGGTAAATATAACTCAAGTATGGTGCACACTCTTCTGTGGGTTAATTTTATGCAACCAGCTGTACACCTTCTTAAGTAACTTGGATGTCAGGCCTTGGTGGGTAACGTTCTCCATCCTCTTGTGTGAAGACTGACTGATATTGATGATTCAGTATGTTAGCCTTGTCGGATGCCTCTGAATGTAGTTTCCTGTTCCTTGAGTGGTGCCATGCCTCAGTTGTATTTATGTAAGGACTTAATGTAGTTTTACTGAAAGACTTGTGCTGTCTAGTTAGTCCTAAAAGAAAATGCTGCCAATCGAACATTAAATATAACCATCTTGAAAAGTTGTTTTTGTTACTTGTCTTGAACAGATATATTGACCTGATGTTTTTACTAAAATACTTGATGCCATGGTGACATCTGCTATGGTCATCCTTGTGGTCATCTTGAATATTTTGTTGTAACCACTCATTTGTAATGGATGGTCATAACAGCATGGGAGTTTTTCCAAAGAATTCATTATAATTTTCAGGAAATTGTGTTTTCTGACTACTTACAAGCATGTATATACAGTAAATCTTTCATGGACTGATGCAGCTTATTGACCTGGGAAGATTAGCCAGGAAGTAGTTCACAATGATTGACTATCTCAATGTCAAAATATGGTTCTATGATAATGCACTAAGCAAGGAGGCAGTACATTGCAGTCCATATGTATGTACCTAGTTTGTTAACAAAGTGAGACACTTTTCTTTTTTTACTTCTTTGAATAACTGCTCTGTAAAGGTATTTCATGAAAAGATTTTCATATACACAGTCACGTCCTAAAGAGAATCTTATATTCCAATGGTGTTTACGAATGTGTATGTAAGGAATGGTTTTCCCTATGTTCTGTACTTTCAGATTTATCATTAGATATTCCATTTCAATATACATCTAAGAGTTCCAAGATGAAGGATAACAATGAACAACCTGTTTGTAAGTTGGCAGGTAAGAGAAATATGTCTGACTAAAATTATTTGTTTTCAAACCGTGAGAATATAGTCATGTTTTTCAAACTAGATCATGAAGTCATGTTCAAGTTAATACACAGGAGGTTACCACCCTTAGTTTTACTGTGAGCTTTATGTTATTGCCCTTTGTCCACTGTATCCTATGTTATCTGTAATCTATCAGCATTTGCCGATCTCAACTTTTTAAAATAAAAACAAACTGCTAGACATATTAGAATTTAATGCAAGAAGGGACTTCAGGTTTGTACTAAAGATGTTGAACTGTCATCAGATATGACCACCACTACTGAAAATAGAAACACCTTTCAGATGCTTCTTAAAATTACTTAACCATTTACTTTTGGCTTTATTTAATGGAAACCATTCTGCCAAATTTTAAAGAAAACATGCAGCCCTCAAAGTTCTTAACATTATAGCCAGGTATGCTGATTAGTCCTCAGATATGACTGCCATTATTCAGTGACCCTGGCTTGCAGGTTTCCATTAGCTTTTTTATCCTGTGTCCCTCAAATCTTGACCATGTGCACCATCTAGGCATGCTTTTAATTACTGGATGTCCACCAGTGTCTCTGTTAGCACTTGAAATGGCCAAAGGTGAGTAAACTGTAAGATCGTGATGAAAGTCTCTTTTACAAAAACAATATATTGGACAATGAAAACATGTAAAGTTTATGATAGTCAGCCAAGTTGCATATATAAAGTGCATGATGGTGTAACAAGATAACCAGGTGGATTTTTCAGATTCATAACAGAACACTTTTGACGATATAAATACAATGTTAAATAATGAATGACTTTGAGCAATTAAATTATGAATATGTACATGAATATTTAATCCAAATATTGGATTATTAACACATTAATGCATAAAAAATGAAGAAAAATGCATATTATTTCTACAAAAGACAAACACAAGGCGTGAATGATTCACAGTGACTAAACAATGGAAAGATGGATGTAGTTTATGCAGCTAGCAGACATTGTAGAATTTTACTCATAGTAAAATGAATTCACTCATAGTGAAATTATGCAAATGAAAAAAGAGAGATATATAACTTATCATTACAGTCCCGAAAAGTACAATGGGTTTTACGAACCCCAAAATTAGCCCACGGCTACAATATTAAATGCAAGGAGATACACTCCGTTTGTCAAAATACTTTATTTCAGCTCCACGGCTGCTAAAGTTTAGCTTTACAATTACTACAATTCCTGTGGTTAGCTTTACAGCTTGTACCATGTAGACCTTGATTCTTCCGAAACTTGGATGCTCGGGTCCCTCTAGTCACTCGGGAAGATTCCGGACAGCTGAATACATATCCAATACTGTGTACTATATAATTATATGACATGGGCATAAGAACATAATAATGTTATACACGATTATACAGATAATTATACCCGCACAATAATTACAAAACATGAAGTTCAGAAATAAACCTAACCTTGCTTGTTAAGAATCCTACTGTACTAAACATTTCTTAAAACTGTAGCCTTTTTTTACTAATATAAATCCTTTACTAAGTCATAAACAAGAATGTAAATGCATGCATTATTCTGTGTAAACCAAAGCTACAAATCATGCAAAACTTAATCTGGCATTACAATAGTGTTATCATATGTACGAGAAATTATTTAAAATTACATACCTCTGTAGCTGGAGATGTGCGAGTCTTATAGTAGACCGCTGACTCACAAAAGCACTTCGAGCATGCGGCATAGGATGAACCGAACTCAATATTTTGAATACGACACAATATACATTATTCAGCTTTTGGTATTTTTGTACACCAAAAACAAAAGGCTAGTATACAAATTTAATAAATAAATAAAAAGGGTTTATGCAATTCCATGACAGATGGCTGTTAGTGTAAGATTTTTTGGGCTAAAATCAACCCTACAGGGATTTTTGTTTAAGGTGTAAATAATAACAAATAACACTAAATTTATGCAACTTGTCCTTTAATCTGATTGTTTTGAAAGAAATATAATTCAGAAAAGATTGGGTATTTTTTATAAGCACTGGTAGATCATGAGTGTACATTAGGAGCAAGATCTGGATGGAGAACTCTTTGGTGTAGCTTGTTAACCAGATATTCAAACATGTTAATGTTTTCATGAGTTACTTGAGGATGTGATAAAACTTGTATTGTACTAATGTAAGTGTTGAAGGAAAATATGACATTACAGTGCAGATCACAAAGCTAAGGTGGCAAAACTATTGAATCAAAAGAATGGTTATCTCCCTTTTTATAGCACTCTTTGTTCATTATATACTACATGTACTATAATTTTCGTTTGTCCCGCAAACTCTGGAGTGATGAGCAGCACAGGAATGGATTACATGGTGAGATGAGCAATCCTAGGGCCACTTGGGTTACGTGACCAGATGTCTGATTCCAGGCCTAGTTGCTTAAATGGCCAGATGAGCAATACCATGCCCTCTTGGGTTACATGGCCAGATGAGCAATCCCAGACTCACATGGGTTACATGGTCACTTGCTCATCCTTTAAACTATCACTGATGTAAGCCGAACTATTACTCAACAGGCTGACATGAGCTTTTTTTTTTTAAATTAGAGTTTGAAGTCTTCTCTTCTTGTAAATGCCAGATTTTAACAAACTAAATGTAACATATTTGTGTATTCATTGCTTACATTTTTATATTCTGGAATTGACTATTAAGGTCTTTATTAAAAAAAACGAATAGAAAATTGACTATAATGAGTTTCACTTAGGAAACCTTCTTTATATCTGTAGCATAATTCACTAGTAATGACAATAATTAATTAGTCTTCTTTGAAAGACAAATTGGTTACAGTAGTGGCTGTTTAAAGTTTTAATGAGCAAATCAAACCTCTAAAAATATATGAGGTGATTTCTTTTTTCGGGGGGTAACATTTCCTGTTTTATGCTGTCTGTTCTTTGATTGGAGAATCTTGATTTGGACTTGTTTGATTTGATCCATGTGTAACATTTTTTCCATTTCTGAGATGTTTATTTGTGAGTTTGCAAAAGATCTACTTGATGTAGATAAATGTAATATATTACATATATGTATGAATTTGTCTACCTCTGAAGCATTTTTCCATTTTCTAATTACAAAATTAAACTTTCTTTTACTGGTATTATTTTGGGTATAAAGCCCATCAGCATTATTTTGCCATGATGTAGACAAGTAAATTTGTATAAGCTTTATCTGTGTGGATGGATGGATGGTTGACCTGAGCAGCTTTCTCAAGCAACATGAATATTCAATTTTTTTAACTTTAATTTTTATATTTGTTTAAATGGTACCATTTTTAATGAGAATCCTAGGGGCATTGTAGACATGTCTTACAAGCACAAATCTTTTTTTCTCAAGGATTGCAATACATAATGTTGCAAATAATCATACTGAATCTGTTTTATTTAATATCAAGCCTTAATGTAATAGTCTTGGTTTTTATGAGTGGGTGGGGGTGGAGCATGTCATTGTTTGAAGTATTTTGGAAAGGGATGTGCCCCATGTAAGGGTTTAGAATTCACTGCACTGTGTTTAAGTTTTTTTGATTATGTTTTCAAAGATTGATAAATATTTTGTCTCGAACTGTAATTCAGACTGCTTGATAAATATTTTGTCTCAAACTATATTTCAGACTGCTTGACAAGCTTTACAGAAGTGGAGGAGCTGGAGGAGTCTGAGTTATATCGATGTAGTAACTGTAAAATGAAGCAGAGGTCCACCAAAAAATTCTGGATTCGAAGATTGCCTAATGCAAGTTTTTACTATATATAATTAGTCAAACTATACAGTGCAATTTTGTACTAGAGTGAAGGAGTAGAGTGGTGACTTATGTCGGGTGTATGCTTCAGACGGGATCATTTCTTCACAGTTGAAGTTGTACAGTTAGTTCCTTAAGATTATGTTTCAGTTTGGTGATTGCCTAACAGAATTTTAAATGCAAGTTTGAGAATACAGCTAAAAGTAGGCTAGATTAAGTCAATACTGATGGATAATTAGAGTTATTGAGAATACACCTAAATGTAGGCTAGATTAAGTCAATACTAATGGATAATTAGAGTTATTGAGAATACACCTAAATTTAGGCTAGATTAAGTCAATACTAATGGATAATTAGAGTTATTGAGAATACACCTAAATGTAGGCTAGATTAAGTCAATACTAATGGATAATTAGAGTTATTGAGAATACACCTAAAATTAGGCTAGATTCAGTCAATACTAACGATAATTAGAGTTATTGAGAATACACCTAAAATTAGGCTAGATTCAGTCAATACTAATGGATAATTAGAGTTATTGAGAATACACCTAAAATTAGGCTAGATTAAGTCAGTACTAACAGATAATTAGAGTTATTGAGAATACACCTAAAATTAGGCTAGATTAAGTCAATATTGATGGATAATTAGAGTTATATTAAATGCAGGTTAGACCAATGGCTAGATTAAGTCAGTACTAATGGATAATTAGAGTTATTGAGAATACACCTAAAATTAGGCTAGATTAAGTCAGTACTAACAGATAATTAGAGTTATTGAGAATACACCTAAAATTAGGCTAGATTAAGTCAATACTAATGGATAATTAGAGTTATTTTGTGTTTGTGTTTCCAACACTAAGCTTATACACATTGTAATGAAGGTTTGTTACAAACTGAGTTCACTAAATTCATTAAGATTCATGCTTGTTAAAATGTGAATTGCAAATTTCAGTTGCAGCAACAATAAAAAAAAAATCACTATCCACAAATTTACAGGTGTATGCATTCTTTTAATAGATTGATACCATTTATTTGACTTGGCTGAAAACAGTTCCGACTACTTGCTAGTGATAGGGTATAACTGGGATATAAAATTTGTGATCTTTCTTTTATTCTCCCATTGTTAATTTATTCATGAATCAAAACAAATGTTTCAATTTTTCAAATATTTTTCTTGAAAATGATGTCATTTTTTTTCAGAATTATGTATCGTTAGACCCAGCAAGTTCAAACCTCAGTAATGTTAAATTCTTGTCAGGATTATGTATCACTAGATCTAGCAAGTTTGGGCCCCGAGTGGTCTAAAACTTACAGATCACTGCCATCTCACCTCTGTCTTAATGGGTTCAAGTATCAGATTCGGCTAATGTAGTTATGTGAGAAAGCTTGCCAGTAGCTTCTCGTGGGTCGGTGGTTTATTTCGGGGGATTTTCCTGGGTTCTTCCTCCACAACAACAACAACACCAAGCAAGTTCATTGCATGTTGGAAGTGGCCTCAGTAATGTTATATCCTTGCTTGCCAATAAAAAACACTTTCATGATAACTTTTTGGTATTTTCTTTTTTAAATAATTTATTATAGTCTTTGCTTTGGTTTGTAAGACTGTGTCAGTCAGTTTTATGGTATACATGTTCTGCAGTTGATGATAGATATAAATTGGCTCAAAATTATATAATTACTATACTTTAGTTTCTGTAAACTCGGGGCATATTCAGGTTGTAATAATTTGTGCAAACTGTTAATTGGAGCCAATTTTAATATCGTTATTGTTTAATTATCAAAAGATTGTCTTTTGCAACCAGAATGATACAGATCTATTTATGTTATCTTGCCCCTGAGTATCTGAAAGATAATTTATATTTTTCTTTGCAAATGCCATTACTCAAAATATGAAATGGATTACCCTTAATATGAAAATGAGAAATCATTGGACTGGTTCAGAAATTCTATTACAGAACATCATTATTTGTAATATTTTTGGTAGAAAGATTGAACTATAAATAGAATTAGTTTATCACGAGAGATTGTGGCACTGACTGAAATTTAGATGACAAGATCTGTTGAAACCTTCATATTTGAGATATTGGCTACTTTATTTAAAAAAATATAAATCCAGTTTAGCTCACTGGATAAGGGAGCCACAAATAAAAAACCTACATTCACATTTAAAATGCTATATCACTGAAGTCCAGTTAGTTAAGAATGTGAATTGTCTGTTACAAGTCTTTGACTTGTCAAACTGAATAATAACGCATTTCATATACTTTTAAGTGCTGCCCGTTGACAACAACCTCAGTTTACTTGTGCCATAATATCAGTTCTCAAAGTATCCACATGGTCTGACATGTAAACACCTTATTTCTAGTATCGGTAAAACAGTATTAGTCTATGTTCAAACTTGTGTTTTATATTTTTGGTAGTTCACGAAAATTCTAGGTATTTTGAAAATATATATAAAAGATGGAAGGAACTGTATGGTCAGGTTGATTACAGTAGTTTTAATGATCTTCCTAAGCAGAAGCAAGTGGTAGGGAAAAAAATCATATTTATTATTTGATTCTCAAAATGTTAAAACATTTGCAACCTAAATCAACAAAATAAAATCTTTTGCTTAAAGATTACAATGTTCAACACAAAAAACATTCATAACTTATTTATTGTAATTTTGCTAATATGCAGTCAAATGGTGTTAATTTCCTGATTAAATATATTTTGTAATTAAATTGAAATTGTCATGCATCTTTCTTATAGGAACTTTAATATCCTGTATTGTAATTTAAATAATTATTTTTTTATTAAAAAAACTTGTCATTCCAGGTGTTGTGTCTACATTTGAAGAGGTTTAGATGGAGCTCCAGCTTTCGAGTCAAGATAGAGACACGTGTTGATTTTCCACTACAGAGTCTTGACATGAATAAATATCTTTTGAATAATATGGTATGGTTAATTTTTTTATATTTGTTTACATGTCGTGTCAGTATCTTATTGTTTATATCCAAGAAACATGCCATTTAGTTTGGTTTCTGTTTTACCTTCTGGCTGTTCACACCAAGGTGAGAGTACTCGCAAAAATATATAACATTACTCAAACCCAATTAGTTACATTCTGGGAAAGACTCTATCCTTGACAAGATTAAACATAACTTTTTGATTTTGTTCAAATATAAAACACCAAAAAGTGACATGAATTCCTCTTTTAACAAAAATGAAACGTACAGAAGTAAAAGAAATTTTGCTCCTAAGGAAAGATGCAATTGCATTTTGCCAGTTAAGATTGCCTCATCAAAATAAAATTTTGCTAAATTGTCTAATATTGTTTGCTACTGTTCAATTCATATGTCTGGGGCCCCAAATGGCCAAGTGGTCTAAAGCACTCTCCATTATGGATCACTTGCCATCTCACCTCTGTCTGCATGAGTTCAAGTCACAGATTCGGCCAATGTGGGTATGTGAGAAAGCTTGCCAGTAGTTTTTCGTGAGTCAGTGGTTCTTTCTGGGGTTTTCCTGGGTTCTTCCACTATTAATACTGGCCTTCTTGTATAGCCTATCGTGCACTGAAAAATGGCGTTAAACCCTACAACAACTGCAACAATTCATATAACTAAATAACTTGGATTTTTTAAAAATAATATACAAAATTTGTGTTATTTCTTATCATTATTAACATTATTTATTCTTTAGTTACAGTGTGCATGATTATTTCATACGAATGCTTCTGTCAGAGGATCTGCTTTAAGTTTACACTTCAGTAATAATAATTCATAGAAGGGGGGGGTAAGCAAAATTACTATTTTTGCTTTAATACACTGAGAAAAATAGTTGACTTGTCTTTACCTGACATGACACTGATGTCCATGTGACTTTTATTGTACACAGTATTAAGTCACTGATGTCTTTTATTGTACACAGTATTAAGTCACTGATATCTTTTATTTTACACAGTATTAAGTCACTGATATCTTTTATTGTATACAGTATTAAGTCACTGATATCTTTGTTTGTCCGCTAATCACAGTTTAGTGTAGTTTTGTGTTTAGATCACTTCAGGCACTGTTACAGGCAGGCCATCTGCCTTCAATTAACTTGTAGTGCATGGTATTACCTGTATACGGGTTTGCTGCAGTGTATTTTTATGGGGGTATGTACCATGGTACATTTTTATGTGGGTATGTACCATGGTACATTTTTATGGGGGTATGTACCATGGTACATTTTCACTGTACTGGTACTTTGATAGTTTCTGTGTGTCAGGAATGTATGGAAATTCCTGAATAAGCTTGTTTTGAATTTAATAATAAGTTACTGTCAGTAATATAAATCCATAACTGGTATGGAAACTACCTGAACTGTATGATGAGAATTTGTCCTCCTTGAAGGTGCGATGTAAATGGTTATAGTCTTTTATACTGACACTTGTCCAGCTGCAAATTGCATGGAACCGGATCTGCCATTGCATAATGTACTGTTAGATCTGGGTCCATGTAATTGTTTTGAGCAATCAGTAGATCAATCACACACTCTGTGATGGCACTTCAGTCTGTGTTGTTGGCCTCCACTTGTAAATGAGAATATGGTGTATAGCATATAATGTTGTAAATGTATGCTTTCTTGTCAACTTTGTTGCTAATGAAAATGCCATTTCTATGTCCAGTTTGGTGGCAAGTTCAACAAAATGAGTGAAAATGATTATATGAATGTTATCTGATAGGCATATTTGACATGTTTAGATACGGGTCAGTTTTGAGTTAGATGTAATAGACTTGATTTTTCAAGAATATCTTTTGCACCTTTTGCTTACAAATTGTCTTAATTATATCACTCCTATTATTTGCTTTAATGATATAGTGCAATCTAGATGTAAATAATTTGATTTTTTTCAGCATGAGACAAGAGGAAGCTGTTCTGGCAGTAATCAGTATGATTTGGCTGCTGTTATAGTCCATCATGGATCAGGGTAAGACTTGTCAATGACAAACATTTTATGGGCTGCTATAGTACATCATGGATCAGGGTAAGACTCGTCAATGACAAACATTTTTATGGGTTGTTATAGTCCATCATGGATCAGGGTAAGACTCGTCAATGACAAAAATTGTATGGGCTGTTATAGTCCATATTGGATCAGGGTAAGACTTGTCAATGATATTTTATGGGCTTTTATAGTCCATCATGGATCAGGGTAAGACTTGTCAATGACAAAAATTGTATGGGCTGTTGTAGTCCATCATGGATCAGGGTAAGACTTGTCAATGACAAAACTTGTATGGGCTGTCCATATTGGATCATGGTAAGACTTGTCAATAACAAACATTTTATTCCTGACACACAGAAAAAATTATTACGCAAATAGATCTCATAGGTTAGTTTGCTTTGATTTCTCTGCTGGAGTGACTTTTGTATTTCCCCATTTGTTAGACTCTCTCTGTCTCAAACCAGTTTCGAAAAAATTATTATGCAAATAGATCTCATCGGTCAGTTTGCTCTAGTTTGTAGATGTACCAGACTGAGAGCATTTCAACCATAGCAAATTGAGTGATGTTCATAGTTTTAGTTATATTTGTTACACCTCAATATCTTGGACATCTATACATGAAACAGGGGCCCCGAGTGGCCGAGTGGTCTAAAGCGCTGTCCGTTACGGACCACTGCCATCTCACCTCTGTCTGCGTGTGTTCGAGTCTAAGATTCGGCAAATGTAGTTATGTGAGAAAGCTTGCCAGTAGCTTCTCGTGGGTCGGTGGTTCTTTCCGGGGTTTGTCCGGTTTCTTCCTCCACCATTAATACTGGCCGCCATGTATAGCCTATATTGTGCTGAAAAAATGGCGTTAAACCATAAAAAAAAAAAAAAAAAAAAAATACATGAAACACTATGTAAATGCAATACAAAGAGCTGTTCCATTTAAACATACAGGGTAGTTCTATTTCACAGAGTTCATGTTAAAATGACAAGAAAATTCTAAACTGCATCGATTGGTGAGTACCCCACTTCAAAAGTGTCTTCCCTGGGTCCCATGTATGTTTTACTATAAAAGCTCTTATTAAAACTAGGTCCTCTTCATCGTCATCACGTCACCCACAAGCACATGTGTAAATGCCTCTCCAAATGTGTTCTTTCATTTTCGATCAACTGTATTAGGTAACAACAGCAAAATTTCTTGATAATTCATAATTTGATGCTTCGTTCTCGTCTTGTTTAAAACTCAGCCATTTTTCTTGCCTCAAGATTTCTAAGATTTCTAGTTGTATTCAAGCTTAACTAATGGGATAATCCAAATATAGTACATTATACAAAGGAAGTTATTAGAGGTATCCCAAAGTTTATGGTAGTCTGGTACTATGACTAAAGAACACTGCCCCAGACCGATAAAGTGGTCCATAGGGTTTACTGAATTGAACCCTGATGTATTATACAAAATGACAATTCACAAAGTAGGTTACTGAATTGAACCCTGATGTATTGTAAGGTTACCTATTACCTAGAATGGTATTGTAAGGCCCTTTTTTGGTCCTTAAGGGTTCTACATATCTTTGTACATAGGAAAAGAGAGTGATGTGTTATAGACTGTAAAAAGTTTGGGGTTGGGGCGATGAAAGAGGGCTTATATAATCAACATAGTTATAGTGAACAACCATATTCTGTAATTATAATATAACAGACTGTATGGGGTGGGGGGAATGGCTGTCAGGTGTGGTGGGAGACAACTGTTACAATCTATTTTTCATGGGACAAATCTATTATTCTTGTTCATTCAATGTTGTAATATACTATTCTTAAATATCCAAATGTACTCACTTGACGCTTTGTTCTGACACTTCAAATTCTGGCGCCGACTGTACTCGTCAGTTTTCTGCTCTACAATGACAGCACTCCCCTATTTATAACCTTCCCCCAGACACCACATGAGACAATTTAGCCAATCGCAGAATGCATGGTAATCCATGTAACCAATCAGTGTCTTGTATGGTGTGCCATGCATTGCATTGTAAACAATACAGTTTTGTATGGTATGCCATACAGTTTTGTATTGTATACCATGTCAACATTATAAACACATAAATTACATTATAATAAGGAATTGAATGCAGTAGGGCTTATCTATGAAACGAAAAAGAATAGTTTATGAGCTCATGTTTATGTGAAATCAAACTTTATGATGATAACTTAAGTCTTGAATAATTGAGTTGATTCATATAGACGTGGGTTCTGCACTTTATGCAGACGACAGCTATTGTCACATCAAAACATGAATTGCATACATTGATACAAAGGTATTGCAATGATGTTATCACTAAAACATGCAAATTACTTTATTAGTAATACCCTACTGTCATTAGAGAGAATAATCGCAAATGGTAGAATATAGAATCTCGAAATACGAAACTCATGCAAATCCAAAATGGCAGACATCGTCATACAGTGATATATGTGGACTTTTCCCGTCATGATTTTGTATGTATTTTACACAAATTACAAATAGTAATAGTATAAGAGAATAATATGTGTATCAGATAAGCTAAATAGTACTCCCTGAAAACACTTTATGACAGACCTTCAAAGACGATTTACCGAAATAACCTCTACCTCGAAATTAGGTTACACATGTTAAGATATGTTGCCAGGATTGACTGTTAGTTTGACAAACCATATACATTATAGATATCTATCGTTTATATGCTTTGTAAATGAACATTATAATTCATATTCATATGTACCATATTTATAAAAAAACAACTTAATAGAAGCTAAGACTGAACATTGTTTCCGAGTCGGTGACTCTAAACATGGTCATTACAGTATTATGCAAAATTACCATACACAAGGTAGGTTAGTGGATTTACACAAAAAATTCAGGCTTATTCTGTTGTCATCAAATCAAATCTTCAAGGACAATATAGCACAGAACAAGATACCAGTCTAGAAATGGTTATGCAGGTAAAACTGGTTATAATAAATGGTAGGTGTCAGTAAAGTGTCTTAAGATCATAAATATAGGAAACAAATATTTGCAAGTGAATAATGGCTATATTTCATCAATGGCATGAAAATTGTGGTATTTTAATGATTAGCAAAGCCATGCGTGAAAGTACGTAGATTGAGGTGGAAAATTTCTTACTGGAGTGTGAAATATCAATGGTTTATTGTTAATGCTGTGTTATGAATATTTGAAAAGAAAATATAAATAGTAACATAAATCTTCTTCCCTATTAAAAGTAAAATAGCAAAATATTTGTACCTTGGTGGGTTTTTTAGTCGTTTTTATCTACAACAGGAAGTGACATACTGATTGGAAGCAGCCTACTTTTCAACTTCACGCGTTTTAGAATAACCTCAGATTTCTTGGTCATAATGTTGTCCGTTTTATTGATAGGTAGTGAGACAACATGATAGTATTCGATTTCACAATTATATTTCTTAGAACATCCAGTAATTTACTGCCAAATATAAAATAAATAGAATATGTATATTTATTATTTGAAAGATTGGCACATGGTTACATTTAGTGATGTCTTAAATCAGTTCATGATCGAACAGTTTCCACGGCACTTACAAACTTGTTAGACTATACGTAATTAATATTTCTTTCCTTTTCAGAGCTGGGTCTGGGCATTACACAGCTTATGTCCTAAATGAAGGTTAGTGTGGACTAATGGTGTAAAAGGAAAGTCAGTCATTATTATTCAGTAGATATTTACTTCATAAATATGAGAATTGTAAATGTGGATTCATGGTTTTTTAAAAAGTCAGTCATTATGATTTAGTACATATTTACTTAATAAATATAAGAATTGTAAATGTGGATTCATGGTTTAAAAGGAAAGTCAGTCTTTATTATTCAGTAGATATTCGCTTCATAAATATGAGAATTGTAAATGTGGATTCATGGTGTTTTAAAAAGTCAGTCATTATGATTTAGTACATATTTACTTCATAAATATGAGAATTGTAAATGAAGTTTGGAAATGCCATGCTTGGGGAAATTGTTTTGTTCACACTTGTAAAATCAGGCATATTGACTGAGTATTCAAAGCCACCATACTGTGGATGAATGAATGGATGGTATGAAAACATCTGAGGATGTCTGAATGATTTGTTGCCTCGTATGGTTGGTACATTGCAGTGTTATATACACAACACTTGAAAAGTTTTGTTAAGGTCAAACATATTTAAAATTAAAATATTGACTGCACTAAGCCTGAAATTATATATACTTTTAATTTATTTACCTTTGCTGATGACGATTTAAGTTTTTGATGATTACATCCTGATCACCAATAAAACATGATGCTATCACTGGAACTATCTCTTGAAAACAGATAAATCTTGCATTATCTCTGAATTGGTTCCTATTTTATCTTCAGCATTAAAAATGACTGTTTAGTTAGTTAAAAAAGTTGTTTCATAATGTAATCATAGAACTTCAAGTAAATAGTATGTGTAACAGATGTTAAAACAAGATGACATTATGATATCAGAGATGGTCTCAAATAATATCTGACTGCGAAAGGTAAAATAAAAAAAAAAAGAGGTACATGTCATTTTTCTTGTTTTCAGGTCAGTGGTATCATTTCAACGACAGCACAGTGACAGCTTGTGACACCGAGACTGTGGCAAAGTGTAAAGCTTACATCCTCTTTTATGTGCGGAGAGAAATTAAACTCCCTGAATATCTTAACATCAATGGACAGTGACTACTTAGTATGGACTCTAATTCTTAATGTAGACTACTACTGATCTGTGGAGCAGTAATAGAAATTATTAATCTCTTATATATAATAGGGCAGGTGTGATTGGTTAATAGTCATGGTACAGTAGTAGTGTCACAAGTTGCTACTAAAATTCCAAAAACTTGCAAGTCTCTTTAAGTGCATACTTTATGTCAGACAAAGCATACATGGTCGTGTAAAATGAATTGTGATCTTAGTATCTTTTTTATAATTTTTTTCCAACTCCGGTTACATTTGTGGTAACTTTTTTTTAATACACAAATGTTACACTAATAGCTTGTGACACTTGTGTTATACCAGTGTGTGCATCTACATAAATTAAACCTGCCCTACATGTAAAGGTACTCTCATAAGAACAAAAAGGATTGGTCTGTATGACCCTGTTGAAGCCCTAAGTCTTTCTGGTGTGCAAGTTTTGGAGCTTTGTGTAAATGTAAATGTAGTACGTGTATGTAAAACTCGAACGCTTTGAATCTCAACCCATTGATTCCATGCATAGTTTTGTGTAAGATTTTTTTTTTGTCTTGAAGCCAATGGCATGTTGACATAACTGTGTTCAAAGAGTAAAGCACAATTTGAAGGAAAAAGTCTGACATGAATGTCAATCGAGAGTTTGGATGAAAGTTTGCTTCTGATTAATGTGGTTAAATTGTTCTTGATCTGCAAGAAAATAGAAAATAAAAGTAGTACAGGTGTCGGTGTGTTATTTTTATTACACCAGTCATATTAATTAGTCTACAGATATGCCCATCTCTTGCTACCTATTTAGCCACTTGTCCTTGAACAGGACGTATTCCTAATGAGTTGTACTGTCCAACATAAATTAGATTGCACACTGCTTACTATGAGTGAATTCAAGTATTTGTTCCCAATTTGTAAAAAAAACCACAGTTTAAACAACAGTTGCATACCATGTTTGTGCACACTTCTTAAAATAATCATAACAGAGAATACACCTGTATCTATGAATTGCCACATATGACTTGGTTAACATATATGTTTAGCTGATTGCCCTTGTTCAGGGCTACTTTCAGGGCTAATTGTTGTATTGTCCCTTTGTGTCCAGCCTATATGTACCAATAAATTGACTTAATAATGACAATTTGGGAGTTTCGAATTTAAACCCAAATAATGGGAAGTTTTTTTTCAACGTCATGATTTGAGTTGCTTGCTACTTTTAAATCCAAAGTTTAATATGACATTTTCTATTTATTTTTAAGTCCAGAGAATGTGGGTTAAGGTCAATATTGGTGAAAAATTTAAAACTTTCATTATAAGATAGAATTTTTGACAAATAAATTGGGCAGATGTATCTGAGTTGGACGTTTTCCTGCGTAGTCTAAATATTGTTTCTACATGAATTTAATGGTTGCTTTGAAAACTTTTTGAATTGTTTCCAATCTGGCTTTACTCATGAAAAGTTCTTGAATTTATTAAGGAAATACAAAATGTTTAAACTGAGTAAAAAAAAAAATTTTTTTTAAATCAAGAAGTTTTATTATTTACCTATTTTCTCGCAATAATAAATAAAATGGAATAACATTGGGTTAATCAAAGATATGACACACGCCTCTGATAGTTAGCAGATGTTGCTTCCATTGCTGTGTTGGCATGTTGATTTTTTCTTATACTTTTGTCCTAGTTTGTGAGTGTTTGTTTAAATAAGATTTCAAATATAGTGTTACGTGCTTAGGCTCGAATAAGCAGCAACACAGAAAGAGTGAAAACTAACAAACTTGTATAACTTGAACAAAGAATTTATTAAGTACAATTATTTTCATAAAATAAATAAACTTACGGTTTTAAAGAATCAAATCCAACATTAATCCAATATAGAATTCACAAAAATAATCCACTAATGGAATTGCAAGAGTCCTGATAAATAAATGTTCTAATAGTTCCAGGTTCGAATCTTGACGATGTAATCCAAAATGGCTGACGATGTCACATGATGCTTTTCTTGTTTTATAATCATCCAAATGATATTATGAATACAGGTTCTTTTCCAAATAATTACTCTTGTTATGACGAAATGAATTGACACAATGTCCAGAACAAGGTAATTAAAATTAACACTCAAACATAAAAACACAACTATTAACTTTAAAAGCCCAGATTCTACTGAACTGTTCTGTCCCAAACAACAATTTATATAACTGTTTTTCTTAAGTAAACAAGTGATCACGTGATTTTATGGAAGGTCACAGAAAGAGGCTGCCTTAACTAAATCTCTAAAGATCTAGATATTTAATACCCCCCAAGAACTAAAAATAAAAAGTTGTCCTTGAAATTAACCAATAGTTTTAGTAGCTTGTTGACAATGTCTAAAGCAGTGTCAGGAATTAGGTCAACAAGCCAAGGTCATCCTGTGTTTACAGCTAGAGTATAGGTCAGCCTGAATTTTCCAGAAAAATCTCCCAATTAATGAATATTAAACCCTAAATGACAAATTTGGATTTAACAATTAAAAAAAAAATAATAATTTAAATCCAATAGATGTAACAATAGCTTTACCAGTTGTTGTCCTATTGCTATGACTTCTGCAATGTGGCAGTTTGTAGCGACATCTAGCACAGGAGTATCATGCCACATATATGTTTATTCATGTTCCACCCAGTCATATTACCCTGACACCAGTCTTTACCAGTCCTATATAACCCCTTAATGCTGAGAGCGCCAAGTGTCCCAGGCATCTGTACCATTTTTATGAATTTTATATGACTAAGATGCACTGACAGCTCAGGGTCTGTGTAGTTTGTGCAATTGGCACATTCAGCAGTGGCATATTATGAGGGTCAGTGTTGATTGCAATTGCACACAACTTAAAAGTGAATATATATGTGTGTGTGTGAGAGAGAGAGAACTAAAGCTTCAGTAACTTGGTGATAAGTATTGTGCATTTTGTTCAGTATGTCCTGTTTCCAGACCTGTTCTTATTAAGGAGAATTTACTGTTTGAATTTTTCTTCTTCTTCAAATAGATTTTTCAAGAAATCCATAATCACTTAAAAATGTGTAGGTAGGTGTGTATCATTTTGCCAATGGCTTGGTTAGTATATATCTTTAGTGAGGGTTACTAACATGGAAAAATATGGGATAACTTACTATCTTTCATTTTCCAAAAATAACTACAGATGGAGAACTCGTCAATTTATAGAGTTTTAGATAAAAAATGTTCATGTGTTTTCTGCTTAAGAAAGCCTACATTCAATCTCATGTAAGGTTCATAATGGTTCAAGACACACTGATAAATAAAAGTTATGTAGCTGACATCCTAAATGATCGATTCATTTGGAGTTGGACAGCAAACTTGGAAAGGTTCACTAGTCTTATTACAAGTGTTCCATGAAAAGACTAATGTATTACTAGCTTATAAAGAATTTCCAGAAAGCCGAGTCTATTTTGTCTGCTCTTGTGTTCATTTTAACAGTTAGGTATTAAAGGAGTATGATATTCTTACAAAACTCCATCATACCAACTACCAGAACATTGTCTTGTCTTACATTTTCACAGGATACATGTAAGTGCAGTACACAATTTTTTGTTATGGCGTTTGACCTTAAAGCTGATGTGAAGAACAGACAATGTCAGAATATAGCCACATGCCAAATTTGATTTAATGTATAATTATTCTTGAGGGAAAATGCATTTTAGTATCATTGTTCAAAGTACTTGTACTTCTAATACATGTATCGAGACCATGTTTATAAAAAAAATCTTTTAAAGCCTGTTTGTATTTTCATTTTCACATGCCAGTAGTTTGAAAAGAAAACAACAGGTTCATGACCTTTGAATTCAGTGTTGGAGTGCTGACTGTTAACTTGTTTTGTTGGAATGCAAATAACAGTATATTTATGATACGGTCAAAATTAATTTGTTTACACTGTATTATATACAAGTCTCTGTGTTAATAAGCTCAATGAAGTACAAAATTGTAAGTTGTGGCCTTTTGAATCGACCTAAGAGTTTTAAGTATTGACTCACTTCTATTGCTTTCCTTGGTCTTGCCAAAGACACCGAAGTTCATAAGCTTGAAAATATTTTTCTTCAGATTCTGTTTAGGCAGCTGCTAATCGTGCTGCATTTAAGTCTATATAAGCCTTCATCAAGGTGATTGATTAAATTTCAGCACTCTATAAACCTTTCTTTAGAAAAAGTTTGTGATCAACTGCTTGCTTAAGATTTTTATAGTGTAAAACTTATCTCCATTTGTCAAGCAGATTAGGAACTAATTTTTAACACCATTTTTGCACTGTGAGTAATTTCTGTTTTTCTGAGAATAAACTGTAATCAATCAGCATTGATTCTGGACAAAATGGAGCTCAACAGGATAGCCAAGATCAACTTCAACAAAATAACTAACATCATCCGCTGTTATTGTTGTATCAGTTTCATGATTAAAAAAAACTTTTTTCCATCTGAAACCACCATATGGTATATATGTTGACATTGGATATGCATATAAATTATTTGTACAAGATAGTCCAACACCATCCAGTTTTATAACTTATCATAGTCGGGTAGATATTTATTATTAGTTTTGGCACATTTTTTGTTAGACACTTCTTTAGCCTCAGATTCCAAGTTCTATACAGTTGAACATATATGGGTCTGTTAACATCTCCGATTTTATTTCACTGTGCTTGAGATACGTCTTACGTCTGGGTGATAAATAGTACCAAGCTGGGTCAAGTCCGCAGTTATCAGTGTTGACATCTCTGAAATTTTCATATATATATATATACGAGCAACAACATATCTTTATTACCTTATGCTTCAACTATAAGATTCCTATCCTCTGAAATTATGAAAGACAACAAGAACAAAATCTGGTGGGGTATATTTTAAATTACATTTATCATCAGCTGGACCAGGATAATTTCCAGTCATAAGACAGTGATCTTTTATTTGATCTTGGGACAAAAGCGACCCCTCACAAATATGGCATATCTTTGCTGTAGTAAATTTAGCTTCTTGTTTTACTGTTAGTGGTTTCATATTTTCTCATAGCAAGTAATATCAGCAATCTCGTTGATAAGATTTCTTAGCAACCAGACAGCAGGATCTTTACATCTATAAATCTTGATTGCTTTTGATAAAGATTTTTCAACAGCAGAAATAACCTTGTACACTACTCCATAAGGAATATGCTCTTATATTTTTCTTGTTGAAGATTTATCAGGGTTATTTTCTGCTAATAGTACAGGAAGTAGTGTAGACTCAAAATCAACATATATTATGAAAGGCATTTTCATCTTTTGTATTTAATTTGCACATTGTATTATTTTTTTGTCTTCGGTCATAGATATTTTCTGTACATTAGAGCAGTATTCGAGATGTCGATCAAGTACACTTTAGGATTTACATGCATGCAAACACCTGAAACAGAAATATTTCTTTTCCTTATGCTTGTTCTACTGACAAGCCTGTAAAAATAATTTATCCAACCATACTGATTTTTATAAAATAGTAAATTTACTCTGCTGACATGCTCGATTGCTGATAGATTTTGGAGATATATTTTGCTCATCATCAACACCAACTACGTTAATCCCACCAGATAACAGCTGTTTATTTTGCTTTTCAAATTTTGGAATTTGAAAATCAGAAACAGGAAAGACAATCCCACTAAAGCTTACATTGTTAACATGACCAGTATAATTTGATACTTGATAAAAATGATAACGCCAATAGTATGGCCCATTGAAAACATTTTGTCACTGTTCTGGATATTTGCACAACATTTTTGATTTTTCTTAAATTTTAGTAAATCACATGATCCAGTTATGACCTTGTTGGAGCTCATACACTGCTCTAGAATAATTTTTAACTAAAAAACTGGATTTTATATCCTAATATTCCAATAATTTTTAACTAAAAAACTGGATTTTATATCCTAATATTCCAATAATTTTTAACTAAAAAACTGGATTTTATATCCTAATATCCAATAATTTTTAACTAAAAAACTGAATTTTATATCCTAATATCCAATAATTTTTAACTAAAAAACTGGATTTTATATCCTAATATCCAATAATTTTTAACTTAAAAACTGGATTTTATATCCTAATATTCCAATAATTTTTAACAAAAAAACTGGATTTTATATCCTAATATTCCAATAATTTTTAACTAAAAAACTGGATTTTATATCCTAATATCCAATAATTTTTAACTTAAAAACTGGATTTTATATCCTAATATCCAATAATTTTTAACTTAAAAACTGGATTTTATATCCTAATATCCAATAATTTTTAACAAAAAAACTGGATTTTATATCCTAATATCCAATAATTTTTAACAAAAAAACTGGATTTTATATCCTAATATTCCAATAATTTTAAACTTAAAAACGGGATTTTATATCCTAATATTCCAATAATTTTTAACCTAAAAACTGGATTTTATATCCTAATATTCCAATAATTTTAAACTTAAAAACGGGATTTTATATCCTAATATTCCAATAATTTTTAACCTAAAAACTGGATTTTATATCCTAATATTCCAATAATTTTGTTTATCAGATAATAATGGCACATATGAATATAGTTTTCGATTTGTGCAAAAATATTTAAATTTTCAAAAATTGATACTCTTAAAAAGCTAAGAGTTCACGCTACCCAAAATGACCAAATTTAACAAGTTGATGTGCATTTTCATGTCCTTCGAGTTGAAATTATGCTTGTAAGTAAGGGTCATTACAAGGAAAGTATGAGAAAATGTATGACGTCGGTGCATGCTCATGAAATAAAAGCTAAATGAGCATTTAAGAATTCAACATACATTGAAGGTCATAGACCTATAAAATATACAGAAAAGAAGGGTGTTTGTGAGTACATTGAAGGTCACAGACCTATCAAATATACAGAAAGAAAGGTGTTTGTGAGTACATTGAAGGTCACAGACCTATCAAATGTACAGAAAAGAAGGGTGTTTGTGAGTACCTTGTTTTAGTATGACACGTTTTGAGATGGCATCAATTTTTCTGCTACTGAAAGCTTTCTTTAACAATATAGAGCAGGTTTTAAATTGCTAAAGATTTCTCAAGTTCTCAAATATTTTCACTCACTTTATAATTTAATTTTCTTTGATAGTGCAGTTATTTAAACTGCATAAGAATTTTTCATTTTAATTAAAAAATATATCTTAAGTCACAACCACAATTGTTTGTACAATCTCTCCACAGAGTTCATACAATTATAGAATAAACACCCTTACAAGTGAGATCCAACTGCTTCATGCATAGACCAGGTTTGCCATTGCATACTAAAACTGCAGATTTGGGTCTTTTGTTTGTTAGGAATAACCAGTAGCAGAAAAATAACATAGGCCTTGATCTCGCAGTGCACTATGTGATGGTAGAACATGGTCTGTTCAATTGGACCTGGCTTTTAAGTGAGAATAGAGTAGTTAAAATGTGATGTTACATCAGTGATATTATAATGATATTGTACTTTTGATTTGTACAGTAAGGGTCTGTCTTTACAAAAGGTGACTTACTTTAATTCACTGAGGCTATTTGTCTTGAGTCACCACATCTGGTTTCATGGTTTTAATATGCTATCCCATCTGGTGATGTTTATATGAAGCTGTACCACTTGAAAATGCCATCCCATCTGGTGATGTTTATATGAAGCTGTACCACTGCAGAATATACCAGCCCATCTGGTGATGTTGTTTAGATAAAGTTGTAATACCAATAATGTGACAGCCCATTTGGTGATGTTGTTTAGATGAAATTGTAATATGTACAATGTGACAGACTATCTGGTGATGTTTAGGTGAAGCTGTACTGTATAATATGCCAGCACATATGGATTTTCATGGCTGTTCTACCAATAATGTCAAGGAAATAATGAACACCTTGAACTCCCAACATTTTATGGTACTGCATATCAAGGTCTTCTCTGAATAAAGTTTGGAGTGAGGGAAAATACTAGTATGGATTAATTTCTTTCTGTGGGTATCACTTTTATTGGTTTAGAGTAAAAGGGCATTTTTGGCAGTACTTCAATTCATCGTTGGGGGCTGGGAATTATTTTTGTTCAATGCAAAACCTTGATTTGTACTTTATAGTAAATCCACAAAAATTTCCATATAGTGAAATCACGTTTCTTCAATTTTACTAATAAGTACAAGTCTTCTGATAAATGCATACAATATAGATATGACCAGCTACTTGGAAGAGGAGACTGATAAGCTTCTCAAGATTTTCTCATTTTGTTGGTCTTTATGGTCGTTTTGTTGGTCTTATTAGAAGCCAGATTGGCAGTTTTCATTGACAAGCAACTAGACATCATTACCAGTCCTTTAGTGAATACCCCATGCTGATCAAGTGCAAGATTTTGTAGATGGCCACTTAGGTGCAAGTGACCTCTTTTCATTTAGTACCAACTAGTAGTCACAAGTCTTGTGAAAACCCAACAATAAGAATTTTTCTTCTGGAGGAGTAGCAATAAAATGTTCAAGATGGTTGTTATGGTGTTTATATCTGACATCAGATTAGCACCATTTTTATTTAGGACCAGCTTGACATGAGAAGTCTTTAAAAAAAAACGTTTTTATGGCCATCCATTCAGAAGGAGTAGCGATAAGATTTCAAGCTGGCAGCTTTGGTGGCCATTTTAGACATCAGATGAGCACTATTTTCATCAAGGACTAACTATCAAAAGAAAGCTTCTGATGAAAACCCCATGCCATTATCACTTTCCATTTAGGTGTAATTGTGAAAAGATTTTCAAGATGGCTGCCATGGTGGCCATATTGTATGTCAAATCAGCACAGATTTCATCTAGGACTAACTCGACATCATAAGAAGTCTTCTATTGAAAACCCTGTTATCAAGAGGAGTACCAACCAATACCTTTACTTTGCAAGTAGGTGAACATCAGCACCTACCAGAGTGATCAGATTAGAATGGCTAAATGACATATGCGACACCGTTTATCAAGAGATGAATTGGAAGATTAATATAATCTATGTTGGGCTTTGGAGAGACACAAAGAAATCCTTGTGAAGGGTTTATATTATGTGTCTGCTCACAAGGCTATGGTAGCCAATGGTGCAATACAATACACCTACTAAACACAGTTCTAGCAAGGTGTGTAAAGAAATCGGGAAATTTCTAATTCATGACTTTATTGGAAATATGTATTTTCTGTGCTGGAAGTATGACAAGTGTTGGTATCATTAGTTCAATGGTAATGCTGAATGGAAATCTTTTTGTGGAATGCATGTGGACTGATGAATGAATCAAGTGCAGGCGTTTTCATTTGCAATCACATTATAAATTTGATTCAACTGGGGCAGATTGTTGGTATTCAACAAAGAACTAATTTGACCATACATTTTTGGTTTTTGCCAGCTTTGCAGTGCACTTGAGAGAACTCGGTTTTGTGTGGCCAGTGATATTTATTGCCTAGTTGTCTGGAGTTCTATCAAATAGTTAAGACTTTTTGTATGTGTGTGTCAAAATGTTTTTTCAACTTTGGAGAGACCTTAAGTTGCTTTATGAGTGAATTTCGTTTTTGTTATACATTTGTTGTTGTAGGGTTTAACACCATTTTTCCGTGCATGATAGGCTATACATGGCAGCCAGTATTAATGGTGGAGGAAGAACTCCAAAAGACCCACGAGAAGCTACTGGCAAGCTTTCTCACATACCCACATTGGCCGAATCTTAGACTTGAACCCACGCAGACAGAGGTGAGATGGCAGTGATCCGTAAAGGAGAGCGCTTTAGACCACCCTATATATCTCTTGATACTGTATAACAACTCAAATAGACACAACAAAAGATATCAAGGGTTTCCTTCTTAAAGTAGTTCCCAGTGTGTGGTCACAATGACTTGAGATGACAAGACTGAGATAGAGAAATCTACGTTTTGCTATCCTTACTTTTCCTATCGCACAGGTGAGAAAAATTAGGTACATAACAGTATAGGTGTCGTATGCATTTTTGTCCCTGTATAGTTGCCTAAATGAGTACAACATAGACTCAGATTTGTGGTCACATTATACCTGGCAGACCAGTCTGTATTGTTTAACTGTAATCATTCCAACAAATAATGGCATAGACCCAGATCTGTGACTGCATGCCATAGCTGACCAGTCCATACTGTTGACTTATTCAAGGCCTGTAGCTTCTCGTGGGTCTTTGGTTCTTTCTGGTTTTTTTTCCCCAATGTTCTTCTTCCACCATTAATACTGACTGCCATGCATAGCCTATCGTGTGCTGAAAAATGGCGTTAAATTATAATATAACAACAGCTCATTCAAGCAATGAGCGGCATGAACTCGGATCTGTGGTTGCATTATGTTCCAGGTGACAAGTCTACACTGTTCAATTCAAATAATTGATAGAATAAGAGCATGGACCAAGATCTGTTAGTACTGGTTCTTTAATTCACCGTACAGTGCAGCACAATACAGTATAGAACCTTAATAATTTATGTGATGGCCAAACAACAAATCCAGACTAAAATTAGCAGTCCATTTTTATTCAGAATGATAAAACCAACTCCGTGGTAATGCACCATTTTCACCAAGTGTGCAAAATTGCACACTGATGAAACAAATAAAAAGTTGTGTTCTATAGGTAGTAATTGTAAGATTCTTGATTTCAGATACTGATTTCTATTGGTATCTGTAGCTTTGATACAGTAACTAGAGAAATCATACAAGATTTCTTCATGCTAATGTAGGTACAGTTGAAAAAAATCATTGGTAACTAGAGAAATCGTACATGATTTATTCATGCTAATGTAGGTACAGTTGAAAAAAATCATTGGTAACTAGAGAAATCGTACATGATTTATTCATGCTAATGTCGGTACAGTTGAAATTATTGGTGAAAAGTTACAACACATTTTTAAACACTTGTATATCTTGCATAAATTAATATTGTTATAAATACTCTAGAAGGTACAAAAAAATACTAATTCTCAAACTGATATGGAAGACATCATGTGCATAAATGAATAATACCATCTACACAGTGATCTGCCATCACACAACATACCAGCAGATCTGGGTCATTGCAATTTGCTAGGAGTAATCATTAAAACAATCAACTTTGATCTGCATGTGCATTATGTAATGGCAGATATGGGTATATAATTGTTTGCAGGTGTTTGAATTATAAGCATGTATATATGGTACCTTTAATTGCATAATTAATGATAATTGACAAATATACTAACTATATTAGTCACAGGATGATAAAAGTGGGACGGACTTACTGTAAACTGATATTTATGGCAGAATGTCTGCATGACAAATAAACATGGACCTTGCCAGTGTCAATTTATATAATACAGCAGGAAAAATCCTTTCTTTTTTTGCCAATAAAATAGATTTGTGTGGAGATGTACTTGAGTATAGTATTGGAATATAACATTTACTTTTGTAATGGATTTTTGTAATGGATTTTTGTAGGTCAGATTGATGTGGTGCAGGGCCAACATTACAATTATGATTTGCCTTTTTAGATTGGTTGATTCCATATCATACTGCTAATGGAAAGCTAGGTTTATGACCATGTACAAATGTGTTCCAAAGGGAGGTTATGCAGATTGGTAATGTACCTAAATATATATACAAAACTACATATGGATTTTGTCAGCAGAAAGAACCAGTTTGATGGGATATATTGAGGTCATTAGACAGAGAGTAATTCATATCAAACAAGTTCTTTCCTAGACTAAAAGCAAAGAAGAATGTGTTTTTTGTTTGTTTTTTTTACATACGCCCCCTCCCCCCCCATCTGAAGTTGTGTATTATTCTTTAATCAGAGGTATGTTAGTCATTTAGTCCACTTAAAAACACTTTTGTAATTATGGCTAGATAATTTGTTGCTAATTGCCTAGATTCATACAACTCGTGTACAATAAATAGGTTGATCTCGATAATATAAAAGTATAATATAATAAAAGTGAATATACATGTACCTTTCGTGCCCCCCCCCCCCAACAAATCTAAGTTTGTTTAATCACATTTTAATATTACATAACACACATTTCAATATTACATAATATACATATTTCAATATTAATTTAACATAATATACACATTTCAATATTACACAACATACATATTTAATATTAAAACTGAATATCAATTATACCCATATGGTACAAAATGAATGCATCTTTCTTGTCCGTTATTCAAAGAAATGTTAACGATTCAAGATTCAAATCGTTGCTTCAATAATAAAAACTAATTTTCGTTAAAATATGGCTTTTTTCTTTTCTTAAAAACAGAAACAAAATACAATAACTTTGACTAGTTTTTATCAGAGACCAAACATTGTCACATTATTATAAAATACATCACTACAGTTGTTTTATTAGTGGTAAAAAAAAAAAAAAAACCTGGTAATTTCAAACTGCTAAAGTAATCAAAAATGGTGAAAATTAACCACTAATTACATTGTGACATTTTGCAATTTTGCATACAAGTTCAACAGCAAACAACACAGGCCCTGATCTGCCATCATACATTGCACCAGCAGATTTAGGTAGTTTTGTTTGTTCTATTGAGGTGGCCGAGTGTTCTAAAGCACTTTCAGTTACGGATCACTGCCGTCTCACCTCTGTCTGCGTGGGTTCGAGTCTAAGATTCGGCTAATTCAGTTATGTGAGAAAGCTTGCCAGTAGCTTCTTATGGGCCGGTGGTAATTTCCTGGGTTTTCCCGGGTTCTTACTCCACCAATAATACTGGCCGCCATGTATAGCCTTTCGTGTGCTAAAACATAAACATTGTTCTATTGATTACTCCTAAGAAATTATATAGACCAAGATCTGTTAAGAAAGATAAATTGAATGAGTTAGGAGTCTTCTTTAGAAGTTAAATTTTGAATGAGTTAGAAGTCTTCTTTAGAAGTTAAATTTTGAGAAACCATGACTGCAAATATACCACAAATACTGTGTCTCATGACGAGTAATACTTATATGCATTTAGTACATCACATCATTCAATCTAGAATTCTAATTGGATGAAAACATGAATTATGCCTTTTTTAGTGTACACTATAAAACTTTCCAACAGAAAGTTCTCCCATAATTACCTCATAAATCATACATTTCTCCACACAATACATTTATGTTCATAGACTTAATACATTTCTCCTCACAAGGCATTTCTGTTCATTTGTTAGATATGATACAAATTTTCCATACAAGGCAGTTTGGTTCATTGGTTAGATATATTTCTCCTCACATGGCATTTCTTTTTCTTCTACATTATAGGATCAAGCTGATATATAAATCAAATTAATATATAGTTGAAAGTTTGAAAAGGATAAGAATTGTAAAATTAATACTACTGAGTTTTAAATTTTGATGGTTGCCATAGCTGACAGTGTAAACAATTGAATGCATATAAGAAGCGCCACTGTGTGCTTGTTTCAACAACTTCACATGAGAGCAATAGCAAAATTACACTACAAGAGGCAAGAGGTTCCAAATTCCTTTATAAACAAGTCCTTGACCTAATGGACTATCCTTCTAGAGTTTCATCTGGTGCAGTCAATAGGTCTTGACACTATATCCCACGAAATAACATTACTGGGTAACAGATCAAATGGGAGAAGGGAATACTATGGTATACCTTAGAGCAAACAGTGTAGACTCAAATCTAAAATTCAAGATTAAAGACCAGGAGTAATGCTGATTATATAAATTTATATGAAGATTGATTAGCATAGATTCAGATCTACTGGAACATTATGTAAATAAGAGCACTGAAGAATGGCAAGGTAGCTGGAGTAGACAACATCCCAGCTGAACTGGTCAAGAAAGGTGGGGAATAGTGATAGAGGTACTAACAAAAATCTGCAACAAGATCTGGCAGACAGGCAAATGGCCACAACAGTGGACCCAGTCACTGGTTATAACACTCCCCCCAAAAAGCAATCTTTAGCTGTGCCAAAATTACAATACTATCAGTTTGATCAGCCATGCTAGTAAGGTGATGCTGGAGATCATCTTGAACAGACTGAACCACAAGCTGAAGAACATGCAGGGTTCTGGAGTGGAAGAAGCACAACAGAACAAATATTCAATCTTAGGGTTCTTTGTGAAAAGTACTTGCAACATCATCAACAAGACATCTATCATGTGTTCAAAGATTTCAGAAAGGCTTTTGACAGAGTGTGGCATGAGGCATTGTGGACCACAATGAAGAAGTACAACATGGGTCAAAATTGGATCAATACCATCAAGCAGTTGTACACCAAGGCTACCAGTGCAGTAATTGCTCAAGCTTCTGTGCAGAACTGGTTCAAGACAACAGTTGGAGAATGTCAAGGTTGTCTCTTGGCACGCTTTTCAACATCTACTTAGAGCGCATCGTAAGTGAAGCCCTGGAAAACCACTGTGGGACGGTCAGCCTTGAACGGCAGAACATCACCAACCTACACTTTGCAGACAAAATTGATGGGCTGGGAGGCAGTGAAGACGAGCTTGCTACCTTAGTGAAGAACCATCTTTCAGATTTGACATGTAGATAAGCACCGAGAAGACAAAGCTGATGACAAATTGTGACAAACAAATCCAAAGGAAGATCAAAGTCAGAGGACAGGAACTGGAAACAGTGGGCCAGTTTAAATAGCTTGGTTCCATAATCACTGAAGAGGGATCAAGAGCAGAAATTTTGTCATGAGCAGCACAAACAATGGCAGCTATGTCAAAGTTAAGATCCATCTGGAGAGGCAAGAATATGTCTGAAAACTAAAATCAGACTATTGAGAGCACTAGTCATCTCAATCTTTTTGTAATGGACCCTGACAGTAGAATTACAACGAAGAATCCTGGCACTTGAAATGAGATGCTAGAGAACTATATCCTTGGCATCTCTTACATGGACTACATCACAAATGAAGAAGTGCATAACACCATCAGGCACAAAGTAGGCCATGATGAACACCTCCTCACCACTGTTAAAAAGTGAAAGGTGAAATGGTATCGCCATGTCACTAGAGCCAACAGTCTTTCTACAACAGTACTGCAGGGCAGTGTCCAGGGTGGCAGAAGGAGAGGTATACAGAAAATAGTGGACCGACAACATCATAGAATGGACTAGGAAAAGTTTTGCAGAGACACATGCATTGGCAAATGATCGAGATATGTGGAGGGAACTGGTCAGATGTTCAGCAGCACAGTGCCTCAATGACCACACTAGGTCAAGAGACTAAGGATGATAATGATGATGAAGTTTTTTCATATGTTAGTACCATATATGATGGCATATTGGTATTATCTGCAAATGTGACAGGCCTTCAAGGTTAAATGTTTACAGTCAAATTTAGTAAACTATATTTTACTATATTTTTAAAGTTATTAAATGGCTGTTCTGATTATGCTATAGTGGAAATATTTGACAATGGATAGTGTCATTATTACAATTTTGAAGTTCTGTTAAATTTTTACAGATCTCATTTTTTAATTATAGCTACCATATTTAATTTTGGATCAGCATCCGAACTGGTACAAATCCTTCATCCAGCATTATTTCTGTTAAATATGGTCAACTTCTGTTGAGTAAATGTTTTTGACAAGTAACAAATAGCAATTCTGAATGGATGATGTGCAAAGAATGATGGACTATACCATAATTCTGAATGGATGATGGACTCCATAATTCTGAATGAATAATGTGCAAAGAATGATGGACTATACCATAATTTTGAATGGATGATGGGCGAAGAATGATGGACTATACATACCATAATGAATGATGGACTATACCATAATTCTGAATAGATGATGGACTATACCATAATTCTGAATCGATAATGTGCAAAAAATGATGGACTATACCATAAGCTCATGTAGCCTTATGGCCAGGTGAACTAAATAATATAAACCTACAAAAAATCTGCTACAACCATGAAGGTTTCTTCACTATAGTAAAACTACTACTAAAAATAACAAAGTAATTAGAAAAAAACTTTTAACTGGCCATGTCATCACACTACATAAATCTCTATGGTAACTGAAGAGTGATATGGCTAAATGGCATGAATTATCCAAGAAAACAAAACATGATACAGGCAATGGTCTGCATGGCAAGACAACCCATGGTGCTTGATAATGAGTGAATTTATTTACCAACATAAGTGAATACTGAAGCTATATTACACCTTAAAAACGGGTGTGATAAAATGTTAATGAAACTAAAGGGTGGTTAATATTGGGTGTACGTGTTGAAGTTGTCAATATGCCGAAATTCACCCCCAAAAGTACAGTGAATGGCATGTTGTACGCTTTCACCATGTTCAATAATCCTCTAAGGAGACACTAGCAAACTATTATTTATCAACTTGGGACATTAATGACCTCCACCTCTAGTCAAAGAATGCAGTCTTGAAATGAATTTAACACAACCATGACCTCTATGTTTCTTTATTAACTTAAGTGCATTAAGAAAGTCTCATCAATAAACAAACTCGAGAAGAAAAGTCAGTCTACAAAATTAATTTTTCTCCAAGCCAGTGACATTGACATTTAACACCAAAATTCAAGCCTTCTTCTGTACATTCAGTGCAATGCCTCTACAAGCTTTGATCATGGTTGTTAGGATATTATAAGACATTTCTCTTCTCAAGTCAATGAGACATTGATCTTTTTACCCCAGAAATCAAGAGTAAGTCATCCTAAAACTTAGGTGAAATAAACATGGTCAGTAACAGATTTTTTTTCGGGTGGGGTATGTGGGACAGAAACCCTTTTTCTTTTTCACTCAGTAACCTTTACTTCTGATTATCTGACTTCATAATCAACAGAGTCCTAGCTTACCCTTTTTTACAAGCCATCCACAATAAACTCATGTTCTTCTGTTGAAACTGGTTTTCTTCTTTCAGTCACCTTGACCTTTACAGTTTGACCTTCAGACTGATAGGCTTCTTACTTATCCCAAGTGAAAGTCATGCACAAGGTCTGGTCCAAGCATATGATGCAAAACTAATGCTATTTTGTGGAAACCATTTTTTCTTTGCTTGGTCAATAACCATTTCACTCCAAATCAATAGGATTATTCCTTTCTCCAAGTGCGAAGAATCCATTTTGCAGATCACTGTGCTAAAACTGTCAGTGATGACATTTGGACCCGAACTCAAATAGGTTCCTCTTTACCCCATTTACAAATTATCCCCAAAGCTTGGTAACTGTAGACAACTACTTATTGTGTAGAAATGAACTACATGTATGTAAAATATAACACCATATAATGAAAATTATATATGACAATTAAGTGCATCATAAATATATGTATAAAGAGATTGATTGCTTCATGCAAACACCAATTACCTGAACATATCAAGGAGTAGATAACTCTGGAAAGTACCAAAACTACTCCCCATGCAAATATAACACACTAGTACAGCTGTAGATTTTAAAATCTCTACATCGCAAATACATCCAGTGGAGATGAATCAAATAAAAAAACATGATCACACACACACACACACACATATATAAGCAAAAGTTGTCCTGAGAGAAAACTTAAATGCACCCTTCTACTTCAAGAGTCTTCACACTTTTCACAAACTCTGGGGAAATAAAATTTCATATTTCTATGAAACTTTAAGTTTCCCCATTTTATTATTATCTGAGAACAAATAAACTCAAAAAATTTCATTAGTCTAAATGATAATTGTAAAGCCAATTTACAACTGATGTAATTGTAAACAACTTTAGATACTGTATAAATATTAAATGTGTGAATTATTCCAAAATTTGTATTTTTCATTGTTGTAGACATCACATATGTTTATGGTGATGCTTATAGGTGATCATGCTGAATAACTATAAACAGTGTTACAATGAAACTAAAATTGTCCAAAAATATTGGATTCAAAGACTTGTGGCAAAGCTTTGCAACTTCATTGTATTGCAAGATCTTACATGGTAGTTAAAAATCCTGTAACAGACTTAAAATTTGCATTAAAAAACTTTCATTAAAATATATTAAGCAACAAAATCCTGTTAAATATACTACTATACATACACTTGCATGTAAGTTGGGTCCAACTGCATAGAACCAGATCTGTTGATGCATAATGCACCAGCAGATCTGAGCCTCTGCATTTTTTCTTTTTACTCGGCAGAACAAACCCTGACCTGATGTAATGGCAGATCATGTTCTATGTTGTTTGCAGTTAGATCCAACTTGTATATTCAGGTATATATGGTAGATGATTCAGGTAAAATCCAAAATACTCTCAATGCTTCATGAATTCAAAGACCTGAAAAAATAATCCATGCAGGGCATTCAGCAATATTCTGTCCAATTCCTTCTCTCATGGGGCTTATACTTTCAACTGCACATTGATGATAAAAACTGAAAACAGTTCAGTTAATTTCACTGTTAGCTGCTGGATTCTTTGCAAAGCATTGAAACAATTTGTTCATGAATTTCATAAAGTTCTGTAATTTTGCTGCCTAATTGGTCTTGCATATGCAAAAGATCACGGCTTTCTTGTTCTTGCCCAGATTTATAGTTTTGTAATAACTGTTTCATCTCCTGCATTTTCGATGCCAATCCTCTATTCTCCTCTTCTAAAGCCTGAGAAAAGAAAAGCAAATCGGAAAATAATTGTAAAAAATTACTTTTTTTAAAAAAAAAACTAGTAAAAAAAGATATAAATCATACTATTCATATGAAGAGAACTGACTGATATTGCCCAATATAATATAAAACTCACCTTTTTTTGCAGCTACAGTACATTAGAATCAAACCTGAACAAAAGGCATGGATGTTTGGAAAGATGTAGACTTTATACAGTGCATTCAAATCTGAATGACAGAATTTAAAATGTTATATATGTTGAGACCAATTTGAAAGTCCAATAAGTTATTTATGACAGATTCAGCTCTTCTCAAATATCTACGGTACCATAGTTTCTGATTTACCATGTACACCCAACTGCAACCGATAGCTTGCCAAATGTGACCTGTTGAAAGATGTTAACTATCTGCAGCCAACAATGGCCCACTGACCACCAATACAAATGGATACATGGGAAGTGCTATAATGTAGTTCCCCTCTTGAATGCCTGTCCCCTGACCAATGACCACCTGCTTCTTATGGTCAGAATCCCTTGGCAACGATGAGTTCGTATTCATAAGTACCCCTCAAGAACGGCACCCCTCTAACACGATCAGCAGCCAGCATATTAGTAAAATGTTCCCCTCATGAGTGGCCACTTTTTCTTACCAATGTATCCAGAATCAATAATTAATTCATATTGTGACTTCAGGTAAGTATCAGATTATCATCGATACATGTCTCCCAATGTCAAGTTTCCATTACTGAAAGAAGTGTTGACTACAGCACATGAAACAGCAAGATTAATATCATATCATTGTCTATAAAAGCCGATATTTGCAGGAAATGTACTCAATAATGTTATGATAAGAGTTTTGGGCTTCACAGATAAAGTCAAGTTCTTCTCTTTGATGATTACAACCATAACAGTAAAGATCATATCAGGGTCAACATAGGCTAAAAATAGATTTTGTGCATTAACACAGAGAAATTAACCTTGACCTTGAACAAAATAAGGTACCAGAAAAAGGCTGAAAAGTCATGTTACAACACATTGCTTCCTTTATGAAGGCATTTTGTCCACTTGACAAAAGTTTCGTCTACATAATTAATTCACATACAGTTAGCATCATCCGATAAAATCATTACCAAACATTAACATATCATGTAAACGGAGACTTATAATTTTAGAAGAAAGTCAGTCATTCTACTGGACGACATTGGGGGGGGGGGGTATGCTGAAAAATTTTATGTTAATTTGAAAAGACATGAATAAACAATGTCAAAACCAATGAGGTCATTCAGCAGAAGTGGGAAAATGGAACAAATGGAAAGAGGTAATGGAATTATGTATGTACCACGATTTAAATGACATTTTAGAATTATTTTCTGAAGAGTGTTTTGCAACTGGGATCTTACAGGAAGAACAAATGTAGGTTAAATATGGACAGAAATGAACAGAACATGGATTTAGTAAAAAGCAATATAATTTAAACAATTCTAGTCATGCAGCTTTTCAAACTCGAAAACCTGAAAGAAAAAGAAAAGAAAAGCAAAACTTCTATTACTTTTACATGAAAAACTGTTTATATATATATATATATATATATATATATATATATATATATATATATATATATATATAATACATATATATAATACATATATATATACACAAATATAATACAAAAGAATGTTAATAGCAAAACTGAGGGTTTCCATTCCAAGTGATATGTATTAATAACAATTTGTGAAAAATTCATCATTATGCAGTGTTGACAATTATTTTCATGGTAGCTGTCATTATGTATAATTACAAAAAAGTAATGCTGTCATTATGTATAATTACAAAATAGTAATGCTGTCATTATGTATAATTACAAAATATTAATGCTGTCATTATGTATAATTACAAAATAGTAATGCCGTCATTATGTATAATTACAAAATAGTAATGCCGTCATTATGTATAATTACAAAAAGGTAATGCTGTTTGCAGTTGGAATTAACATATAAGTGAGCACAGATAATATATGATAATGTTTTGGTATTTTTGTATACATAATAATAAACTCTGGATGTAACTCTGGTTTTTGTTTTTCTTTGTAAAACTTTGTTGGTCTGTTATGTGTATTGTCATGTCAAACCACTTGCCCAATAATTACTTTAATTTCTGTAAACTGTAATCATGTTGCTTAATATATTTAAATGGACAAAAGGTGCTAGCAAAATCAAAAATGATAAAGCCCAACAAGTCTCAATCATTGTTAGAAACTGAACTTGTCAATATTATGACACAGATTATGCAGTATTTTTTCAAATGCAGGAACAAACTTAGGGACCTAATAATGTTTTTTTTTTAACTTTAAATGTTTTCAGCATGTTTTTTGTTTTCCAATTTCATGGTTTTTAGGTTTTTGTTTTTCTGTAGTGTAGTCATATCATTATAGATGTTGTAAAGCACTTAGAGCTTCTAAAGATTAGGCACTATACAAAGTCCTCATTATTATTATTATTATACTAATGTATGCAATTGCAGACTAGAGCAAGAACTAATTGTGACTGTATTGCCAAAAAGGAAATGATTGTCTCGGACAGACTGTATTGCCAAAATAGTTTGACAATAGACTGTATTGCCAAAATGAAAGGATTGTCTCTGACAGACTGTATTGCCAAAATAGTTTGTCTTACAATAGACTGTACTGCCAAAATAGTTTGTCTGACAATAGCATGTATTGCCAAAATAGAAACATTGTTTCTGACAATAGCATGTATTGCCAAAATGAAAGGATTGTCTCTGACAAGACTGTATTGCCAAAATAGTTTGTCTGACAATAGCATGTATTGCCAAAATAGAAACATTGTTTCTGACAATAGCATGTATTGCCAAAATGAAAGGATTGTCTCTGACAAGACTGTATTGCCAAAATAGTTTGTCTTACAATAGACTGTATTGCCAAAATGAAAAGTTGCCAGTAACAATAAACTAATGCCAAACATCTATACATTTCTGAAAATGTTAAAGATAAAATAAATTTCCTTTTAAAAAAATTTGGAACTATCTTGACATTACAATTTAATGCAAATATGGAAAGGATTCCTCACCGACTTGCAAACGAGCCAAATCATTTAGACTGGTTGAGGAATTTAAACAGAATACAGGTATTTTATTGCTAATATATCTAAGAAAAATGAACCAATACAATCTAAAATGAGGTTTTTATAGGGGACTCTACCACTGAATAAAACTGAGATGACAAGAACTTGGAAATTCGTATGCAAGAGATCTGATTCATAGTCACAGAAAGGTTTTGTTTAAGGACTGTTCACGAAATTTTCAAGAAATTTAAATGTTTTCATTTTTCTTTTATTGGAACTGAGCATCCTCAATGACATTACTTTTTTTATCATTGAATAAAAGCATACAAAAGTCGAAGAAAGATGCTAATTGATAATAACTAATTGGCACACAACTATAGAATATATGCACTGGCAAACTAGCAATGTCTCATCTCACTAGACCAACCTAATTGTATTCAATTTTATTTATTTGTTCATTCTAACATTTAGTATTCATTCAGAAAAACTGATGGAGTTTCGATCAAAATTCGAACTTTTCAAGGACGAAAGTTTTGGTATAAATTTAAGGATTTTTCAAGGATGTATGATTGTTGTTGTTGTTGTTGTAGGGTTTAATGCCATTTTTCAGCACATGATAGGCTATACTTGGCAGCCAGTATTAATGGTGGAGGAATAACACATAAAAAAAACAACAGAAAGAACCACTGGCCCACAAGAAGCTACTGGCAAGCTTTCTCCCATACCCACATTGGCTGAATCTGAGACTTGAACCCACTTAGGGTACTGCATGTGGAGTATATCAGCTATTTTTTTTTATTCCTGCCCATTGACAACACCTTCAATTAATCCATATGATAATTAGGATAATAACAAATTAGAATATTAGTAAAACATTCCTTAGTTAACATTCCAATTTGCTACATCTGGGTTAGTAGTCTTGTCTTGCAGCAAACACCAAGTCAGTTTTATTGTCATGCTTGTTATCATGTGAAATTTGAAAAGAAAAAAGAAAAAAAAAAAAAAGTGTCCATGGATATACAGGAATAAATCCTAGTGTTATGACATCCCAAAAAACTGCAGATGAGAAGACATTTTATCCATGCAAACTTAGTAAATACAATAAAGCAAAGACTGTATTATGAAGGCAATGTTAACTGAGTTATTTTGCATGATATAATTTGTGGATTTTTGAATTTCCTGATAAACTTTCCAGAACAAATTTCCACCACAAGAAGTAGTCTCCCTCAGTCTTACTTTCAGTTTCTCGCTCTCATTCTGAGAGCTTCCCCTGAAAAATCCCCCAACCTTTATCTTGTTCTGCAACCCTGTATTCGTACTCTCCTTGGCTGCCATTTCTGTTAAGGTCTCTTCTAGTCTTTGGATTTCCTAAAAAGAAAAGCAGGATGTAGATATTTTGTCTTTACTAAAACTATATTATACATAAAAACAACAATGAAAGCATTCCATTGGAATAATACCCAGATTCCTTTTAAATGGAGACCGTTTTACCCCAAATGACCTTTGAACTTATGGAGCTCTTCAAATCTTTTTCAGTACAAAATTGATTGTACTGGGGATCAAAATGATGCATGATATAGATTTTATTTTATGCTATTCAGTTAATTCCTGGCCCAGGCAAAATACACAGAAGCTGGGTTGGGAATTGATTTATAGGCTGTCTGAAGGGAACACTTCATCAGCATGACAAATTTTGGGGCAATCTTTTGAGGAGTCAAGAAACAGCCATAACTTTCTAATGTATCTGGAATAAATGGGAATTTTCCATATCATTGAGATGACTGACACTTTGCAATCAAGTAATGCATTTTTTCAAACATACATAACTTTAAACAAGAGTGAAATAATAGGATATTATCAAGTTACTTTATGAAATCATTTTTTTATTTTTTCATCCTTGATAACTCTGACCCCTGAACTACTGAGCAGAACCTAACATTGTGAGATGGCTTTCTTGTCTCAAATGCAAGCATCGAGCAAAGTTTGAAACTGCATGCCATTTACAAAGTGTTTTCTAGGAATCTATTTTTGTTTTTTGCTCAGATTTAACACCATTTTTCAGCACAAGATTGGCTATACATAGTGGCCAATATAAATGGTTGAGGAAGAACCCGGGAAAATGCCAGAAAGAACCACCAACCCATGAGAAGTAACTGGTAAGCTTTCTTACATACCCACATTAGCCAAACCTGAGACTTGAACCCACACAGACTGAGGTGAGATGGCAACGATCTGTAACAGTGATTGCTTTAGACCACTCAGCCACTCTGAGCGCCTAGGTGTCTGATACACAAGTCATTATTTGGAAACACGTTTTTCTTGTTTTTGTTCATATAGCCTTGAACTCTGACATTTTTGAGCCAGATATTGGCAGGAGGTTTCTTACTTGAAACAACTGAAAGGTACTTGTAAAGTCAAATAGTTTGTAGAGAACTCTAATTAATGTGCAAAAAAAATTGTGAACAGGTGGAGGGACACACTGACAAGGTTATAAAATGATACATTCTTTCTTACATTATTTGTGTATAAAATATATTGTTGGTAACTCAGCCATAATGTAGGCATGTTTACAAGTAAAATTCACTGAAAGCTTATACAAGATATAAATGTAATTTTCAACTAAGTGATAATATACACAGATACAATTATACAAGATATAAATGTAATTTTCAAATAAGTGATAATATACACAGATACAATTATGTTCACTTATGAATATTCATCTTGGCATTAAATTATAATCCATTTTTCACAATAATAAAAAAATATTCATCAATCTGAAAAGGAATGCTTTATATTGAAAATGAACTCAATATAAATAAAAAGATCACCTGAGTTATATCCACTTCAACAAGAATGTATCTCTTGCCATGTACATTTATTTCAAATCTTACATTTTATTTAGTATCTACTTTATATACTTCCTTAAAAGTCCAATTGTAAACTGCACAGACCCTAATCTATTATCGCATAATGCACCAGAAGATCTGGGTCAGAGAAGTTTCTTAGGAGTAGTCATTAAAACAAATAACATCGTCCCTGATCTGCCAGCACACGAGATGGCACATCAGGGTATATGTTGTTAGCAGTTTAACTTATAAGTGAGTATATATGGAAATAAGCTTGTGCAAGTCATGTGAATCTTGTATTTATTCAATTTATTGGCTTTTCATTTTTGAGATGATTTAAGCGTACAGAAAAGACCCCACTGTAAATGCAAGATTGGTATTCATACCTCATCTTTCTTCTGGTTATCTTGTTGTACCGATTCCAGTTTTTCCTGCAACTCCTGGATTTCTGTCTGTAATGCTGTCACCTGCTCAGATGATCCTGGTTTCTTTTCTAGCTCTGCCACCTAAATTGAAAATAAGTTTTGGCATGATTGGGAGGGCAAAAATAAGTTTTGTAAAATTTAATATTTATTCTTTACTAACCTATCTGTTATGTCCTGTATCCGTCATACATGCCATGAGTAGGTGGGTTTAGAGAACAGTGTGTGTGTGCGTGTGTGCGCATGCATGCATTGTATGTATGTATGTATGTATGTATGTATGTATGTATGTATGTATGTATGTATGTATGTATGTATGTATGTATGTACTTGCTAATACATCACATTGCAAACAGCAAAGATCCAGATCTACTATAGAATATTGTACCTGTAGATCAGGTTGTTGTTCTGATTACAAATGGCACTGAATCAGATCTTCCAGTGCATTATGTGATAGCATACCTGGATCTATGCAGTTTGTAAGTTTGTCTCATCTTATTAGTATATATGGTATGAATTTAATATCCAAATAAACATAGCAAAGATGAATAGATGGAATAAAATAAATAAAACTAAATGCACTTATTCAATTAAATTTATATGTTACCTTTACACACAGTAAGCAAATCTTCATAGATGTGTATATATAAGGTAAAACAATACCTCTGGGTAAAGTAAATTCACAGTTGATTTTTTGATAAACAATACATCTACAGTAACTGATAACACAGGCATGGGAGTGTAATGGAATTTCAAGCATTTGGAGCCAAAAAGTCACTGATTTTCTGATTAAAGTCACTAGGCATTTTACCACTGTACTGAGTGACATTTAAACTGATCTATGTAATACATTCTAATACAAATTTTCAATCAAAGTTAACTTAGATAATGACTGCAAGTCTCTTAAACAGTCTGTTTTATATTTGATATAAAAATGTATTGTGCTGAAGATAAGTGAACACTAAATGATGTAAAATAATTTCCTAGCAAATCAAATATTAAAAAAATTAATAAAACAGTTGTAAAGCCTGTATATTAAATGTTGCAGACCAATCGATGAGTGTGACTACTGACTATAATACTGCTGAATGCTGATAACATAAGGGTGTGTAATGTAATGTAATGTAATGCATTTGCCATGTATCATTATGTATCGCAATAAACAACCTATGATATGATACATTATGAACACACATATTAAATGGAAGATGACATCAACAGACTTGTAACATTCTTATACTTGTCAGGATATCCACTAATTCAGTGATTAATTAGCTACCAATATTTTCATCACTGGTTCCACAGGATATCCACTGATTCAGTGATTAATTAGCTACCAATATTTTCATCACTGATTCTACAAGATATCCACTAATTCAGTGATTAATTAGCTACCAATATTTTCATCACTGGTTCCACAGGATATCCACTGATTCAGTGATTAATTAGCTACCAATATTTTCATCACTGATTCTACAGGATATCCACTGATTCAGTGATTAATTAGCTACCAATATTTTCATCACTGGTTCTACAGGATATCCACTAATTCAGTGATTAATTAGCTACCAATATTTTCATCACTGGTTCTACAGGATATCCACTAATTCAGTGATTAATTAGCTACCAATATTTTCATCACTGGTTCTACAGGATATCCACTTATTCAGTGATTAATTAGCTACCAATATTTTCATCACTGGTTCTACAGGATATCCACTATAATTCAGTGATTGATTAGCTACCAATATTTTCATCACTGGTTCTACAGGATATCCACTAATTCAGTGATTAATTAGCTACCAATATTTTCATCACTGGTTCTACAGGATATCCACTAATTCAGTGATTAATTAGCTACCAATATTTTCATCACTGATTCTACAGGATATCCACTAATTCAGTGATTAATTAGCTACCAATATTTTCATCATGGTTCTACATATGCATCATTACACAAGTTCTACATGCTGAGAGAAAGTTGTAACTTATGTTAATGTAATCATTCTGTGACAATTAACAAACAAGAGTTTCTTAAAGAGACTGATGCTCTGTTAGAATTTTCTAGAATTCAAGACTATTTCTTCCTTTTGGCTGATATTCTTCAGCAACAACACAAATTGGCTGCTGTGGTACATACATTGGATTTTACTTAGCTTGGCACCATTTTCATTCAAGACAAACTGAATATCATAAAGTTGTTATTGTTGTTGTTGGGTTTAATGCCATTTTTCAGCACACAATAGGCTATACATGGTGGCCAGTATTAATGAAGGAGGAAGAACCCCGGAAAACCCGCAGAAAGAAATACTGACCCACGAGAAGCTACTGGCAAGCTTTCTCACATACTCATATTGGCCAAATCTGAGACTCAAACCCATGCAGACTGAGGTGAGATGGCAGTGATACGTAACAGAGAGCGCTTTAGACAACTTGGCCACTCATGGATATCATAAAGTCTTTTGATTGAATCCCTACATCATAAAAATCATCCAATCAAGGGGAGTAGTGACAAAAATATTTTTAAGACATTCATCATGACCCCATAATTGACCTTATGCCAGATGATTGATCGCTCCGCCTACCAAATCACATCACATGACCACCTGTTAACCTTAGACAAAAGTGAAGTTTTGAGCGTATAAATATGTTTCAGTATAAGAGATTTGTTGATTAAAAATGTGTTGATTATTCTTAAAAACTATAAAATTACAAAGTTACAGTAGACAATATTTATATTTGGAGTTCAAGTTCATATAGTAATAATCGATGTTTTTTTTTCTGTAAATAGTAAATAAAAATTTCAATGCTGCTGGAGAACTTATTCATGTAAACGGAAATTCACTGTAAAAATCTTATCCTTTTTTATTTTATGTGGCTTATGTTTATACTGCCCTTGGAAGTAAATGAATTAAAAATTAATAACAAAATCATAAATAATTACTGTTTAAAAGTACATGTATATTAGTTGTACATAATACTTTTAAAGTTCTCCTGTGTTCATCAGATGTAATTTTGATCAATGATGTCTATTAATGTCAACATGTAAATGCGTGCTTAATATATCGCATGATAATTATCTGAAACCATTGTTTCTGGTACTTCTTTATTATTACATTTTTTTAATCTCCACACCTCATTCAGCCCAATGATAAGTAAAGAGTCACTCAAGTGTCTGAAAGATGGAGACAATACATATTTTTTGGGGGGACAACCAAACATTAAAATGTAAATTTTCACACTTTAAAATATTACAGTCTGGGGTTGTTCAGTCCTTCCTATACAAGAAAATAATATACATCAAAGCCCAAAAGTCGGGGTTCTCCACCCATATTCTAGAAACACTTTTACATAATGTTCTTCAATTTTAATTTATGATTTTGTTTCTTCTTCAAGCCATTGATGGGACATGCTTTCTACATTTTCTATTTTCATTAAGGTCCAACATCATAGTAGTGCAAGCTCAATGTCATTATGAAAAAGATTTTTAAGATGGTTGATGTGGACATGTTCAACCTCAGATGTCTCATTTAAACCAACTAGACAAAATAAAAAATCTTTTAATGAAATCATTATATTGATAACAAGATTTTCAAAATGGCAATTTAAGTCATCAAATTGACACCATTTTCAAACAGAAAAGCAATTGGACACCATTAGAAATTTATTCAAAAGAAGTAGTCATAACCAGACATTCAAGATGGTTACTTTGATAGCCACATTGGCGGTGTGAGCAGCAGCAATTTCATTTACGACTAACTAGACAGCACAAAATGTCTTCTGGTGAAAAGCCAATGTCAACATTAATTTTCAGTCAAGGGAGTATCATTTTTTAAAATACAAGGTGACTGCTATCACTTAACCGGCTTAAAGCAGCTGTTCCATTTTTTGTGCTGTTTTTCATGATATATGTGCTTGCTGTCTATATTCGTCTACATTATTGTGTTTCATCATGCATTGGCTGTTCAGTTCATATGTGTTTTTTCAGCTCCTTGTTTTGGAAACAAGAACAATTAGACTTTTACTCAGCTGCTCACTGCTACATTGTCCATTGTTGTTGAAGAAGCCGCCATCATGTGATCACAAGTCAATCTGTTTATGTTATGACGGACTCTCATTAATGGCTTTAAATGACCACTCCTTGGCTCTCCTGCAATGGTCTGTCAATGGCAATATGGTGCCAGTAAAATATGTTGATATTATGGCTGTATATCCAAGATGCAGATTACAAATATGCATAGATTTATCATCTATTAATATGCCATTCTCATCCTTGTTGTAAAACCACTCCCTTGTAACTGAGCCATCTGTCTGCCTTCTGGGCTTCAACCTTCTACAGCAACTTCAACTTTGTCCGATGTGGCCAGGCCACTAACTCTTCCTGTTGTGTAGCTCTTCAGACCATGTCACACAATGTAAACAACTGTCCACTGACAAAGTTCACCGCTGGACTGCAGGCTCTGCATGTTGTCGATGATTATGTGATTAAATGGCTGAGCACTCAATGAACATGATAATAATAATAATCCTTGACAAGACAAAAAAAAAGTTTTTTTTAACACACTACTCATTAGTTGTCAGTGATTTTGATTTTAATTTTTTGGGTTATCATTTCAGACTGCTTCATTTGCATGGCAAATTTTGGCCACTAAGCCCTTTGTTTTGTACTGCATGAATGCTTTGAAAACATCTCATTTTATATCATTACTTAAATTTAGAAGGGTACAGTGTTATTTTCAACACAGAAATAGTGCAATTTCCTCAGCAAGTAAAATTTTATTTTGAACAAGTCTGAGTCTGGGAGTTGTGATGACTAACAGCCAAAATCCATCACAATGTGTTTACCACTGATGCCAAAAAACTGTTGCTACCTGGTGTACTCATTTCTATCAGTGAAAAATAAAAGTATTGACAATACCTACACCCCTTCTCCAAAGCAAGAGAAGATGCCTAAAACTCACATTGATTGGAATCTTGTCTTGTCTGATCAATGCTGATGTTCATTTTATCCAGTCATCACGTTCACATACAATGCAAAATGAGACATTTACAACTTGTTCCACATGAATGATTTCATGTATGGTGATTTGATTGCTGCTTTTGTACATAACTCATTTGCTTTGTATTTATTTTGGATCAAGTGTGGATGCCATGCTTCCAGTGTGTCATGTTTTGATTCAGCAACAGTTAGTTAGGATCGGTGGTTATCATTTTACTCTGGATATGAACAAACAAAGACACCAATAAGAATTGAAACATATTTCACTGCACAACACACCAAATATGTAACCTGCAAATTCAATCCAAGTTGACAAGATATAAAACAACAGAGAAGTTTTGCATAAGAATGGTTATTAAATGGTCAGGAATGTAATTACATTACACAGTAAGAACCAATGTAGAATGTTTTCTTAAAATTGGATACAAGTCATCTGTCATCTGTGGCTTCATGAACATGCTGACAGGGTAAAATAACTGGCATGGAATTAGCAGGGTGGGGGGAAGATTTGAAAGTTAGTCACCTTGTAATAATCTGTTGAAGGCAAGTGTCAACATCTGCTTTTATGAAACTGACAGAAACAGGGGCACATGCCAGCAACATATGTCTCAGATAAATTCTTAATTTAAACAATGAAAAGGTAAGCAACTAATTATTCACAAGTCCTGAAGATTAAAGTAACTTGTAAAGGGCAAAACTGATTCTTAATCTCTTGTACTGATACATGGATGTATTGATTAATAATCTCGCCTCTACTTTTTGTGCTATAAATCTGTTTTTTTGATAAACATAAATCTTGAATGTTTATGATTACAGGACTCCCAAATTGTAATGCTACCCATGGGAGCCATAAAGTGTACTGCCTTAAAGTGGAACATAATTATGTATGTTATAATCGCTTTGTAATAGGAACTCGTAATAAAGTCTGTAATGTCCGTTACTCATAGACAAATATGGTATGTAACTAACCTTTTTTTTCATTCTGCTGCTTTCTTCTTTATAAGCTGCCAGCTGCTTCTTCCATTCCTCCACATTGGTTGTGCTTTCCTGTAGAGCTGCTGTCAGTCGAGCATTATTGTTCTTTAAGGTCTGTAACTCTACCTCCCACTTTTTGGCATTGGCTGAACTGTAAGGCAAAACTATATGATACAGTGGTCCCAGACGAATACGATTTTCAATATAGCATGCTACTTTAAAAAACACAGGAACCTTAAAGGTAAAAAATTCTGATGCAAGAAAATATGGCCATGGATTCACACCAGGCTGAAATGGATTATGGGAAACCATAGCTTGCAATTAAGGCATCCCAAAATGGAATATTTGGTATGGAAACACTTGACCCCCTCCCAAAACACATCTCCAATAATGTCTTTCTTTATGTACAACATCTGCATTGACCTAATTCTACAATACAGAGATCAAACATGTGCAATGACAACTATCAGACTATCACAATGAAACTTTCATTACTCATATAGAATGCACTGAGTGAATGTGAATATTTTATTGTGGGATTGTCCACAAGACAGATTTTGGTGAACTAACACATGTTTTGGCATTATGAACACAATAACTACTGTATCATGCAGATACCTGTACCAATTTCTGAAGTATTCTAACAAACATATGTGTACTGTAAAACAGCGCAGGATACTCTGAAAATGAATTTGTTATGTATCAATTTTCTGCAGTACACATAAGATATCATGCGCTGATGTGGTTCTAACAGTTCCTGGTTTAAAATGTATGATGAGCAAGCAGGTTAACCTTTGTACAGCTACCGTAGACATGATTATAAGACATATAACCTACTTAACAAGGTATCCTTTGTACAGCTACAATAGACATGATAATAAGACATGCAACCTACTTAAAAAGGTATCCTTTGTACAGCTACAATAGACATGATTATATGACATGTAACCTACTTAACAAGATATCCTTTGTACAGCTACAGTAGACATGATTATATGACATGTAACCTACTTAACAAGATATCCTTTGTACAGCTACAGTAGACATGATTATATGACATGTAACCTACTTAACAAGGTATCCTTTGTACAGCTACAATAGACATGATAATAAGACATGCAACCTACTTAAAAAGGTATCCTTTGTACAGCTACAGTAGACATGATTATATGACATGTAACCTACTTAACAAGATATCCTTTGTACAGCTACAGTAGACATGATTATATGACATGTAACCTACTTAACAAGATATCCTTTGTACAGCTACAGTAGACATGATTATATGACATGTAACCTACTTAACAAGATATCCTTTGTACAGCTACAGTAGACATGATTATATGACATGCAACCTACTTAACAAGAAGATTGTATTTTATGGATTTAAAGACTGTACATAGAAAGTTAATATATACAGCTTTCCTTTGTTATAACATGGTAGTCTGGGTCCATAACTGTCAACTACTAATCCAAATAGAATAAAACTTTGCACTCATATGATTTCCTACTGGAAATACATGCATCTGCATTTCCTATTTTATATTTTTGTTAACCAGACATTTCCTACTGGAAATACAAGCATCTGCATTTCCTATTTTATATTTTTGTTGACCAGACATTTCCTACTGGAAATACAAGCATCTGCATTTCCTATTTTATATTTTTGTTGACCAGACATTTCCTACTGGAAATACAAGCATCTGCATTTCCCATTTTATATTTTTGTTGACCATATTGTTCTTGTTCTTTATTTCTTTTCTTAAGCAAAGTATATTTCTCAATTGCACAATTTTCAAGCGCTCAATGCCCTGGTTCTCTAGCCACATCAGTCCTTTTTCTCGAATGCAAATATGGCTTTAGAAACAGCATTTGGTTTCCAGTGGGTGTAACAAATTAGCATGTTCTGCTATTGTCAATTTAGAAAAAATGCATTTAAAAGTTTCAGAAGTGTGATTAGAGACTGATGCAGTGAAGGTAAATATGTTCAACCAAAAGGTTTGTAAAATACAATTAGACCTTAATTAGCTCCAGTACAGTTTTACAAACTGCAGTTCCAGACTTTAGGGAGCTCAATAGCTTCTCGCTATCTCTCAACTTAATGTAATCATTGGCTTTTTTGTTCAATTTCACATGGTGAAACCAATCACCTTTCTGTTCAAGTAAAATGTTCAGATCAACATATGATTTAGAATAAACATCTTTTGTCTTTCCTGAATTATTTTCCTCAAGAATCTAAATTGTTTTTATATTCTTATGTACTATTAAAACTTTTCCAGACTTTACTGCAACAATCATGTTTTCATAACTTTTGCTTTTCTTCAGGAAGTCATTATTCTTAAGGACATTTCAGTCACATTGTATGGGTTGTCAGGTCTGCAAGAATCAAATCCATGAAAATTATGTCCAGTGTTAATAAGTATGAAATTACTGTTAAAACAAGCTACATTCATAGCTAATATCATTTAAAATAACTAGGAATTGAAAACAAACTTCAATTTCACAAATACATTTCATGCAGAAAACCAGGTAGTGATGAATGTATCTAAACCTAAAGCCTGAACTGAATTCTGACACTAGTACTCTCGTGTAATTATACTGACATCTACAGATACAAAAATACACACCTCTGTGCCAGTGCCAATTTCAACTTGTCATTTTCATATCTCAACTGAGCATCATTCTGGCCCACTGGTGGTGCTGCAGCATCATTGTTTTGGGCAGGGTTGTTAAAGGAATTCCTTCGTTCTCTCAGATTGACATTCTCTCTGGACTGTTCACCCTGTAATAAATATTAAAAAATAATTAAAAAACTTTACAACTTGTCTATCACCATATTGATTACTTTTATGGATTCCATATACATTTATTTCAGTAAGATTGATCTTCATAGCAAACTCTTCCTGCAAGAAATGCAATATTCTTATTAAAAACAGGCTGATGTCAATATTTTTGTTTTAATGCTATGAAAGAATCTTTTTATTATTTGTAATGAAATTCACAAAGAAAAATGTATTTTCCTTTTAAAACATATTTCAGGTCTACCTGCTGATGCTATGTTGGTATTTGTTGCAAAACCTTATATTACATATTTACAGTGTGTTTATAATGGTACAATACCATATGATGTCAACCAGTGAAAATGATTTTTGCATGTAACCAAATAAAGCAACAAAGATAGATAACTGATGGCTAGAGAGAAAGAAAATGGAAAAGCGTTCACTCATATAAAGACACATTTGTTAATAAACTTTTGAATTGAAATGCAAAGCATTTCATGTTGCTTTTTTCCCCAATCATAATTTGGTGGCAAAAAATAAACCTTGCAATCATAAAGACATGTTTAGTAAATATTCGCCAATATTCCACTTTTTTCCCCATTTTTCTCACATTTCTGATGAAAATATTAATAACATTCATCATAATACTATGAAACAAGAAGTGAAAAGAGAATTTTGTTCATTATTATTAGTGAACAAAGATCATAAACTTAAAAGAATAAATAATGAGAGCTAAGTTCTGAAATCTCTAACCTGCATTGATGTAAGACTAGAACTACGCGTGTGGAGAAAATCTCTAACCTGCATTGATGCAAGACTAGAACTACGTGTGTAGAGAAAATCTCTAACCTGCATTGATGTAAGACTAGAACTACGCGTGTGGAGAAAATTTCGGGCAGGAGATTGAGGTGTAGACTGAGATGATGGAGAGGGACTGTCATCATGTGACCCATTAACTTGTTGCACAGAATTCTGCTGTGCCTGTTGTTGTTGCTGCCGTGTCAGTTCCTTTATATCTTTGAACTTTTCAATAAACTGGAATGGAAAAAATAAGATTAATGAAACTTGATTGAAAAGATGACAATTGAACATAATATCCCATTATTTAAAAAATAAAAATAATAAATACTTACAAAAAAAATTTTTTTTCATGAACTCTTTTAATTAATTAAGTTACCATCTATACCAACTTAAAAGTTGTGCCCATCAGCAAACTGTACACACCCAGATTTGTTGTCACATTATGCACTGGCAGATCTGGTCTATGCAGTTTTAAGGAGTAATCAATTGACAATCAACATAGACCCAGATTTGTCGGTGCATTATGGAACAGCAGATCAGGGTCTATGCTGTTTGTGGTTTGACTTATAAGCAAGTAAATACAGTAAAATTTGAACAATGAAGATTTACTTTAATCTGGAGTAGATATACAAATATACAAATGGATGTCAAAGTGACCACTGTGGTATGTTGTCTACATATCTGCCGAAAGTAACAGCACATGTAGTTTTTAAATACATGTACATTTTACTGCAAATAAAAACACATTCAAATGAAATATGGCCTTCTGTAATGAGAGTTCTTCTTTAATAAGCTTGTTTGATATGCCAAATGTTTTGAAACAATTTAAGAAATCTTTGTAGAACCATAAGCTACATCAACTTTTTTTTATAAGCTGTGCTTGAAAATCAGGATGGATAATTAATACTGAATTTGTTTGAACAATAAATGCTAGAACTGATCATGATATTGAAGCAAATAGGCAAAAAAAAATGTGTTTCATTACTATTAATCAAGATAACACTAGTTAATCAAATGTGCGAATGATAGTGTATGCCTCTTGTTTATGCAAAAACCATGTTAGACTATCACTGATGAAATGGGGGGCCCAGAGTGGCCAAGTGGTCTGAAGCACTCTTCACTACGGATCATTGCCACCTCACCTGTCTGCAATGAGTTTCAGATTCAGCCAATGCGGGTGTGTGAGAAAGTTTGCCAGTAGCTTCTTGTAGCGCTAAACCCTTCAACAACAATTGATGAAAAGCTCCTTTAGCGCTGTTACAGGGCATGAGTTATATAAACTGAGAAAAAAAGAACTTTAACCTGAATGAAAACATTGATTACACAGCTCACCTTTGAGAAGCTAATAGTCGTCTCAATGAAACAAATCATTATCACACAGAAAACAAATCCAGACTATGGAAATCATGGCAATGAAATGTAGGTCCTTTTTCTCACTAAATCTCGGATACTGATTATCCAACAAAGAAACCATGTGCAAACCTAATTATCTTTGATTTTACTTCATTAATGTACTTATTTAACACATTATTTAGTTAATTAATCAAAGAGAATTTGATTCAATGACAATTGAGATATCTCACACTTGATATCCAGTCACTAATATTATACAAAACCTTTGATCTATCAGTCATGTCACACACACTGAGACAGTGTACACTGCTGGCTGACTTTCTGTGATACATAACTTAATATCCATTGAGACACGTGTACACCGCTGGTTGACATTTTGTGCTAAATAACTTAATATCCACTGAGACAGTGTACACTTCTGGTTGACATTTTGTGCTCCATAACACGTGTACACCGCTGGTTGACATTTTGTGCTAAATAACTTAATATCCATTGAGACAGTGTACACTTCTGGTTGACATTTTGTGCTCCATAAGTTTATATCCACTGAGGCAAGTTTACACCGCTGGTTGACATTTTGTATTACATAATGTTATATTCATTGAGACAAATGTACATTGCTGGTTGACATTTTGTGCTACATAACTTCATATGCATTGCAGGCCTTAAATTTAACACAAATTTCCTGGTAGCCAGACGGACTAGTGTACTGAGAAATTTACTAGCCCTGCCAAATATCTACAGCCCTGTCCCCAAAACTATGTCACACACTCGTATTGAGATTAACAACAATTTTATTTCATAAATAGCATTATCATATAAAATATAGAAGTACAGAAGTATAGATTCTACTTTAAATCATCAAAAAATTAATTCAACTTTTGCTTTCTTTTCTGGAGGCTTAACACCTTCTATAAAATGCCACATTTTGCCTGTCTTATAAGGCGGGAATTGTGCCTCGTTTTAAATTATGAGATGTTACAGTATAACTGACGCGAATTATTTGAAGTAAGAAAAGGAATGACACAGTGTCCTTTATATATATAAAAAAGTCAGAGTAAGAAATCTGTTTAAAAACACGTGCCTTTGCCCCCCCCCCCCCATCAAATTGCTTCTCCTTAATAAAGACTTGACTTCAGCGGATGTTCTGCACAATCAAAGCAGTGGCTAAAGTAAACACTGTTATAAAATATTAACATCAAAAGATAATGTTAGTTCAACTTGGAAAATGTGTGCTCCCATCAAACAAAGCCATCTGACTCGGCGCGTTGTATTTAACTCAGGTGCTTGACGCGAGCTTGATGTGAATGAAAAAGAAAACAATAATCAAAAGGAACAAACTCATACATAGCGACAAAAATAACAAAAATATTCCTTAGATAATTTTCTAAGGTATTTTTGTCACTCTGATTTGTTTGTTTAGATTTTTTTCCCCCTTCACATCAAGAGCGCATCGAACACCTGTGGTATTTAACAGCTCCAATTACGGTCTCATCATTAATAACGTATGTTTGGTAATTGTTCCTAATTAATCGAACGTCAGTGTATTGTTGAAATTAATAATAAGCATGAATATTTTCAATCTTAGATGCCCATGTGAGATTTTAATTCCCACCAAATGCTTGATATCTCCACGCGTATTGAATTATTTGTTCAATCATTTTTTTGGGGGGGTGAGGGAGAAATATAAAAGCTATTCTTATTATCATAGAAAAAGTAGTTGCTTGGAAAATGATGTGTCAGTAATGTTATCATAATAAATTGATCTAATTCTTCTAGTTATTTCGATGCAAACATAAAATATGAGTTACCCGTTTGTGACTCGGAGCATAAAAAAAAAAATACCTTCAAGAAACAAACATGTAAACTAATTTCTTTGAATAGTTGATGCTTTGTTCTTTTGTGTGGTGTAATGTTTCATAATTTGTTACTGTGGTCGATTGAATAAACATGATACCATTTAATTCGCTATCAGATTAATACGGATCAATTTCCAAACTTCCATTGTTAATGACGGGACCTAAATTGGAGCTGTTAAGTGAAACGCACATAATCAGATGGCTTCTTGTAATAGAAACACATTTCCGAGGCAGAAATTGACTTCATCTTCACATGCTAATATTTTATGACTGTGTTTACAATGGTCACTGCGTTGATTCTAAAGAACATTGGCCGAAGTCACGTCTTTATTAGGGTATTGAGTAAACAAGCGTTGACTGTTGATAACCAGAAACTTACTAGCCCGTCGGACTATTAACATTATGAAAGTTACTAGCCCGACGGGAAATCTACTAGCCTTGGGCTACCGCTGATTTCGAGCCCTGGCATTGATACAAGTGTACACTGCTGGTTGATAATTTGTGCTACATAATTATATATCAGTCTGCTTGTTGATACTTTTGTTAAATCACTTTTGTTAAGATTACAAATGCAATGTGAAGTCAAAAACTGGTGAAACCAATTTAAGACCGGTCATAAATTTCTCTTAGCAAAATAATTTATAGTTTCAAACATTGTTTACTATATATACTTGTGCACAAGTCAAACTGCAAACAAGATAGACCCAGATCAGCCATTTCATAATGTGGAGACACATCAGCCATTTCATAATGTGGAGACACATCAGCCATTTCATAATGTGGAGACACATCAGCCATTTCATAATGTGGAGACACGTCAGCCATTTCATAATGTGGAGACACATCAGAATCTATGCTCCTTTGTTCTACTGACTATTTCTAGTAAACTGCAGAGAACCAGATCTGCTGGTGCATCAAGTGTAGAGATGTCAACACTTTTGGAAATTCAAACTGGGTACCTATCAATCATATCAAAGGGTTGTTTTCACAGACGTCACGATTAAGTACGCAAATACCTACAATTCAACGCACGCGCACCTTCTGCTGCCATTTTGAGTCGCTAACAAACCGTTGTCAACATTAGTCATCATGTATATTCAAGAATAATAATCTGATTTAACTATCGATAAACATATTTACTTCTTCGACACAATACATAGATTATACTTGAAATTATGTGCACTATATCACAAAAATAAAAATAAAGCTGGAATTTCCCTTGCTTTTATCGAAAGACAGAATAGTAAAGTAGAACCGTAATCGTGTATATTATTGATATCTAAGAAATGCACTTTTTGTTGTTGTTTACAAACAGACAATATTGACGTTTTTAAAAAGTCATTCGTATCATATCCCTAAGCTTGTCATCTTGAAAGAGTATTTCCAGATCATGATTTTCTGGATACAACATCAGTCACGAATTAAAAAATTTCATATCGTGTATTTTATGCTAGAATTTTTATGTACAAATATTTTTTGAGACAACATGTGTTTGTGCCATAGAATATTTGCGAAACCATTTTAATTAGTATATTCAAATATTGTATTTGTGGAGGGGATGGTGGACGTAGGCTTATACTAGATGAAAGCGATAACCGGTCAAAGAAGTTTTATCTTTAGTGTATTCAAACGAAACACGAGTCTGACGGAACATGACGTTGTTTTGAATGTCAAAACGATGTTTTCCTCAAATGCTTTTAGAAATATGAAATTTTTATTCACATTTTTTTCAGTGTTATTAAATAACAAAGATTTCCCTTATGATTAAATATTCCAGTTAAAAATTTCATTTTGCATAGTGTCCAGTTTGTTTATTTTTTCCTCACATGGTATAAGAAGTGCATGCTACAGTAACCAAGTTTTGTGTTGCCAAAAATATCTGCCTTGGGTTTCGCAGTAATAAAAAAAAGAGGCCAGTAAATAAACATGTGAACAGAGCTTTGACTTGAACAGTTAATACTCATTCCAGGGCCACAAACTTAGGCAAAAATGGCATTTATAAAACCAGACATTTATATTAATTTGAATTGTAGTACATATTTAAAATTTTATTTGGTGGAATATTTCTTATACATTACTTATCTTTGCTGAGTCAGGCCTAATTAGTTTTATTAGGATTTCAAAACTAGTGTGATTGTTTCCTCTCAAAATAATTGTACTTGTTTATACTGTATATACTCACTTATAAGACGAGTCTAATTGCAAACTGCACAGACACAGGTCTGCTGTTGCATAGTGAGATGGCAGATCTGTGTCTGTGCAGTTTGTTAGGAATAATCATTAGAACAAACAACATAGACCCTGATCTGCTGGTGTATTATACTAAGGCAAATCAGAAATCTTTGTTGTTTGCACTTTGACCTGACTTATAAGCAACTACATATAGCAGATTGAATTGATATATTTCCTCTGCTTTATTACATGATCATAGTAACATCAAACATTTCCCTTGACCCCTTATGATAATTGTCCAATATGTAACGAGTGATGTCATGCTGATGATGTAGTAATGGATTGAAAAGGTCATTTTGAATTGCATGGTAAAGGCATATCTGTCACACATCAGCATCTGTCAATGATCTTTGCATCTTAAGTACAACAGAGTTGCATGCTAAAGGCATATCTGTCACACATCAGCATCTGACGATTCTCTTTGCATCTGTTGTTGTTGTAGAGTTTAACGCCATTTTTCAGCACACGATAGGCTATACATGGCGGCCAGTATTATTGGTGGAGGAAGAACCCGGGAAACACCCCGGAAAGAACCACCGACCCACGAGAAGCTACTGGCAAGCTTTCTCACATAACTACTGTAATACAATTGAGTTGCATGGTAAAGGCATATGTCACACATCAACATCTGTCAATTCTCTTTGAATCTGAAGTATGACTGAGTTGCAAGGCAGAGGTAAATCTACCAATGTTGACATCTGTCAATTCTCTTTGAATCTGAAGTATTTTGCAAGGCAGAGCAACATCTATCATATGCTGACACCTGGCAATTCTTTTTTAACCTTAAGTACAACCTTCTTAACTGTAATAGCTTATAATAAAGAAAAATCCATCATCATTTCAAATGCAACTAATTACAAATAAAAAATATCACAATCAAATATATTCATGTTGCATATTTGGTTCCACATGTATGAAATTTTAAAAATGTGCACAAAATACTTAACTATCTTGTACTACAAAATTACCTTAGCCAAATCTGCCTCTGTATTAAATCCAAGCCCATACACAGTGTTGGCCCTGGGATCTGACCACTGTCCAAACTTCTGTGAAGTCTTAGTGAAAGTCATGCTGGGAGTAATGGTACTATTAATGATGGCCTGTAAATAAAACAAAAATAAATTATGATGGCCTGTAAATAAAACAAAAATAAATTAGGATGATTTCTGTGTGACCAATACTGGGAGTATGTTTTTAAAAAACGACCAGATTGTTTCACTTACCAATATAGATTCTTCCCTTTGTCAAAAAAAAAAAAAAAAAACTCAGAAAAGCAATATAATGTTGTTATAGTTGTAACAGGGTTTAACACCATTTTTCAGCACAATATAGGCTATACATGGTAGCCAATATTAATGGTGGGAGAAGAACCCAGAAAACCCCAGAAAGAACCACTGACCCACGAGAAGCTACTGGCAAGCTTTCTCATATACCCACATTGGCTGAATCCAAGAATCGAACACAAACAGACAATGGTGAGATGGCAGTGATCCGTGACAGAAAAGCTTTAGATCACTTGGCCACTCAGGGCCCCGAAAAGCAATATGAAATGAACATTATTTAACTTTTCTCAATGGAAAGCATTATCCTTATAAAGTTTCAAGAAATTGGTATCAAATATTGCCTGGTCAGAGAGTCCTAGCATTCCTACCAGTTTAAAGTTTGTTTGAAAGACTCTTAATTTTTTAAAATTAAAATCTTTAATTATGCTTTTTTGCAATACAAAATCCTAAAGTTTGGCTATTTTTGAAGTTAAAAGGCATCACCACAGAGTCCACTGGAAACTGAAGAGGAAGAATGTATTTCATGCTGAGAGAAGATTGACTGGTTTGTGCTAGGTGATCAAATGGGAATGAAACTGTATGGGAGCGAAATCTTAAGTTTTGATTGAAGCATTTGAAAATTTATCTTCTAAATTCAGCCATGGAAATAGTGACTACCTATTGTATATATTAAATAAATTATTACCTGTTAATATATATTCTCATCTGTGTACAAATATGGTTCTCTTCCAGTGTATGATAATGACATTAAATTATCATTGGCTAAAATGGCTAGGTGAGGAAATCGCTTGAAACAACATGCAAATGGATTGCATAACACAATTCATTTCTTGGTTGATGACTTGCTAGGGAATTCTAAGAGCTCTATTAAAGTCTACAGCAGGGGTCTTAAACTCCAAATCACCATTTTTGGGCCAGTTGAAATGTTCCAAACAAGAAGAAAACAATGTATCAATCCAATTTTATTAAAACTAGATGGCTGTGAGGAACATTTTTGCATTAATGTGGCATTAAGGGTCATAATTATATACAGTATTTCATCTCCTGGATTATGAACATTGTCTTCTTACTTTTTATATATATATATATATATATATATATATATATATATATATATATATATATTACAGAGGTGAAATTAACACTATAAACACTATATGTGTTATATGCCACAAACTGTTTCTTTCATTCTGTATTAAAACCCCTATCCCTACATATTTTTTAAAAAAATTTTAATAAGATTTTTTAAGCACTGAAAAGAAAGCAGCATTGACCTGAATAATATTGTAAGCTTATTAACCATAGAAACTGTATTTCTTTTAATAAACACCTTTGGGGATTGCAATTTTCTAAATTAATTATTTTTTTCATTCATGTTGGTGTGAATAGCATTTTTAAGACATTATTGGCTACATGCCAAAGAAATAGAAGCTTAGTGCCGTTTTCCAAATAGAAAGAAAGCAGCCAGCATAGTCTGGAGGGGTATTTGACCCATGACCCATGACCCTTGGATTCAAAGTACTCTACTAACTGCTGCTGTAGCTCCCAATTTCAGACTGGTAATATTGGAAGTCTGCTTGGAATAATTTTCATTTAGTACAAAGTAGACATCATCAAAGTCTTTCGGTAAAAATCCCATGTTATCTATTCAGAAGGAGAAGTGACATCGATATTTTTAAGACAGTCATCATGGCAACCATATTGGATGCATGACTGGCACCATTTTAATTGACGACCAACTAGGTATCATAAGAAGTCAACTGCTAGAAACACCACTGGAAGAGGACCAGAGGTAACAGTAGTTTCAAGATATGGCTTACCATTCAGAAGAGTAAAAATAACAAGATCCTCAATATGACTGCAGTGGTGGCCATGTTGAATGTCAAAGCAACACTATTTTTGATCAACTAGACCATGGAATGAATGTGTGTGTGTGTGTGGCCATTCTCCAATCAGCTCTGGCGGAGTTGCAATGACAAACTTGTGCTAATGGACAGATGGATGATGGATAACAAACAATCCCATAAGTTTTTATGGCCAATAACTTAAGTGTTTTGAAATAAGAAATATCTATTATGTTATATAGTTTGCTTTTTCTATGGATTAAAATGCATACACATTAAATCTAGACAGAGATTTAAATTTTGAGACAATGAAAATGTAGGTGGGACAAGTCAATTTTTTAAATCACTTGTTATGTACAAGTGGTTGGGGGAAACAATCATCAGTCCTGCTATAGCTTTTTTTATTACTCCAAATACAAACCAGCCATATTGTTTGTCTGTCGTTAAGGAACTCATTCTAGAACAAAAGTTACTCTGAAAAATGCTTATTTGTAAAGAGCCACAATGACATAAATATTCGATCGTTTGACCCCAAAAGAAAAAGGCCTCTTCCATACGTTACTGGGAAGCCCTCCTCAAACTATAGTCAGATTATTATATATAAAAAAAGTTTTCTTCTTTCAGTCACAGTGACTTGAACCTTTACCGTTAGAACATAAGATTAATATGGTCCTTACCTGCTACAAATGTCATCCAGTCACAAAGTTTGGTATTGTAAAGCGTGTGTGATTGGGACTTTAATGTAGCTTTACAATTTTTCAGTCATATTGCTACGATGTCTGCAGTGTGGCAGTTTATAGTGATGTCCAGCACTGGGGCATCATGCCGCAGTCATGTAGCATGATGTCCAACCCAGTCACATTATCCTGACACCAGGCCTATCAGTCCTAACACTAACCTCTTAATGCTGAATGCCAAGCGAGGCAGCTGTTAGTACCATTTTTGTAAGTTTTTGGCATGGCTCGGCTAGGGCTTGAACCCATGACCTCCCGCTTCTGAGGAGGACACTCTAACCACTAGGCCACTGAAGCAATTAGTAGTACTGTAGATTGTGAACAACTGTAATTATTTAACCATTTTTCTCTCTGTTGGTGACCTTGACCTTGGGATTCTGAGCCATCCTCTGTTAACTGTAGAGTCGTTATAATACAGAAATTAAATTGATGACAGAGGGACAGACATATGGAGGGATAGATAGGGATCACAACTGCTGAAAGTGAAGAACTTAGGTTATGGTGTGGAAACCAATTTTTCTTGTTTCAGTTACCATGACTGTGCTTTTTGACCCCAAAATTGATTGGGCTTTTGCATGCCTAAAGTGCATGCTATCCACAAAATCTTGCAACTGTTGACTTTGTCGAAGACTAGTTACTGTTCAGAAACCATTTTTCTTCTTCCAGTTGCCTGATATTTGACTTATGAAATTGATAGAGTACAAGCTATTCACAAAGTTTTGTAACTACACATGGTGGGTATAGAGTACAAGCTATTCACAAAGTTTTGTAACTACACATGGTGGGTATAGAGTACAAGATATTCACAAAGTTTTGTAACTATACATGGTGGGTAACTCAAGTTATTGCATGGAAATTAAATTGGTAAGAAATGGCTGGGTGATCAATACAAAGACATTATAATACAAGATGCTCCACATTATGGCAGGCATGTGAAAATGCATGGGAACAATTAACAGCACCCGACCTTAACAATTAATAACCTGAGCTACTCACAGTGTTAATCTTCTCTATGGTTGCCCTGAGGCCCAAAATTACAAATCTAAAATATGGCAAAGTATGTATTTCTTAAAAGTATTTAAAACAATGAAATTTTGTTACTCACTTTGGATCCTTCCACACTAATGATTCTGTATGTACCACGGGCACTGTCATGATAGTAAGATACTGGGATGGCTTGTTTACTTGACGGCAACCAGTTCTTTTTTGTTTCTGGATCAATTTGAAACACATGAGCTTTCACTGTAAATATGGGCTGCTCCCTGAAAGACGAAAATAAAAAAACAACTTTTTCAATATGTTTATAATATGTTTCTCTTATAATGGGCACACACTAATTTTGATGAACACAGCAATCACAGACTGTATCCACATTTACTCTCCAAGTTTTCCATACAAATTGCACATTGGACCAATTCAGTACCATATCTTGGTATCCTTGAAATGGTCATTGGCTGTAATACTTACTGCATGATGAATATTGGCCAGCTGTCAGCTGCTTGAAGGCAGCTTATGTTGTAAGTGTGACCTGTTTTAGGCAAGTTTCATCTGCACCTGCCAAAATGGGGCACAAAAGTGTTGACATTTAGTTTTTACATCTAATGTTTACAACTTTGGAAATTGTTAAAAACTGTGGTGTTTATTATTTGTTCAATCCAAACTGCTTTCCCCTATAACCCTTTAGATGGCCTAACATAATTAATGATGATACCAAAACATAATGTCAACATATGTTTCTCTTTATATTACTAATGAACACTCTTAAAACATTTTACACCTACTTACACAGCTATAAATTATGCAACAAATGGTCACAAATCTAACTGTTTCCTTATAGAGAAACCTGCTATCAGTGATAAGTTGCAAGTCAACAAACACACCTTCCCCGCCAATGTTTTTTTTTTGTTTCACTATTCTGACAACTGAATGTAACATCCTTCACTGGGCTAGATTGGCTACAGTTAACACCAGAATTTAACTCTTACTACGTACAACTGTAAATAATAAATAAATATTATCTCATTTAAGACACAAACAGCTACAATACCACCTGAAATAATAAAATCTGGCATGATGGTAATATTTCTTCCGAATAAAAATGGCTGACACAAGCATAAGCATTCAATGATTCTTCTTTAAATAACAAATGATTGGATTAACTTTTTCTTAAAGAAATTTAACTCTGTGCAAAGAACAAAACTGTTCAGCTGAAGCTTGTAAATAGTCAAAACATCATGCATGCTCTGAAAACTAGGCAAAGCTTTGTGCTAATGTCATTTTCTCACTGAACAATGCAGGTATATCAAAGAGATACTGTACTGTCCTGTAGTTCTGTAGATGGTGAACAACCATAATTAACGTGCAGAAAAATTTTTTATCTGTTGGTGACCTTGACCTTATGACCTTGGCAGAAGGCTAAGTCAACATAGCACCTGCAAGGTTGTGTTTTGAATTTGACTATCCATGCATGATCAGTTAAAAGATGTAAATTAAAATACTTGACTGAATTCTTTTATTGGATACATTTAAATATATACTAGGCACTTTTCTAATATCTAAAGAATGGGGGGGGGGTTAGGCAGAAAATGGTATTTGTTTGGGGGACGGGAAGGACTATATTAATACTTAATCAACAGTATGGATTGGCATACAAATACAAACAATAATTAGATGGAATAAATATTTACCAGAACAAATCAATCTTCCATCTCTAGTTTAGATGGTTTGTTGTCTGTTGATTGGTTTTAACTAGATCATGTTGAAACAATGGGAACAATGTGCCTTTCCTTCGGAAATCAAGTCAGCCAACATAGGCTGGTCTAAGCAGGTAAAAAAAACCTATCTAATTATGAATAAAATAAAGGCCTTTCACTAATGCATTCGACACAACAGTGTGGAGCTTACGGTACATACAAAATATATAAATGTAATAGTGTGTATACAACATGTAGAAAAACAGATCAAACACTTACACCTCTGAATCAATGAAAATGTAATTAAGTTACATTTAGTTTCAAATGAAATTAGTTTTTTTATATATTAAAAAATCAGTACTTCTGAAAATTATAGAAACACTTCTCATCAGACTATTGTTTTAACCTTACTGACCAACAAACCAATGTAACTATCTGAATAGACCAATGTAACTATCTGACCAATAGACCAATGTAACTATCTGACCAATAGACTAATGTAACTATCTGACCAATATATAATGGGTACCCTATGTATTCATCAAGAAATCCATCTGCAAACTGCACAGAGCAGAGCCTGCTGTCCATAATGATCTGATCAAGGTCTATCCAGTTTGTTTAACAGATTAATCAATCAATCAATCAACACAATGCATTGTCACATCAGGGTCTATGTTGATTGCCGCTGATTAAGATTAATCAGTCAAACAATGAACACATAATGCATTGTCATATCAGGGTCTATGATGATTGCATGTTGGACTTGATGTCTTGAGTACTTCTGTATATGGTACATTAATATTCAAATTATCAGTCATGGGTAGGGTACAGCATGGCACAAACTCTCTTAAGCTCTTGGCTATCCATTTCATTACATGTCATTAGTGGGAACACTCCCTTGAAGCAGGATTTTTCAATTAACAGTTATTTTCAATTTACCAGTATCCCCTTCCTCAGGACCTAATACAGGTGTCAAATCAAATACAACAGCACACAACTAATTTAGAATTCAACAGTTATTGTTCCTTGAAGGAAAATATTTCACTTTTGAATAGTCATTAAAAAGCAGTTGAAGACAAGTTGATTTTGAAGTCAGTTTTTTCCATTCTTTCAAGCAGTAAAATATAATCTGGTTTAGGTTTCAGTTTTGTGCTGAGTAAAATTATTTTATGAAAATAAAATATTATAAATATGGGGTTATTAATTAAATATGATTCTCAGTGATAAATATATCATTACCAAATGATAAAGAACACTTTATTCCTTTTCTGTTGGGCATGTTTGCTCTCTATGTCATGATTTAAGTAAGTATAAAGGAGTCATAATTTTAAAACTTTATATGTACATACACAGTGAATTAAATTTGTGTCTACAATTTGGACACCACAGAAATACATGCATGTATTCATTTGGTGTAAAAAATCTGTAATTATATCAGGAAGAACTGTAAATGCTCAGTGTTTAATGGGTGTGACATGTAATTGTATGGACATAAGTCCAGTCTAGCCATGGGCAGTCTAGCCATTGTGGGTGTCTCAAGGAAAATCCTTTTACTATAAATGTCTGGCCATGACAACGTTTGATATGTTGATATACCTTTCAGCAAAAATAAAGTAAACATTGTAATTATTTCTGACAAAGTCACCTTTAATCATGATGCAATATATATATAAGTAAGTCTAAATTCAATGACCATGGTGCTGCATAATTAGGGATGACATGTCAGTGTCTATGTGGCTTGCTGATAGACTTGACCTGAAAGCAAAGTATTTTTGGTACATGTAACAGTTTGCAATTTCATTCCCAATATCATCAACAATATTGCACTTGGCAAAAGTAACAACAATTCTGCTTTATTTCACTTGATTTGCTGCAACATAATTCAACACTAGTCCATTGATGTGACCGGTACTCTATTGTCCCAAAATAATTCTCAATAATCTAAGACAAGAATGTTTCTTCCCTTTAATTCCTAAGTGTTTGAAACATCTATGGTATTCATGAGAGATAACAATAGTTATAAATTGGCAGCTGTGTTGACCATATTGTTTGAAAGTTTGGGGCTGACACGTTGGATGTAAAATTGGCACCATTTTGATTTAGGACTAACCATATCTCATAAGAAGTCTTCTGGTCAAAACCCCATGTCAATACGGCCATCTATTTAGGAAGAGTCGATTTAATAAATTTTTCAAGATGGCTGCCATGGTGCCATACTTTATTTTAGATCCATGGCATTTTCATTTAGGACCAATCAGATACAATCAGAATTATTCTGGTGAAAAGCCCAGGTTGATTAGACTTTCTGTTTAGGAAGAGTAACAAAAAAAAAGATTTTTAAGATGGTTGCCAGATCAGCCACATTGGTTGACAGATCAGCACTATTTTTGTTTAGGACCAAACATATATCAGATGTGTTTTGTTTTCTTTTAAGTGAAACCCCTGTTTTGAAGTGACCACCAAGTCTGAAGGAGTAGAATGACCATCACTGCAACCAGATTTGATGTCCAAGCAGTGCCATTTTTATAAAGGTCCAACCCTGGGATGAATGTGTGGCAGAGTTTTATCACTGTATATGCAACATTGTCAGAGAAATTGAACTAATACAAAAACCCATGTTGATACTTATGCCAATGATGAGGACATTGTGCATTTGTAATAGCATCTGCATTGCCCATACTTCAGTGATGAGAATAGAAACGAATATTCACATGTGACCTGGCAAATCGCAAGATTTCGACATGCTCTGAAAAATGCTACCATATGGCGTAGCTCCAGAGATGTTATTTAACAGCTTATTTTTTTTTCTTTCAGCTAACACCTTAAATACAAACCTGTGCAGCATCTTGTAAACAGTAAGACTCAATTTGCGCTGCAACGACATTTTCAAGGCTCTTGAACAATCGCTCATAAAATTCCACAAGAAAAGAAATACGAATTGAACTGAAACAAAAGCACCATTATCAAAAGATCCAAACACAACAAAGGAACATCGATCTCAGCGAGGAATGTCATCAAAATTAATTGGGCAGATTAAACCAGCTGACTTCAAATGATCACCTGTTGATTGAATCATCTGCAACATAATCTGTTATTTGTATTTTGAACATCCTGTGGAAAACAACAGTGTAATTTATCTTGCTCCTGAATAATGTAATCCATCAAGTAACTCCAAGTTAATGCTGATACAGTTGAATCATTGTAAATGATGGGCTCTTCTATCAATACAGGTCACCTATAGGACATCAACATGAACTCTGCAAATAACTGTGGAAGGCAATCCAGAAATGTGGTTTCTTTGTGACCAGTATTCTGTTAAGGTTACCCTTCTTAACTGTGTATACAATATGACAGTCCTTACTTAAATACTGTTAACTGTATATATGTACTGTAACAGTCCTTACTTTAATACTGTTAACTATATGCATATTGTAACAGTTCTTACTTTAATACTGTTAACTGTATACACATATTGTAACAGTCCTTACTTTAATACTGTTAACTGTATATACATATTGTAACAGTTCTTACTTTAATACTGTTAACTGTATATACATATTGTAGCAGTATCTAATTTAATACTGTTAACTGTATACACATATTGTAACAGTTCTTACTTTAATACTATTAACTGTATATGCATATTGTAACAGTGCTTACTTTAATACTGTTAACTGTATATACATATTGTAACAGTCCTTACTATAATACTGTTAGCTGTATATACATATTGTAACAGTCCTTACTTTAATACTGTTAACTGTATATACATATTGTAACAGTCCTTACTTTAATACTGTTAACTGTATACACATATTGTAACAGTCCTTACTTTAATACTGTTAACTGCATACACATATTGTAACAGTATCTAATTTAATACTGTTAACTGTATATATGTATTGTAAATATATCTAATTTGATACTGTTAGCTATATATATATATATATATATATATATATATATATATATATATATATATATATATATATATATATATATATATATATTGTAACAGTCCTTACTTTAATACTGTTAATTGTATATACATGGTATAATAGTCCATACTTTAATATTGTAAACTATGTACAAATTAAAAGTCCTCACTTTAACAATTTAACTGTGTAGAGAAATTATAGCAGTCCTCACATTAACTCTGTATAGAAATTATAAGAGTCCTTACTACAGTACTGTTAGCTAGGTAAACAATTATACAAGTCCTCACTTTAACAATTTAACTGTGGAGACAAATTATAACAGTCCTCATTTTAAAACTAAGTGTGTACATATCTCAGTCCTTACCTCAATACTGTTAACTGTGTACAGAAATTATAGCAATCCTCATTTTAATTCAAATTACAAATACAAATTATAGCTGTGCTCACTTTAACAGCAATTTGTCTATACAAATCAGAACAGTTCTTACGTCAATGCTGGTTAGGGAAGTTTTAAAAAAAGAATATTACCACATAAATGAGGTTGTCCTATACTGAGGTACCCTTACTATCAAATCTACCATAGTCATCCCCAAAACAGGTTCCATGATTCTACAAGTATTGTATGAGGGACTGTGCTGTATTCAGATATTTTTTAGTTAAGGAAAAAAGGTCAGTTTCAAAACTTCCATTTTGTTTGTTTTTATTCAACCAAATATACCAGAAGGCCAGTTTCAAAATTCTTCTATTAATATACCAAACTCCTGGAATCTCTCTTACAACATTAAATACACATGTGCTCCACATAGCACAGTGCTTTGCCTTTAGAATGTTGTAAAACATTTTATAAAATTGCAATAATCTACTTAAAGACTGATGCTCTACTAGGAGAAAATAATATCCTGAAATTAAAGATTCATTTTGTATGCTGAATCCTGAAAACATCTAGATGTCTTTTGGTTGTTGTTGCCATAGTTTTAATGCTATTTTTCAGCACAATAGGATATATATGGTGGCTGTAGAACCCAGGAAATCCAAGGGAAGCTACTGGCCAGCTTTCTCAAGTACCCACACTGGCTAAGCTAAGACTTGAATTCATGTGGACTGAGGTGAGATTACAGTGCTTTAGACCACTCTGCCACTTATCGTAATTGATATGAACAGCTATTAAACGAAACTACTGCAAATGGTATTAAGATTTTCAAGACAGTCATTGTGACAGCCATATTTGTTGTACAATTGGCATCATTTCATTGAAGACCAACTAGGTATTGTAGCGCCCTCTTGGGGGAGCATGGGGAATTAGTCACAAATGCAAGAGGGTTTCTTCTTGTAGTATATTTTAATAGAATGCTGACTCCCAGCACAACATTTGAACTGGCTATATATACCAACCTAACGGACTTCAGAGAGAGCATTCCCTAAATACCTTTCCCTAGTACTAAATTCTGATCTGCTTGTGTTAATTGCAGACACTTTATCTAACTATAATCTACATATTAAAATGCATATAATCTAAATTATGTAATCCACAATAAAGCCATAAATGTACTCTCCATACACACTCTTTTCTCACTGATACTGTATGCAAGAAAATCCAAAAATATTATTTAGAATAAGAAATTACTTGGAAACTTCACCTATATGAGCCAATTAATTCAAAATTAAACTATTGCTACTCAGTTGTATATTAAGCACTTTACACCTTCTAAAAGAGCTACCAATATCCTTTTAATTTGTTACTAGTTACAATGTTTAAGTATTAAGGCAAACTTGCCATAATTGATTTTAATTAGCTTTACAAACACATAATCTAACACTGATACAGCTCTATTTGTTTCAATTTCTCAGCACTTGTAATTTGACACCTAGCCTTAGAATAACAACTAATGCCTAACACTGACCCCAAGTGATGTTTTATCTAGCAGTGAACTAACTAGATTTAGCCCTATAATATAGGTATCGTAAGAAATCTGCAGGTGAAAAAGCCATGTTGATATTGTCATACATTTGCAAGGAGTCGAGATAATAGTTTCAAGATGGCCACCATGGTGGCCATACTGGTGGTCACTGCATTTTCATTTAGTACCAAATATATATCACAAGATGAAATTCTCATGTCAAAATGACTTTCCATTTAAGTGGAACAGCAATACATTTTTTTAAGAGGGTCACCATTGTTGCCATTTTGACATCAAATCAGCAGCATTTTTCTGGTAAAAACTCCAAATTCATATGACCCTGTTTTCGAAAAGTAATAGTAAAGAGATCTTCAAGATGGCTGCTATGGTGGATATTCCATACCATAATCACACAAATTCCAATTACGATCATCAACTAGACATTATTAGAAGTCTTCTGGTGAAAACACAGCGACAAGATCACCAATCATCTGGGCGAAGTAGTGATAATAATATTCGCAAGATGTCTATTGTATTGACCATATTGGAGGTTAGATTGACACCATTTTGATTTATGACCCACTATTGCAGACACCCTAATCTTGAAGTCTTGTAGTTAAAACCCCATGTTGATATGTCCATTCAACAAGACATTCAAAATGATGGCCACTGCTGCAGTCATAAGACATAAAGGATGTACAAGTGACAAGAGTTTTCATTTAGAACCAGCTCAACATATAAAAGTGTTTGGGATGTTTCACAGAGATGTTGTGATAACAAACAACATACAAATGACAATGGATGACAAACAGTCCCAGAAGTTATGCTAGTCTAAGATGAATAAAGCTGAAATTTCCATTGTTTTCAAGCTGAGGATATGACTCCTGCTGTCTGTTTACAAAACAAATAATTATCTATGTCCTTAAATAAACCTAACTTACATGTACTTGTTCATGTATAACTTTTTCTTCCCATTCTTCAAATTCCTTAAAGCAGGTTTTCTATTTGTTCACTGAACAGTTTATTTACCTATTCAAATTATTATTAGATCTCATTCTCTTTAACATACATTATTGCATTTAGCCTAACCCAAAACAAATATTATTATTCATTTTGTAACTGTATTCATTCAATATTATATTGTCATTGAAATTCACAAATCTAAGATGGTGGCTTAGTAGTTGGTGGGCTCATCCTGGGACCAGAATTCAAATCTGCCTCTGATGACTAACATTGTGTTTTCCTTAGCAAGGCACTTTATTCTGACTGAATTAGCACAATATTGCCTTAGAGGAAGTGCTGAACCATTACAAAAATTTAACCAAACTGAGAAAAATAAAATATATTTAGCATATCTGTGACAAACAATTTTTGTGAAATGACTGTGTATTCACTGTACATAAAAATCCATTAAATACAAGTTGGTGAATTTGTTCTCCTGGATCTCAGCAAATATTCAGTTTCCCTTATCTTTAATGATCTATTCAATTCTTTTTGAACTGTGTTGGATTTGAGAAAACCTGGCTGCATGTAATTATACCAGTACATAATGATGAACAATTTCAACTTTTTATCTTGATAACATCAGCATTACATCATTCATATTTTGCATTCATTTGTTAGAAATTGTACTTTGTAAAGAAGAGTTGCTAAAAGGGACTAACATTCTTTTAGTTGAAAAGAATGTCTAGATACTGTGATAAGACCATTTCTTCCTTTAAATTGCGATGCAGTGAAAGCAGCCTTCATGATTTTGTGATTTTTTAAAAAAATAGGCCACTCTGGCAGCCATAATGGATGTAAGATCAGCACCTTGCATAGGACAGACTGGACACCAGTACAAGACTTCTGATGAAAACCCCATGTTGATATGGAAATCCATTTAGGAGAACTAGTGACAAGATTTTCATTCAGTATATGTTCATTGTGACATCAATACTTAATATGATATCTGCAGTTGTCATTCAGTATCAAATAGATATCATAATTAGTCTTCTGATAAAAACTCTATGTTGATAAGAATTTCCATTTAGGAGGATTAGCAGAAACGATATATTCAAGATGGCTGCTGTGATGGTTATATTGATTATCTGATTTGTACTTATTTCATTTATAACAAACTAGAAATCATGATCAATCTTTCAGTGAAAACACGATGCAGAAAAAACCATCCATTCAGATAGAGCAGCAATAACAAGATTTTCAAGATGGCCACAGTCTAAGCCATATTTCACATCTGAGTGGCACCAGACCAGCCTTTTATTATAAGAAGCCTTCTGGTGAAACATCTGTGATGTTATGAGTTTTCATTCAGGAAAATGATAATTTTCTCATGCAGGATAAAGTACACAAAATAAAAAAAATTGGTGTTCATGATTTTCAAGATGGCTGCTGTGGTGGCCATATTCGGATCTCTGAGCTTTCATGTTGGGCCAACTAGACATTGGGATGACTAGGTAAAATTTCATGGCAACCCTCCAAGTACATGTAGTTTAGAAAGACCAGTGATAACAAACTTGTGCCATCTGATGGACAACAGCCGGACCCATAAGCTCTCTTGTTTTATAGCCAGAACACTAGTGAATTAAGCAAAACATTCCATACTAAAAGAATGGTCAATGTAGCATTGTAAGATGGCCTGAATGCTGAACATGTGCTTCAGCATTTTGACTACATGCATAACACTAACAGAACTGCTGACATGGTAGTTGTTGCCAGTGATGGACATGTGACTACAAGGTTTTACTTTTTTGATTGGCGATATTGGGTTCAATAAAAACAGTTGCAATAATTGAAGAAGAAAAAAAAAAAACAAATAAAACCTCAGCAGATAACGTGGCAAAAATCTTTAAGAAATGTGGCTGCCATTCTATGGAATGAGCTACCAAATCACTTCAGTGAACAATCAAATTTAAATTCATCCAGATCATTAATTTATCCTGGAATGGTAAAGGTGCAATATATAGAAATAAACCATTTTGTTTGATCTGCTATTTATCATCAAGTGTTCAATAGAAAGCACCTTTCTTTATAAATAGGGCAAAATCTGCATTTCAGCAGACTGCTGATTCTAAATTCTGTATTTCATCTAAATTTGTCTTTATATCTAAACTATATCTTTGCAGCGCATTTGTAAAAAGTTATTCTGTACTTATAATGTGGTATTTAACTTACCCAAATACTAGATTCACTTTAATTACTGTAGTTTTGTAGGGCTATGCAAGCACCAATATACTGTGCAAGAATGATACTCTAAAAGTGCAAGTTTCCTTGGGACAGTACTTACTTGGTAATGACTTCTTGGGCAATATTCGGTGACAGCTCAGTCAGCTGTTTTGAAATAACAGGGCCAGCCCCCGTCTTTGCCCCAGCTGTGATACTAGGGGAGACCCTTCCTTGATTTTGTGGACTAAGATGGGAAATCGCCTTAGTAGCACTACCACCGCCACTACTGTCATTTTCTGATTCCATAATGTTCACTAATGTTGACAGAGATGAAAAGCACTATACAAATGAATTCTGTCCTTCCAACTTGTCATACACTGGCAGCCTAAAAGCTAACGTATTTCTCTGGGAAAACCTGTTATTTTCCACTCAAGTGGAACCAACAGGGTATCGACACAAAGTGGCTGACCTAACATTACACCAAGGCCTGGCTTGCTTTCACTTATCGTCGCTTTGTTTCAAGGTATGCATCTGTGGTTAAAATCTTTACGGTAACTGTAGCAGTCCACTGTCCGGACTAAATCATGACCAAACGATGTACCGTCTGCCACGCTAGATAAAAAGGCGGACATTAAATGTTATGCATACTGGTAATCGAAACCCCTAGGCTCTTTTTGATCTTTTGACTGATAAAGTGTTCACTTAAAACTAATAATATTGATGACATCTAAATAGAATATGGCTGACATTTTTTCCTACTGAGCCATTCACACATCAGTATCAACTATACTGTATATATTTAAATTTTCCTCCAAATATCACTTCCATGTATGAATAGTTGGATATATACTTTAACAACGTCCAATATGAAAGTTCTCAATACATGTATATATTTTTCTCTCTCTTAAGGAATGAAGGAAATGAAGAACAAGTTTTTTGGGGGCACTTTGTGAATATTCTCCGCTAGTCTTCTAAACAAATGCATGATTTGTTTTTAAATTCTGAGTCTATGGAAAAAAAATAATCAAGTCAAAGTATATTTGAAAAAAATATCCTTGTGATGAAAATAGAGTCAGGATTCTGAAGACTAAAGTCTATATTCTCTGCCAATGCGACCTCAGCCAGCACACTTGCTTCTAAATTTCCAGTGATCCTGAAATGCAGCTGAATTTAACTGCATACCGCTCATATAATCATTTTCCAGTCAGGCCATCAGATGTGTATCTTACTCTGTCGTATCAAATTTACTGCATGAACAAATAATGCAACACCTGCTGTGTAGATTTTATCCATAGTATTGACAACAATAAAAATCAACACACTGTCATTAAGCCAGTCTTGATGAATCAATCATCCATTAAAAAAAAAACCCAAAGCCCCCACACAATACATGCTGGTACCAATACATCGGACTTGTTTTCAAATACACAACACATTCATTTAATCTCTTTTCAGGACTGTACAAATACACAGGTCGGCAAACTTGTCCATTCTAAATATCTCCAAGTTGGCAGTGAATTCCTTTTTGTCCAAATTCTTCCAATGTTGACTGATATAAACCAAGTTACAGCTGTATGAAGAGGCCTTTAAAATCAAATTGTGACTGTTTGTTTTCAAAAATATATTGTTCCTTTTTATATGTGCCACTTTGAAAACCACTCCTTGCAAGAAATGAATACCACTTTTTAACATTGGTGCTAGTGTCACATATCCAAACTTGTTACGTGGAACATAACACTTTTCGCCTGTTGTAACACAAACCCAACTGACAGAGGCCCTTCATGGGTGAAAGCTGATGGATATGCAAGATTTGGGCATAATATTTTATGACTGCAAATGAAAAGTGATTGATCGCACAGTAGCCAGATAAGGCAGTAATGTTCACCCTAGGGCAGGTTCATGGTCATTTATAAAGGTTTTGTTTTTGAAATAACAATCTTCTCTAGGCACAATGAAGACCATGAAAGAAATTTTCCCAGCTTATAGTATCCCTCACTTATATTGACTGAATATTCCAATGGTGGTAGAGTTGCTAATACTATGCAAATGGAGGGTATTCAAATTCGTTGATAAGGAGGAATCCATGATTTATTGCATGCAATATAATAATTGACCAACTGAACTCTATTTAAGTCTTTATTCCTTAAGTGTGCTTCTCGAATACATGTGCCAGAAAGATATGAACTTGTTGTGGAATGTGCAAAATATAAACATACATTGAAAACAAGAGGCTAGTCAAGTCCTGCATTTTTAGCCTGCTCATAGAGCTACATTCTAAATCTAAAGAAGAAGGAATAAAATGGTATAGAAACAAAAGGAAAGTATTTTTAAAAAATGCAATCTAGGATTTTAATCTAGGCTTAAGATGGACATACAGACATTTACATGGATGCCAGAATCAACACTATGTTGAGCTTCCACCAAGGACACACACACAGACAAGACAGACAGATAGATAGATAGATAGATAGACAGACAGACAGACAGACAAAAGCACTTTTAACACTGATGTTTAGCTGATGTTTGGCTTGGCACACATGGATTCCAAAATGATTGCAATAGTGGTCTTCCACCAATGCAAACTTTGCAATATATTACTGAATTCACCTATTTATAGTGTATATCAAACTGTATACAGCACTGAGCTAGATCTGCTGTTGTATATGCCAGTAGATCAGGGTGTACACTGATAAAAATAAAAATAATGAACAACATATATATGATGATCTGATGGCACAGAAATTTCATAACTATGTATGTATTATACAAAAATTTACAGTGTCCTTGTAAAATCAGCTTATAAGTCTAAGTTTTCATAACAATAAATACCTTTCCAATGTCATATTAATGTACCATCTATACCTGCTTATACGTAGAGTCTAATTGCAAACTGCTCGGACCCAGATCTGCAATCACAAAATGTATATGCAGATCTGGGTCTGTGTTTGGAGTAATCTGTAAAGCAAACAACATTGACCCTGATCTGCAGGTGCATTATCCTATGGCAGATCAGGATATTTGTTGTTGTAGTTTGACTAGAATTGTATTTATGATATTAACGTCACAGTGGACAGTGAAGATTTTTTTTTACCATAGAAAATTGTGTTTTGTAAAGTGTAAAATTTGATCCCAGGAACAAATCCAAAATCAAGAAACATCAAAGATAATGCATGAAATTGGTTAATAAAATTAGTAACATTTATTTTGATGTTATCTATTTTTTATTGGGATAAAGAGCACACAAGTGTAACATGTTTCTGCCTAAATAATTGTTATAATGACAGCAATCTTGAACATGGAGCTACTGATTAAAAATTTCATATCGTTTCTCCTGGGGCAATGGAGAAGAAATGCATTAAATATTGTTGAAATTAGACATCTAAAACTTAGAAAATCATATGGAAATGAAATGCATGGGAAAATCCAATTTTAGAAACAGTGATCTTGACCCAAGAGCTAATAACTTAAAAATAAATAAGGCTTTATGTATATATATATATATATATATATATATATATATATATATAAATATATATATATATATATATATATATATATATATATATATATATATATATATATATATATATATATATATATATATATATATATATATATATATATATATATATAAACTTACATGACTGTACAAGCATTTTAGGGCAGAGGAACAGTCAGTGAGAGACATGCCCCACAGCTGTCATATTCGATGTACAAATGTCACACAAAAAATGGAGTGATCAACTGAAGCACAAATTATTTCAACAAAGACAGCAGATCTTAAAAAACTCCAAATGCTGTGAACCCAATTTTGGTTTGAGTGTTTCATGAATTAAAGTTTTTAAGGTCTCCAGCAGGTGGCTACTTTACATGGGGATTGACAGAGTAATCAATGTAATGATAGGATTAACACTGTCATGGATTTAATGGTACACCCCCCCCAAAAAAAATTAAAGTATGTACCAAAATTAAATCTTTTCAAAGCCATTACTGTCTGAGTGCATTCTGTACAAATTTAAATACTGCATAAAATGTAAGTTTTAGCAAAATTGTGAAATCACATGTATGTAAAAAAATAATAATACATGAATTCAAATGCTACATCTGATTTCAAAAACATCAATTTAATAAATAAAATGCTCATATGACATATTCAAATCACAGATTAATTACCATATGTACAAACCTTTAAGTCAAGTCATACTGCAAACAGCATAGACCCTAATCTGCCACAGAATTATGTGCCTGCAGATCAGGGTATATACTGTTTATTCTACTGATTACGTTTAACAAACTGCATAGACCCAGATCTGCTGGTGCATTATGCAAGGACAGCTCTGGTTTGCAGTTGGACTGGACTTATATGTGAATATATAATGTATCCCTTTCAACAAAATGGCTTGGTGTGACCTTCTGACACAAAAAATACTACTGGAAATGAGGTCTCAGTTGTTGACAGTTAAAAGGTCTATAGAAATGAATGAATAATTAACAATTTCTAAGCCAGACAATTGTTTTATATAGACCAGAATAAAAGGGTCTGTTTGGTCCAATAATGGTACATTTAACTGCATGCCTGTGTGGGATTTTACCCCTTTCATGACTGAAGAATGTATGGATCTGTCAATGACAGCCATAAAAACAAAATAAAATGTCACATGGTACTGTAAGTAGATAGAACTGCTGTCAAATAATGTTTTTGCTGAAAATTTAGAAATCAACATGCCACCAAATGTACACTTAATCAAATATTTCAATAAATACACTGCTTGTGGGGTGGGCAATGTTATTATTATTATTATTATTATTATTATTATTATTATTATTATTATTATTATTATTATTAATTACTATTGCTGCTCCAGTTTTTGTTACTGTTGTAGGGTTTAATGCCATATGTCAGCACAAGATAGGTTATACAAGGCAGCTAATATAAATGGAAGACCCCAGAAAAACCCTGGAAAGAACCACCGACCACCGACCCATGAGAAGCTATTGGCAAGCTAAAATACCCACACTGGCCAAGCCCAAGACTCAAACCCACACAACAGTAAACATACATGGATAAGTCATTAATGCAACTGATTGAAAATTGTCTTTCTGAGCCAGTAAATAGGGCACTGTGTATGACATTTATACATACAGATGGGTCTTTTCAATATACGCGACACCAGGATTTCTTTGCTAATTTCAATTTTTTTAAAATCACTTAAACTCAGTCAAATGAACAAGAATGATCAGAGTACGAGAGTATTTTAAAAAAATACTCCTAGTGCATAGACAACATTTTTTACAAAAAAAAAAAGAGAACCAAAAATTAAACTTCTAAGATCTCCAGCAGGTAAATATATTGTTGTTGTTGTTGTTGTTATTGTTGGGTTTAATGCCATTTTTCAGCACATGATAGGCTATACATGGTGGCCAGTATTAATGGTGGATGAAGAACCCGTGAAAACCTCTGAAAGAACCACTGACCCACGAGAAGCTACTTCCCACATACCCACATTGGCAGAATCCGAGACTCGGACCCATGCAGACAGAGGCGTGATGTCAGTGATCCGTAACGCAGAGTGCTTTAAACCACGCGGGGCCCAGGTAAATATATTACATAGGTACAGGAAAAATCACTGTCACTAAATACCACAAATAAATAACATACAAAAATAAAATATCTTTTGTGAATGGTATTACTGTCAAAATCCAAGAGTCATTGGTAAAAGATGAAATACTGCAGAAAATGTAATTTTTGGAAAACAGAAAATATGTCTGTGAAAATATATGAATTTAAAGTGTTTAGCATGTGGGCTAGATTTGAAACATTAATTTAGCATTAAGTTTAAAACAAATAAATATGATATAATATGCATTTTCAAATCCCATAATATTTGTCTCTTACAACAAAATGACTTGGTGTAACGTGCCGACACAAAAATATACTACTGGAACAAAGGCTACAAAGTTAATATAAATGAACAGAATGATAAAAAATTTATCTGCTAGACAAGTGTAATATCTAGACCCCAATAAAAGTGTATATAAGTCCATACAATAACATGCATGCCTAGTTTATCCATATAATAACATGCATGCCTAGTTTGTCCATACAATAACATGCATGCCTAGTTTGTCCATACAATAACATGCATGTATGCCTAGTTTGTCCATACAATAACATGCATGTATGCCTAGTTTGTCCATACAATAACATGCATGTATGCCTAGTTTGTCCATATAATAACATGCATGCCTAGTTTGTCCATACAATAACATGCATGTATGCCTAGTTTGCCCATATAATAACATGTATGCCTAGTTTGTCCTTATAATAACATGCATGTATGCCCAGTTTGTCCATACAATAACATGCATTTATGCCTAGTTTGTCCATATAATACCATGCATGTATGCCTAGTTTGTCCATATAATAACATGCATTTATACCTAGTTTGTCCATACAATAACATGCATTTATGCCTAATTGGTCCATACAATAACATGCATGTATGCCTAGTTTGTCCATATAATAACATGCATGCCTAGTTTGTCCATACAATAACATGCATGTATGCCTAGTTTTTCCATATAATAACATGCATTTATGCCTAGTTTGTCCATACAATAACATGCATTTATGCCTACTTGGTCCATACAATAACATGCATGCATGCCTAGTTTGTCCATATAATACCATGCATGTATGCCTAGTTTGTCCATATAATAACATGCATTTATGCCTAGTTTGTCCATACAATAACATGCATGTATGCCTAGTTTGTCCATACAATAACATGCATTTATGCCTAGTTGGTCCATACAATAACATGCATGTATGCCTAGTTTGTCCATATAATAACATGTATGCCTAGTTTGTCCATATAATAACATGTATGCCTAGTTTGTCCATACAATAACATGCATGTATGCCTAGTTGGTCCATACAATAACATGCATGTATGCCTAGTTTGTCCATATAATAACATGTATGCCTAGTTTGTCCATATAATAACACGTATGCCTAGTTTGTCCATATAATAACATGCATTTATGCCTAGTTTGTCCATATAATAACATGTATGCCTAGTTTGTCCATATCATAACATGTATGCCTAGTTTGTCCATATAATACCATGCATGTATGCCTAGTTTGTCCATATAATAACATGCATTTATGCCTAGTAGTAGTTTGTCCATACAATAGCATGCATGTATGCCTAGTTTGTCCATACAATAACATGCATGTATGCCTAGTTGGTCCATACAATAACATGCATGTATGCCTAGTTTGTCCATATAATAACATGTATGCCTAGTTTGTCCATATAATAACATGTATGTCTAGTTTGTCCATACAATAACATGCATGTATGCCTAGTTGGTCCATACAATAACATGCATGTATGCCTAGTTTGTCCATATAATAACATGTATGCCTAGTTTGTCCATATAATAACATGTACGCCTAGTTTGTCCATATAATAACATGCATGTATGCCTAGTTTGTCCATATAATAACATGTATGCCTAGTTTGTCCATATAATAACATGTACGCCTAGTTTGTCCATATAATAACATGCATGTATGCCTAGTTTGTCCATATAATACCATGCATGTATGCCTAGTTTGTCCATATAATAACATGTATGCCTAGTTTGTCCATATAATACCATGCATGTATGCCTAGTTTGTCCATACAATAACATGTATGTATGCCTAGTTTGTCCATATAATAACACGTATGCCTAGTTTGTCCATATAATAACATGCATGTATGCCTAGTTTGTCCATATAATAACATGCATGTATGCCTAGTTTGTCCATATAATAACATGTATGCCTAGTTTGTCCATATAATACCATGCATGTATGCCTGGTTTGTCCATACAATAACATGCATGTATGCCTAGTTTGTCCATATAATAACATGCATGTATGCCTAGTTTGTGCATACAATAACATGCATGTATGCCTAGTTTGTCCATACAATAACATGCATGTATGCCTAGTTTGTCCATATAATAACATGCATGTATGCCTAGTTTGTCCATACAATAACATGCATGTATGCCTAGTTTGTCCATGCAATAACATGCATGTATGCCTAGTTTGTCCATACAATAACATGCATGTATGCCTAGTTTGTAAATACAATAACATGCATGTATGCCTAGTTTGTCCATATAATAACATGCATGTATGCCTAGTTTGTCCATATAATAACATGCATGCTTAGTGTGCCCATATAATACCATGCATGTATGCCTAGTCTGTCCATATAATAACATGCATGTATGCCTAGTTTGTCCATACAATAACATGCATGTATGCCTAGTTTGTCCATACAATAACATGCATGTATGCCTAGTCTGTCCATATAATAATATGCATGCTTAGTGTGCCCATATAATACCATGCATGTATGCCTAGTTTGTCCATATAATAACATGCATGTATGCCTAGTTTGTCCATATAATAATGTGTATGCCTAGTTTGTCCATATAATAACATGCATGCTTAGTGTGCCCATATAATACCATGCATGTATGCCTAGTTTGTCCATACAATAACATGCATGTATGCCTAGTTTGTCCATATAATAACATGCATGTATGCCTAGTTTTTCCATATAATAACATGCATTTATGCCTAGTTTGTCCATACAATAACATGCATTTATGCCTAGTTGGTCCATACAATAACATGCATGCATGCCTAGTTTGTCCATATAATACCATGCATGTATGCCTAGTTTGTCCATATAATAACATGCATTTATGCCTAGTTTGTCCATACAATAACATGCATGTATGCCTAGTTTGTCCATACAATAACATGCATTTATGCCTAGTTGGTCCATACAATAACATGCATGTATGCCTAGTTTGTCCATATAATAACATGTATGCCTAGTTTGTCCATATAATAACATGTATGCCTAGTTTGTCCATACAATAACATGCATGTATGCCTAGTTGGTCCATACAATAACATGCATGTATGCCTAGTTTGTCCATATAATAACATGTATGCCTAGTTTGTCCATATAATAACATGCATTTATGCCTAGTTTGTCCATATAATAACATGTATGCCTAGTTTGTCCATATCATAACATGTATGCCTAGTTTGTCCATATAATACCATGCATGTATGCCTACTTTGTCCATATAATAACATGCATTTATGCCTAGTAGTAGTTTGTCCATACAATAACATGCATGTATGCCTAGTTTGTACATACAATAACATTCATTTATGCCTAGTTGGTCCATACAATAACATGCATGTATGCCTAGTTTGTCCATATAATAACATGTATGCCTAGTTTGTCCATATAATAACATGTATGTCTAGTTTGTCCATACAATAACATGCATGTATGCCTAGTTGGTCCATACAATAACATGCATGTATGCCTAGTTTGTCCATATAATAACATGTATGCCTAGTTTGTCCAGATAATAACATGTACGCCTAGTTTGTTCATATAATAACATGCATGTATGCCTAGTTTGTCCATATAATAACATGTATGCCTAGTTTGTCCATATCATAACATGTATACCTAGTTTGTCCATATAATACCATGCATGTATGCCTAGTTTGTCCATATAATAACATGCATGTATGCCTAGTTTGTCCATATAATAACATGCATTTATGCCTAGTTTTTCCATATAATAACATGCATTTATGCCTAGTTTGTCCATACAATAACATGCATTTATGCCTAGTTGGTCCATACAATAACATGCATGCATGCCTAGTTTGTCCATATAATACCATGCATGTATGCCTAGTTTGTCCATATAATAACATGCATTTATGCCTAGTTTGTCCATACAATAACATGCATGTATGCCTAGTTTGTCCATACAATAACATGCATTTATGCCTAGTTGGTCCATACAATAACATGCATGTATGCCTAGTTTGTCCATATAATAACATGTATGCCTAGTTTGTCCATATAATAACATGTATGCCTAGTTTGTCCATACAATAACATGCATGTATGCCTAGTTGGTCCATACAATAACATGCATGTATGCCTAGTTTGTCCATATAATAACATGTATGCCTAGTTTGTCCATATAATAACATGCATTTATGCCTAGTTTGTCCATATAATAACATGTATGCCTAGTTTGTCCATATCATAACATGTATGCCTAGTTTGTCCATATAATACCATGCATGTATGCCTAGTTTGTCCATATAATAACATGCATTTATGCCTAGTAGTAGTTTGTCCATACAATAACATGCATGTATGCCTAGTTTGTACATACAATAACATTCATTTATGCCTAGTTGGTCCATACAATAACATGCATGTATGCCTAGTTTGTCCATATAATAACATGTATGCCTAGTTTGTCCATATAATAACATGTATGTCTAGTTTGTCCATACAATAACATGCATGTATGCCTAGTTGGTCCATACAATAACATGCATGTATGCCTAGTTTGTCCATATAATAACATGTATGCCTAGTTTGTCCAGATAATAACATGTACGCCTAGTTTGTTCATATAATAACATGCATGTATGCCTAGTTTGTCCATATAATAACATGTATGCCTAGTTTGTCCATATCATAACATGTATACCTAGTTTGTCCATATAATACCATGCATGTATGCCTAGTTTGTCCATATAATAACATGTATGCCTAGTTTGTCCATATAATAACATGCATGTATGCCTAGTTTGTCCATACAATAACATGTATGTATGCCTAGTTTGTCCATACAATAACACGTATGCCTAGTTTGTCCATATAATAACATGCATGTATGCCTAGTTTGTCTATATAATAACATGCATGTATGCCTAGTTTGTCCATATAATAACATGTATGCCTAGTTTGTCCATATAATACCATGCATGTATGCCTGGTTTGTCCATACAATAACATGCATGTATGCCTAGTTTGTCCATATAATAACATGCATGTATGCCTGGTTTGTGCATACAATAACATGCATGTATGCCTAGTTTGTCCATACAATAACATGCATGTATGCCTAGTTTGTCCATATAATAACATGCATGTATGCCTAGTTTGTCCATACAATAACATGCATGTATGCCTAGTTTGTCCATACAATAACATGCATGTATGCCTAGTTTGTCCATACAATAACATGCATGTATGCCTAGTTTGTAAATACAATAACATGCATGTATGCCTAGTTTGTCCATATAATAACATGCATGTATGCCTAGTTTGTCCATATAATAACATGCATGCTTAGTGTGCCCATATAATACCATGCATGTATGCCTAGTTTGTCCATATAATAACATGCATGTATGCCTAGTTTGTCCATACAATAACATGCATGTATGCCTAGTTTGTCCATACAATACCATGCATGTATGCCTAGTCTGTCCATATAATAATATGCATGCTTAGTGTGCCCATATAATACCATGCATGTATGCCTAGTTTGTCCATATAATAACATGCATGCTTAGTGTGCCCATATAATACCATGCATGTATGCCTAGTTTGTCCATATAATAATGTGTATGCCTAGTTTGTCCATATAATAACATGCATGCTTAGTGTGCCCATATAATACCATGCATGTATGCCTAGTTTGTCCATATAATAACATGCATGTATGCCTAGTTTGTCCATATAATAACATGCATGTATGCCTAGTTTGTCCATATAATAACATGCATGCCTAGTTTGTCCATATAATAACATGTATGCCTAGTTTGTCCATATAATAACATGCATGTATGCCTAGTTTGTCCATATAATAACATGCATGTATGCCTAGTTTGTCCATATAATAACATGTATGCCTAGTTTGTCCATATAATACCATGTATGCTTAGTGTGCCCATATAATACCATGCATGTATGCCTAGTTTGTCTATACAATAACATGTATGTATGCCTAGATTATCCTCTCAAGACTGAATTTATGGCTCTGTCATGTAAACAATATAAAATTTGTCCCATGGCACCATAAGGAGAAAGAAGTGCCTCTATGTCTAGACAATTAGAACCAGTAAATAAATGTACACTTAATCAAATACTACATACCAGTAAATGTACACTTAATGAAATACTACATACCAGTAAATGTACACTGAATCAAATACTACATACCAGTAAATGTACACTGAATCAAATACTACATACCAGTAAATGTACACTTAATGAAATACTACATACCAGTAAATGTACACTGAATCAAATACTACATACCAGTAAATGTACACTGAATCAAATACTACATACCAGTAAATGTACACTGAATCAAATACTACATACCAGTAAATGTACACTGAATTAAATACTACATACCAGTAAATGTACACTGAATCAAATACTACATACCAGTAAACGTACATTGAATCAAATACTATATACATGAACCAGTAAATGTACACTGAATTAAATATACAAATATATTTAAAAAAAATATACTGCATGTGGTTGTTTTTCTTTTTTAATTATTTTTTTGTTCTTTTTCTTATTCTTATTAATTACTTCAACCATCCAATTATTTAAATAAACACCTATAAAACTGGTAGAAATATGGATTATTTTAGTTGAGACCTGTAATACCATATGTACTTGCTTTAAAGTCAAGTCAAGCAACAAATAACAGAGATCCTGTCTATGGTGTTTGCTTGACCCTAACAAACTGCACAGATCCAGATCTGCTGGTGCATTATGCAAAGGCAGTTTGCAGATGGACTTCATAGTGGCTTCATAGTAAACCAAGCTGCTTACATTGGACCTTATACCTTACCTATATCAATATAAAAGCACTGTGGAAACAAATAACAAATTTGACTCTTATAATACTAATGGAATATTGTCAAAATATTTTTTATATTAAAAAAAAGACTTGGAATTTATTTTGAAAAAAAGAAGGGCGGAGGGGGGGGGGGGGGGGGGGCTCTACCTTGTCATAGATGGATTAGTTGCCTAAGGCTTTTACCTTTACCAATTACTGATATCTCACCTGTTTGTGTGGCTTTGAGTCTTAGGCTCAACTAATATGAGGTTCAATCTTTGCTTTCACATGTTCTTCCTCCACAATATATACAAGCCATCATGTATTACCTATCATACACTGAATGTGGGTTTTCCCTGGGTTCTTCCTCCACCATTAATACTGGCAGCCATGTATAGTCTACAATGTGCTTAAAAATGGCGTTAAACCCTACAACAACAATCATACAATGACAAAGGGCTTTTAAATAAAAATGACTACAATCATTAGCCCCTCCATTTTTCTGGAAATTCTCCCCTTTTTTCAAATGGAAGGGAAAATGGGTGTACCTGTATTCCCCGCCCCACCTAAATGTTCCATCTAGAATAGACCTCAATACAATTCAGAGGTAACAGCTATTGCTGGTATCACTGGCAGCAGTAGTAATATCAGTAACAGCAGTTGAATTAATTGGGATTGCTATATATAAGAGAAAACTAGATTTATTAAAGTTGTGTTTTAAGTTAAGGTAATTTATATTATTAGAGTGCATCACAAATCAATGAATGGTTCATAAAAACAAGAGGCCCAAAAGGACATGAAATTGTTCACCTGTTCACACAGCTTAACAGTAATTTTCTTTTCTTAAGATTGAAAATATATATATATATATATATATATATATATATATTAGTAATATATATATATATATATATATATATATAATCAGAATAATATGTGAGTTATGAAACTTGAAGATATAAAATGCCATAATATAATACACAATAAATGTGATATCATTTAATGAGAATGTTTAAGGCACATTAACATTTTGCTAATAGCAACTGTCAAAGGGGCCCCGAGTGGCCGAGTGGTCTAAAGCGCTTTCCGTTATGGATCACTGCCATCACACCTCTGTCTGCGTGGGTTCGAGTCTAAGATTCGGCTAATGTAGTTATGTGAGAAAGCTTGCCAGTAGATGTAGCTTCTTGTAGGTCGTGGTTCTTTCCAGGGATTTTCCAGGGTTCTTCCTCCACCAATAATACTGACTGCCATGTATATCCTATCATGTGCTGACAAATAGCATTAAACCCTAAAACAACAAAACAACAGCAACTGTCAAAACTATTTTACCAAACATATCACACTTGCTTCTGTATATTTTAGAATAGATATTTTTCAAAAGTAATTCTCTGTAAAAAAAAAACATGTTTTCAAAAGAAATATGTTCTTACTTGGGCAATCTCATTATCAGAAGAAGAAACAAATATTTCCAACCATGTCTACAAAATGAATACAGAAATTCTCATTTTACAACACTAATACAGCATTTGATAGCCTACATTTTCTCTAAATATTACTTTTGTATGATATGTTTTTCTTTATTGATAAATTACAGAGTATTCATTTTAGTCCATAAGTTGTATTAATAAACTTGAAAATGTGTTAATAAAAAAAAAATCCATCTTGTATTATAAGTTTTTTCACTTGTTGCCATTAGTCTGACAAGGGGCAGAACTCTGTAACTCTAACTTTGATTCTTGATAGTTAATATCAGATTACTTCCCTTGTCAGCCTGATTATTAATATGCACAGCTCGTAGGAAAATTTGACAAGGCAGCTTGATGTTTAATTACACAAATGTACTTAACATTAAAAGAAACATACAGCCTCTGTAGTGATGCAAAATCATCTTGTTAATATGCATGGGTCTTGCTCGTTATTGAACACCTGTGAGATATTGATCATGTTTACAATTTAAAAGTTTGAACGAAATCTGTTTAGAAATATTATCGTCTCAAAAGTTGACAATCTCAGCCAATCTGATGCAAGAAAACCTCATTAATATGCATGGCACTGATTCAATACTGAAATCGTCAAACAGTTTGAAGATTCAAGTCCAAATCTGATCAAAACCAAATCAAGTTAGTTATGTTTGTTTCAATGATTTTATGACATGCTAAGGTAACTAGAGGAAGGTGAAGGTGCCTTGTTCAAGGACACAACACCGCAGCTGACCCAGGCTGGTACAATGGTAAGATTCAACATCACTAATTTGAACATAGCACACTACCCACTAAATTGCCAAGGTTCCTTTTAAAACTGGATCAGAAATATGGTTTCTAGAATGCCAATTCAGCACATGATACACTATACATGGTTGTCAGTATATTTGGTGATGCAAGAACCAACGAAGAACCACTAATAAACCACCAACACACATGAAGCTACTGTTAACTTTCTCACATACACACTGGCAGAGAGCAAGACTCGAACACATGCTGACAGGGGTGAGATGTCAGTGATCTGTAAAAGCAAATGCTTTAGACCACTTGGTCACCTAGGGCCACTCAAAGCTATTTATGAAGCCCACTCAACTTGTCTGAGATAATAATAATAATGAGGACTTTGTATAGTGCTTAATCATTAGAAGCTTGAGGCACTTTACATCTATAATGATATGACTACAAAAAACAAAAAAGAAAACACCATAAAATTGGAAAACATAAAATATGCTGAAAATATTTAAGGTAGGAAACATTATTAAGTCTAAAAGTTTGATTTTTCAGTCGAAATAGGTGAGTTTTAAGAGCACTCTTGAAAGGGATCACTGTCTTTGTGTCTAATTTCAATAGGCAATTCATTCCACGTTGCTGGGCCCTGGTATGCAAAAGAACATTCTTCATATGACATCGTTTTCATGGTGGGAATAATGAGTGTACGATTGTCAGAAGAGGAGCGCAAATATCTTGCTGGTGTATACATATGGGTGAGGCCAGATAGGTATGTTGGACTGGAACCTGTCAGTGAAACGTAGCACAGAGAACAAACTTTGTGTTTGATTCTAGATCGAATGGATAGCCAGTGTATGGTACAGAGCAGCAGGAAGGTGTGCTCTGATTGTGATACTCCAAGGATGATCCAAGCAGCTGTTTTTTTTTATATATACTTTTTTAAGTTTCTGGAGTAGATATTGAGATGAGCCAGCCATAATTGAGTTACAGTAGTCCAGTCTTGAAAGTACTAATGAACACACAAGTGTTTTGGCAGCATCAACTAAAATATATTTGCAAATGGAGCTGATGCATCTCAGCTCAAGATATATGCAGCTTTGCATATATTTATGACATGTTGGTGCAATCCAGAGTAACACCTAGGTTTTGTGCTGACTGTGAATTGAATGTTGGTGTTGCTCATATTTATGGCTGATGTGGTTGCCATGTTGGATGTCAGACTGGTACTCATTCACATTCATTCACTTACACAGAAATTAAAGACCCACACCACTTAAATACACATGTAAAATATATACACATTAACTGACAATACGACCAGTCTTCACCAAAATTAAGCTTGTACATAAAACATACCAACATGGGAACATGGGAATATGAAATCAATTTAATGTCATTGATCTATGGGTCAGGGTGATGTTGGTTTCTCAATATTGACAAGTACTTTTTGAAGTAAACTGGGGCAGACGTAACTAAAACTTTAAGCATCATTTTGGTTTATCAAAGGTGAATTAATTTATTCTTGTAAAGGTAGGAATTTTTAAACTGCTGTTTCCAGTTTGATCATAGTATAGTATTTGTTACAGGTTTGTTTTTGCAACAGAACATTTCTTAAAATTAACATCAGATATATTTACCCATAATATATTTCAATAATCAGAATGAAACAGGATGTGGCTTTTGTAAAAAGCTACAATTTTGTTTTGGAATTAAATACTTTTTTTTTGATTGGCAAAGAAGATAGCTTTTTTTTTTGAAACTTGAATGACCAAAGTAAATAATATTAATACAGTATCAACATGACTATCAAGAACTTGGTCCTTGGGAAACAATTTCTGAGTTTTTCATTATTATAGAAAATGCTGAAGTTATATTTCTAAAATGTTTGCTCTTTTTTGCTTTGTTGTTATTAATGAAATCTTTCATCTGTCTGTGTTTACAAAATTTTCCTTTAACCACAAGTGCAATTTGAAGATTATTTTCTAATTCAGTTTGCAGCTGTGCTCATCAGATAATGTAGTATTGTCAGCATGTGTGTGTGTGTTTGTATGTGTGTGTGTGTTTGTATGTGTGTGTGTGTGTGTGTTTGTGTGTGTGTGTGATATTCGAATATTTAATGCAGCGTTTTAAAAAAATCAGTCATATTGCTAAAATGTTTGTAGTGTCGCAGTTTGTAATGTCTAGCACTGGGACATCATGCTGCATACATGTGGCATCATGTCGCACCCACATCACTTTATCCTGACACCTGCCAGACCAGTCCTAGTACTAACCTCTTAGTACTGAGCGCCAAGTGAGGCACTATTAGTACCATTTTTATTAGACTTCCCACATCCATGTCACTGTCATTGACAGCATATAGAGTCTTTAGATAAATATTGTTCATGAAAATAACAAACAGATGTGGTCCAAGTATAGATCTTTGTGGTACAATTAAGTTTATTCTTTTATTTTCAGACACATATTGCTAAAGTAATTTTTGAAATCTGTCATTTAAAATATAATTAAACCATTTGTAAGCAGTTAATAAACTGAATAATTTTTAGTTTATCTAGAACCCAATGATCCACAGATCAATCAAAAGATTCCAAGTCACAAACATATTTATGTTTTATTTCATCACTTCTGGGTCAAGGTATAGATGGTGTGTGTGTGTGTGTGTGTGTGTGAGAGAGAGAGAGAGAGAGAGAGAGAGAGAGAGAGAGAGAGAGAGAGAGAGAGAGAGAGAGAGAGAGAGTTGTACTGAGGATAAGGATTGTTTTTTCTTGCTGTAAGTTGAGTACCTTTGAGATACACATAATTTTAGGACCTTCTGCAATCAGTTTACTACTGCTTCGCATGACAGCCATTACATCAAATGGACAGAACTTCAGTGTTCATCACTTGAAAATGACATGCCAGCCAAAGCAGTACAGTGTGTACAGAATAATGAAAACATATATGATTAATTCCCATACCATGTTTAATGCATTTGCTGTACAGACATTAAATGCTCATTAAAGTCAAGTAAGAGAGAACGGTGATGCAGTAATCATTGCTAATAAAGTAAAGAAGTGGCGAATTCTCAAGTACATGTGAATACTCAACTTTTCATTTATGACCAACTAGACATCATATGAAGTTATTCAGTGAAATCTCCATGATAATATGACCATTCATCCAGAAGTAGTGATAACAAAACTTTCAAGATGGCTGCCATGGAGGCCATATTGGATGTCTCAGTGACACCATTTAGGACCTCATATGATATCTTTTGTAATAAAAACCAATATCTTTAGGAAAAACCCAATGTTGATATTATTATCATTCAGGAAGAGTAGCCATAACAAGATTCTCACAGTGGCTGTTGTTGTGGCTATAGCGGTTGTAAAAGTGACATCATTACATGTATAGAACCACCTTTGCAAAATTCCCAGGTAAGTTGATCATCCATCTTTCATGAGAAGTGATAACAAGATTTTCAAGCTGGTCACTGTAGCAGCCATATTAGACACCTGATTTCACCAACCTTCATAAGAAATCTTTTTAAGAAATCTTTTAGTTAAAACTTCATGTTGATATAAGCATCCATTTAGGTGGAGTACCAAACATAAGATTTTCAAAATGGCCATTGTGGCAGCCATATTAGACATTAGAGATTTTCATTTAGGACCAATTCAATGACATAAGAAGCCTTCTAGTGAAAAAGCCATATTACCAGTAATATCACATTTTATACATGCCACACCCTCTATTGGTACTATAATTCAAACACAGAATATTCTGACAAATTATGTATATACAACATTTACTTTCACTAGTTCACATGTCTAGCTTTATTTGAAAAATTGTATAGTCAACTCAACACATTCTTCAATGAGCATGATAAAGTGCTCAAAGAGCTGTATCACACACTCTGATATTCTTCTTTTAAAATTTGTAAAGCACTATTGAATTGTCTTGTTTCGGATCATATATATGTTTTAGCTTTTAAGATTTCTCTCCTTAACACTAATCAGTCATATAACCATCAATGAGTCACATCGATAAAACCTATTCTGCTTAACGTCTGGCTCAATTTTTTTATAGACTGGTCTGCTACCTAAATATATTATCAAAATATAATTAATCTCTGAAGAAAGTTTTCAAATTGAAAAACCACATCTGTTGTCTTTGAAATATGTCATATAGAGCTGCATTAAACAGACAATAAGGAATACGAATGTAGGTCTAGGATTGACAAATACACTTGTATGCTTTCTTTTGCAACATCTTTCAAATGTCTGCTGTGGCTGCAATACTAAATATAAGATTCATACTTTTTTCATTTAGGAACAACCAGACGTCATAAGAAGTCTTTTGGTGAAAGATGGCTGCCATGGAGGCCATATTGGATGTCTAAGTGGCATGTTGCAATAACCACTCATTCAGGAGAAATAGTGATTTTCTATATTGCCTCTATGGTGGTCATAATGGATGTCGGAACATTTTCATTTAGGACCATCTATACTATGGGACGAATCTACACCGGTAAAATTGTATGACAATCATCTAAGTAGTCTAGAAAGGGTAGTGATAAGAAACTTGTGATAATGGATCAATGAACAACAAATAAAGCACGATTTGGTAAGCTCTTTGGTTCAAATTCCACCAATGGATCAGCAGCCTGGGTCAGCTGCTGTGGTGTGTCCTTTGGTAAAAACCTTACTCTAACTGCCAATAGCCTAATTGTGTTACTATGCTGTAGAGCATCAAAGCAATCCATTAGTCTAAGACTTCTGGTCTATGACCAGTTCATATATGGTAAACAACACTGCTAAACCTGCATAAGACATGATGTACTTAACATCATACCTGCCTTGTGTGTGATTACCTCTTAAAGTATATACTCACATATGTCAATCCAACTGCAAAGAACAGAAACCCTGATATGCTGGCATATTATGCAATGGCAGGTAAGGGTCTATGCAGTTTATTCTATAGATTAGTCCCAACAAACTGCAAAAACCCAGATCTGCCATTGCATTATACAATGGTAGATCTGGGTCTGTGGATCTGACATAAGCGAGTCTATATGGTATCTTAATGGATAAAAGCAGTGTAATCAATGGGTCTTACATATGGTTCAGCATGATCATCATAGGAGCGGTTAAGCTGATTTTTGTGAAAGGTATATCATTTACTTCTGGTTCCATCTTTGTAGTGAAACATCTACATAACTGGGATTTACATATGATCCAAAATAAAATTTTCTATCAGCGTTCTTAATGGCTGGTTATTTTTTTTTAAAAGTTTGAACGGCACTTATAAGTCCAATGATATTATCATAAATTCAAGTCAGACTTATTCTGCATCAATGAAAATATAGCTTGTAGACCAGCAAAAACTATTCCCCCCCAAGCCAAAAATAAAGGAACAAATTCCTTATTTATGTTCCAGCCTTGTTCTGATAAATGAATTCCAAACACCTACACTCATAGGAAGACTGAAGAACTTCACCTGCTAAACTTTTTAATTTCATCTAAAATTCGGTACACATGTTTTTGAGCACCTAGTTTACACTTGAACCTTGTGGTATTTCTATTAGCATTTCTACTGAGTTATATACAGACAACATCTGGTATATATTAAATTGATTCATCCTAACATTAGCATTCTCAAATTGTTTTTTTTTAATTACATGCAATCCCAGAAATGAAATGTCAGATCTCACTTTCTCTTACAGATTTAACCCTGTGCACTTGAGAAGATGCACATTCAAAGAAAAGAGTACCCAGTTTAGTACAAGGGAGTTAACTCATCCACTATGCGATAAACATAATTGTGACCCTGCTTATGATATTGTCATTGTGTGCTTAATATAAAGAACTGAACTTCCCAAGCATGTCCCTATCAATAATTTCTTTACAGCACAGTGGTGGTCTTTACAGCACAAATGTTGTATAAGAAGCCACAGCCTTATGGTTCCCATAAGCTAAATACTAAATGCCAATGTGATAAATTAAGTGGCAAGAATGAGGTGATAAGGACCCTTGATTGAGACTTGTGTTAAGAGGTTAAGAGGGGCCATGTTGTACAGAGGTATTTTGCAGAGACAGGTTTCCTTAACTAGACAAGAAAGTATGAAATCACTTCATGTAAGCAGCTGGATTAAAAAAGAAATAGACAATAACTGTTGAATGGGCTAACTCTACAACAAACAATAATGGCCATGGCCAGCAATATTGGCATTACCTATCAGGATGTATCCACAAACCAAGTTTCATCATGGAAAGAAAAACACCACATATCATAAACACCTTCAAAGAAATAAATTATTCAATTATTATTTCATAATGTTAGTCATATATCTGTCAAGCTCTTCTAGTTACAAGACAGACACACAGAAAGCCAGACAACAAAAAACTGGCAATTGAAACTTGCATCACAAACTGATGATCAATGCTCAAAGCAGAGCTAACCACACCTTATAAATGAACATAGCACATTATATAAAATCTGAGTGGTTTTTATTGACTCCATGTAGTGTTAAGTTTTTAGTATGCACTGAACATTTTATGAAAAAGGTAGGAAATATTGAAATTATGCTAATTTGAATTTGCATATGATATATTTTGACTGTCTAATAGGGTACATTCCTAGGGCCTCACTGACTGTCAAGTTTCCAGTGCACCTGTAAATCACTTAATGCCTCACACCTTTGCCTGTGATGGTAATTACTGGTGGTCCAGATGTAGTTATTGGCATGCATTATGGTTTGAATGACATGCAGAGATACAGTAATACATACAATACGTTAATTGCAAAGGCCATGTACCGGTACTTATTCTGGCATCTGCCTAAAACCTGTATCTGAATTCTGGGTATGCCAAGAATTAGACAAAATTACATATCTGATAATGTCTTCTCTTGTTTAATAAACAGCAGTTTCTTTTCTCTTATTAAAATGTTATCTATATGGCATCTATCTATATGCACCATAGGCTGCAAGATAAAGGGAGATAACTCTGAAAAGTGAAAATGAACATACATATGCAAGAGATAGTAGCTGACAACAAAAGGTACCATTTCTCAGAATTACACATATGAATTACTGGTGAAAAAACTGCAATGCTAAAGGTGAATGATGAAATGCATTTGTAAAGAATGCAGGAAGTTTATTAACAAGAGGAAAAAGACTGGCTGTCTTACTTTATTCCAACAATATTGTGAAGAATTGAATTAGACTTCATATATTTTAGAAAAGTAAAAGTGACATCAGATAATACATGTTAGGATGGGTATATGTGCTTCGAAGATCTTCTACACCAGTTAAAAGCCATGCTGGCTAAGTGGCTGATGTGACAGACTTGCAACAAGATGGATACAGGTTCACATCCTGCCAATGATCAAACTTGGGTTGTCTACAGTGCTGTGTCCCTGGGAAAAACACTTTACTATAATTGCCTCTGTAGGATCAAAACTTTCCAATGTGATGATGTGTCATTAAATACAAACTGTTACACCAAATTGAGATTGATCGCTCACCCTAATACAAAATAAATTTCAATGAAATTAAAGTATTCCTGTACAGTTAGCTTGATCTATGAGGTAAGAATGTTTGAAAAATCCTTCTTCCATGTTTTAGAAAATCATAAAACTGCAAGACCTGGAAAAAGAGTGGATTCTACTCTTCTTCTTTACCTCTAGTACAACTAACAAACTCTGCAGAAATCTCTGAAAACAAAATATCTACTCAGGCATGTTTTTTCTTAGATCCAACTTGTTTTTTTTTTTTAAGTTACTGTATAAACCCAATTAAAAAATGAGTCAGACTGCAAACTACACAGACCCAGATCTGTCATCGCATCATGCACCAGCAGGTCTGCATCTTGGCAGTTTGTTTGGAGTAATCAGTAGAACAAACAACAATGACTAAAATCTGCAGTCACACTATGCTATGGCAAGTCTGTTCTTTGCAGTTTGACTCGACTTATGAGCAAGTATGATGGTACAAAGGGGGAAGAAAAAAATAATTTTAGTTAATCCTGAAAATCCTGGTGATTTTTCCATTATAAAAAAATCAGCCGACATTCCACTGTTGTAAACATAAAGCAGATAATACCATATCTATTCTCTTAAAAGTCAAGTCTTAAACTGCACAGACCCAGATCTCCTGTCGCATTGTATGCCAACCAATCTATATAGTTGTTAGGAGTAATGAGTAGAACACAGAGACTGATATATTGTCACAATATGCATAACCATATCAGGGTCTATGTTGTTTACAGTTAGACTTGAATTACAAGCGACTATAGACCAAACTCAACTTAAGATTGTTATTCAAGTAGCCTTTGGAAAATATATCAGATGTCAAAATTGGTAAATTTATAGTTTTGACCAACTGAAAGTACAAATGAAAGATTACAGCAGACCAGATCTGATTCAACATCTGACATGTCAGAGAATCTTGTACATATCAGAAGAAAAACAACAAGTTCCTATTTTAAAAAATGGCTACTTAATGATTAGCATTTTTTTAAGACAAAGTTAGGGAAATATTGCTCAATATAACCTGGCCCTACAAAGCTGAATAATTAAAAAAAACCTTCCTATATGCTGTGAAAAGCCAGATGTATGCATATAAGTTTACAGTGTCAGGATAAAATGGCAGTTTCTCAGTTTTATAAGATCAATATCTTTTGAAGAATATACTGTTAACAAGGATGCTTCTTATGTTTCTTCCTTTTGATAAACTGTTGTTCACAAGGCACCATAAATAGAACACGAAAATGATTAAACCAAGTCTAGCATCATATTGCTTATGTTTGTAACTCACATCATGGCTCTTAGGGAATGCAAATATAATTTACCTGGGGGAGGGGTAATTTTCAAAACCAGGGCACTTGTTTCTTTTACCTTAAGATAACTTATTGTGTTCTACAAATGAATATAATTAATTCTCTTCTGCTCAATTAGAGCACAAATATTTGCTATAAGCTACATGTATTTTGGGTCCAGAAATATTTCATTCATACATTTTTTAAGCCCTCATTCAACTACCAACCTCACCTTGCAAAAAATAAATTGTCAACCACTTTAAAAAATAAATGACAGGCGTTTAAAGTGTACGAAATGTAGACTATTTACAGCACTTGTGTCCATGTTAAACAAACACACATTTTGTCCTGTTAGCTTTGAGTGTCCATAATAGAGGGGTATGGGAGAATTGCCACTGAATGAACATCTTTGAATTTGGCCACCTAGGGCTCGATTCACACCTTGTTTATAGTTACTTTAATTGCATTATTAAATATAACTTCAGATATGTTCTGTAGAAAAATGAACGGACTACAATGATAAAAATTTTAGACATTCAGACATTGCACTTAACGTATATACTAACATATAAATCAAGCCCAAATGCTAGCTTCAGACTCCAATCTGCCTTTACATAATGTCTTGGCAGATATGGGTCAATGCAATTTGTTTGGAGAACTCAGTAGGACAACCAATATAGACCCAGACATATTGGTGCACTATATGACAGCAGATCAAGGGTTTATGTTGTCTGCTGTTGGATTAACTTGAACTAGAGTGTCTATGCAAAGAGATGCAAAACACTGAGATCTGTATTTCATATGATAAAATGCAAAATATATTTACATACCAGAGACAACATATAGTTAGATGTATGCATATTTAAGTTGCAACATTTACACTTCAGTTTGCATCTCATAAATGTTTACAAATCAGCAAATGTGTGAATGTACATGTACCTGGTCAATGGTTTACATAAAAATAATTGTAAGCTGTAAGCCTCAAGTGTAGAACCATGGAAATCCATATTCAAATCCATTCAATACCATGGCATCATGGTGATTGTATACCATGTACAAGTTTATTAATTATTATTAATAATATTTAATAATTAATAATTCTGACATTATAGCCTTAACAATATTAGCTAAACAGCTCAAAGGCAAGTGGTAACTGTAGGGGTCTATGTTAAACAGGATGTTGGACACTTCAAAAGGAGAAGGGACCTGAATATACAAATACGATGATCACATTGTGTCGACAAAGCCTACATTAAGTTGAGCAGTTGGAAAATTAAAATTTAAATAGACGAGTTCAGTTATCTCTGGTCTGAGCTAAATTTAGTTTTAGTTATTAGTTAATTATGGAGAAAATATTGAAACTTTTCATACCTCTTGTAGAATATTATGTGTAGACTAAAAATTTATTTTTCAGCACATGATAGGCTACACATGGCAGCCAGCATTAATGGTGGAGGAAAAACTCAGGAAAAAACCCGGAAAGGACCACTGACCCATGAAAAGCTACTGGCAAGCTTTCTCACATACCCACATTGGCCAAATCTGAGATTCGACCCACACTGACAGAGGTGAGATGGCAGTGATCCTTAACGGAGAGCGCTAAAGACCACTTGGCCGCTCTGCCCCACAACTGATCATAACATGTCAAAAGGTAAGTAATATGGAAATTGTTTGAGAAGGCTGAATCGCTCATTCTAATTTATAAACAATTTGATCCAATCATCTCAAAAAAACAATGAAAGTATTGAGAGAGAGAGAGAGAGAGAGAGAGAGAGAGAGAGAGAGAGAGAGAGAGATTGAACAGTAAGTTTCCCCCTTCAAAGCAAATACATTATAACTGGAAACATCTTTATTAAACAACCTCTGTTTTATAAATTTATGATGTAGAAATAAAATCAACAAAAATCAAGCAGAACATAGCAAAATGTTATGTTCGGAGACAAAGATAAAAATATAATTCTCCAACAATGGGTTACATTTAATGTGGTCAGGGTCTCTTAATGTTCCATTTAAAACACCTGCTTTAAGAGTTACTATTCTTATATATTGAAAGTTATTAAAATGTTTTTATACATTATTTTTCATGCACATGTCTTGAAAGCATACTGTCATGAAGTCTATTTATTATACTGTTCTGATTTCAAAATTGCACAACACCACAAAAAAAGTTAAACTGCCCTTTCCTCTTATGAAATTGTAAAAGTGGAAATCCAATTTCTGTATGACAATCCTGAATAAAGCACTTGTCAGATCAGTACCCTTTCATTTAAGATCAACCAGATATTATGCAAAATATTTTGATGAAAACTTGTGCTGCTACAGCCATTTGTTCAGGTGACCATGTTGGAGGTTTGATTTACCACCATTTTCATTTGACATTAATAAGACAAAATAAGAAGTCTTTGGATAAAAATGCCAAGACCATCCATACTGGGGAAGCCATAAAAAGGCCACCATTTTCATTCTGAAAAAAAAACCATGACCATGAGATGAATGTGTCTGCAAAGTTTAATGACAATCCTTCCAGTAGTTTAGTAGAAGTAGCAATAACAAACAACATAAGCAACTCAGGTTTTCACTAGTAATTGCAAACAAAACCATGCTGCCAACAGGCATTCACATTAGCAACTCAGGTTTTTCACTGGTAATTGTGAACAATACCATGCTGCAAACAGGCATTCACACAAACAGCTCAGGGTTTTCACTGGTAACTGCAAACAATTAATACCACCTTGCCAACATACAATTATCTAACTGCCCACCCATATATTTTGTTTTGCTTTTCAAGAAACCTGAATAAACTGCCAAATTGGTTTACTTCCGCGGTTTATGTGCACATTTTTGTCTTCTAATAACAATGCTTCAACGTACATAAAGCATATTTAGACATTTGACATTGCAAAAAGACGAAGTGAATACAGTATTAACAAGTATACAAACAATAAACATATTTATATGCTATTCATACTATCATGTCATCATGTACCACAAAAATATAAACTTAGTACAACACACACCATATATCCTCGTTTAGAAGTAGAGTCAGAATACATACACATAGATACTGATCTGTCATGGCACAAAATGCCTGAAGATCAGGGTATATGTTAATTGTTCTACTGATTACTCCTTAGAAACTGCATAGACCCAGATCTGCTGGCTTAATATGTGACAGCATATCTGGGTCTATGCAGTTTGCAGTTGGACTCATAAGTATACATGGTAAGTCTTCATTTTTTTTGTTTTTGTGCAAAACAGGAAACAAAATGGCCCACAAGCAGTTGCAGATTATTTTTCCATGTGCAAAAAGATGTTTTGTTATGCTGGTTTTAGATCCAGTTTGATTACAGTGTTTATAAACTATGGAGGAGAAGACAGATGCTTCTGTATTAATTACCACAAAACAATTAGCTACAAACTGTGAAAATAGGTAAATGTATAGATTTAGTTGTGTGTCAGAGCTAGGTATTATACTGTGGACATGGGGAGCAGAGTCCATACAAAGATGATATCTTGATAGTTTTATGTTATGTATGTAGGTCTATGCATATACCGATCTGATACTGTTGTTGGACAACATCATGTGCATACAATGTCAGCTGAAACCTACAGGTGTATTAATGCATTAGAACTAAGTCTTGACAATGTGCTGGAAATCTGCTTCAGAAATCACAACAAAGAATTTAGCTGATAGAATACACTATCAATCAGTCTAGTGCTTCACACATACAGTCTGACCCATATTACAAGCAGGGATATACAATATTAATACTGAACAAAAAGTATCCATCCTCTTGAATAAACAATTCAAGTTGTCTGTACAGATATAATCATCTGAACTAATTATTTCAATAATGTCTTGTATATTCAGCTGGTTCTGGCTTGTAATTTCATCAACATCCTTACACACTCACCCTATATAACATACAAACTGACCTCTAACCCCTGTCTGAATATCTTGCTGATAATTCATTTCACAGTCCTAGTCTGTGAATAATATATATAGTAACATGTATCTTATTCATTCATTCATTCATTCATTCATTCATTCATTCATTCATTCCTCTCTCATACTGCCTCAGGTGGCACATAAGGCTTCCTCGCAAAACGAGAAGTGATGAGTGAAGTTCAGAAGAAAGGGAGAAGTGAAGAGTGAAGTCTGAAAGAGGGATGTGACTTGTTTTTTTTGTGTTTTTTTATGGTTTAACGCCATTTTCAGCACAATATAGGCTATACATGGCGGCCAGTATTAGTGGTGGAGGAAGAACCTGGAAAACCCTGGAAAGAACCACCGACCCACGAGAAACTACTGGCAAGCTTTCTCACTTAATACATTAGCCGAATCTTAGACTTGAACCCACGCAGACAGAGGTGAGATGGCAATGATCCGTAACAGATAGCGCTTTAGACCACTCGACCACTCAGGGCTACTGGGATGTGACAAGCTCAGAGTAAAAACTAGAAAGTCCAAGAAGGGGGAGGCAGTCAGAATAGGAAGACTCGAGGAAATAGAAAACACTGAAACATTGGCAAGAGGAAGGTGATGCAATCAGTCATGGACATTGCACTCTTTTCACCATTCACTATGATGATGAAATAAATCCAAATTAGACACTGCTATTACATTTTGTTGATATCATTTAAGTTTAATTGAAATTACCACTATTAATTTGTTTGATTTAATTTGTTATTTTTCTTGTCTAAGGGAGGCATTATTTCTTCCCCAAAATCTTGCCCAGTTCTCTGTTAATATTCTATCTTTCACTCACACGGGGTTATAATACTGAGGGAGGTCATTCCCTAGATAACGTAGCTAAATCAAAATAACTACCCCTCTTTCTAAGAGGAAGACATTACATACTGTAATAACACACTCATGATATTGCTGTTGAAGATACTAAGCTTTGTTTTTATTTAAATTTGCTTTAATTTCCAAATGTTCTTTGATATGGTGAAGGACATGTAGGCACTCTCTCAGTGTCATTGTTACCACATTGCTTGATAATGTTATTTTTTGCAACTTTATCCATATAGTTATATAATTTATCATTTTATTGACACCATGAAGTCAGAATTGTAAAAATTGTGATTTTAACATACAAATAAAACCATTTAAAGGTGGTAAAATAATTAGTGACCACAAAAAAAAATAATAAAAATAATAAAAAATAAAAAAAAAGCAAACAAAAGACCATACTGGCATACATAAATAATAAATGTAATAGATAATGTGTCATTTTCAGTTCTGGATTTGCTGCTGCCATAGCATTTTCCTTCCATGACTTCTTGGTTTCCTCTAAAACATTTAATCTGTACAGAAAGGTTTTTTGTTTCAAAATCTTTTACAACAGAATTTCACTGAACAATAGTATTGTATTCCACTGTTTTTCTATAAATTAATGATAAAATGAAAACAAGCAGACCAACTACTTTGAAAACATGTATGACCTGATTCATGAGCATTCATGCAAAGTTGATGATAAAGTTTTATTTGATCAGGTTCCAAATAAATTCTGGATCATGGCAACAAACATTTTTTTCTTGCTTTCGTATTTACAATAGTTTATTCATCCGAAGTGACTCAGTGGAGAACAGTATATTATTATTATTATTATTATTATTATTATTATTATTATTATTATTATTATTCCTAGGCTTCACATAATTTGCTCTGAAGATACAATGTGTAGATACACAGCAACACACTACTGTAAAAACAAAATATGGAGTAGTCTACAGTACAGACCATAAGGTTATTTTTCTATTAGATTATTTGTAAATGTCCTGGAGATTTCACACTTACTTTGATTTGTGCTTTGTGACTACTGAGTGTTTTGTCAAATGAAAAAACATTATGACTAAACAAGCTAGTGGGGGACATCATAAAGGCAATAGGAACACTAGACCTAGTCACCTCTGAATTAAGCTTAGTGATGCAATGATAACTGTCTGAGAAAGAAACATGTAAACAGGATCTGACTTTTGTTAAGGTTATCCTAGAGTACTGGATAAACAAATCAATGGCAATTAAGTATCATGATACCCAAATAACCTATGACCAGGTCTAGCTGCTTCAGAGCATGTGCCAACAATGGCAATTCTATATGATACCCAAATAACCTATGACCAGGTCTAGCTGCTTCAGAGCATGTGCCAACAATGGCAATTCTATATCATGATACCCAAATAACCTACGACCAGGTCTAGCTGCTTCAGAGTATGTGCCAACAATGGCAATTCTATATGATACCCAAATAACCTATGACCAGGTCTAGCTGCTTCAGAGCATGTGCCAATCAAACCTTTTGATCTGCCAGACACACTTGGCAGAAAAATGTAGATGTATTTCAGTCTTCTTGACACATCCACCCATCCATATATACCATCTATATAAGCTAATAAGATGAGTACAACTGCATGGATTGCATGAGTACAATTGCATAATGTGCTGGTAAATCTGGTTCTGTGCAGTCTATTAGAAGTAATCATTAGTTCAAGTCCAACCTGTGTTATAAAAATGTAAGTGAGTAAGTGAGACCGTTAAGCAGATTTTCTGACAATGTGATAATAACTTTTATATATGAGCTTATTCCATGTGAAATTAAAGAATCTCATGGAATAGTTCTCTGGAATTTGAAAACAGCCTGAAACTATTAAATTCATTTGGTAAATCTGATAAGAAAAGAGTAATATCATAAACCTCTCCACGTGTATCAGATTCAAATAGGAAACTAATATAATCAGCAATCTTATCCATTCTGTTACTGCCCGTACAGAAAAATCTCACCAATTCACATGAGCTTCTCATAAGCTGCACATGAGAACCATGTTAGAAACGTATGCAAATTGGGTAGTTTTTGCAAGCTCATGTGTGCAGTTTGTTAGATCTTGTGAGCCATGGAAAAACTAACCAAATTCTCACATGTGCGGAGTTTGCTCACGTGAGAACTTGAATCTTCACATGAGAAAGTTTAACTTAGAAAACATTCTTTTCCATTACATCTGACCATGTTTCAAAATAAGGCAGAGTTCTAATTTCTCATGTGAGTTATCACGTGAGAAATTTGGACTTTGATTCTGATCAAAGTATCGTCATTAATAGACATCGTTTCTGTTTTGCAAATCTTGTTACTTTGTTGTTTTCATATATAAAAAATCTGTTAATTTATTTAATGAAAGTGCGTTTGACTCTTTACCTTGACCCAAGAATCATCTCTTTTGGACTGCAAAAGTATGTACACGTTGAAGCATGAAGATGTGGTCTTAAAAATAACAAATAAACTCGTAACGGTTAACCGAAAAGTAAAATTCTGATGCATGCCAGATACCGGAAAACATATTTTTGGGACAGCTTTGTCTCGCACATGCATAGTTTTACTCAAATTAAGCAATAACCAGATATCTTATAATTTTCTGACATTGTTTATACAAGTATCAATGAATTTGTTTGAACATTGTTTATACAAGTATCAAGGAATTTGTTTGAACATATTAATGTACGTATCACTATTCATAAAACAAAAGACTCTTCAAAACAAACTTGGCATTGAAGTCTAGTATAACCGATTACGGGATAACTCGGCCCATAGCAGAGTCGGCACACTAACGTTCTCGGCCCATAACGAACTCGGCCCACCCAATGGGCTTTTTGGAACCAATTAGAGTGTCCTGTGGGGCATGGATCATCCCATTCTACTGTATGTACATCAAAAATGAACTACAGCAATATTAACTAACTTACGAAAGACACAAATTCTATTATATAGGCCAGTTGTTAAGAAATATCTGATAACGAAAATACAATTTATTTGATTTATAAAATTAAGTCATACTTGAGTGAATATGTATACAAAGGCACGTAAAACAAAAAGTTTACGAACAGTCCGCCCTTTTTGGCGCCTCAAACGAACTCAACGGATGCTGCTCGCTGGCCTGTAGTGTACATGTAGAAGAGTACATTTGAACCAAGAGACTGAATTTCGCGCGCGGGCAACGTTTAGCAAGGACCACGCTGCTTAGAAAGAAAGTCACTTATTGTTCTCCTGCAACATGTTCGCTGTTATATATTTCTATGACGACAAGAATGTGGACATTGTTAACAAAAATAAAATAAAATCAACCTCTAGTGATTTCCACGTCGGTACTGATGTTAAAGTCCAGTACGAAACAGAAGACATCGATGAAAGTGGGAGGGATATTAGAAGATTTCAGGATTATGAAGGACTGGTTCTTTGCCTTGAAAAAGGTAAGTGACGTTTACTCATTTCGTTCTACTATTTTCACATATGTTATGCTCAGTGTGTGGAAAAGGGATACGATTAAATCAGAATAATTCATGCTCTCAGACCCTCTATTTTACAGACGTACGGCGACCGATCAATGCATTAGGGACGAGTCCAAAATATTCCGAATGATGTAGACTCTGCTAAACATAACATATATACCCATCAATACCATTACAAGTTTGGCGGCTGATTTATCGGACTATAAAATACCACGACCATAAAAAAAAAGGGTTTTTGTATGGCGGCCATGTACTATATTTTACAATGACTTTTCTCATGTTTGACGTTCGCTAGTTCGCTAACAATATTCGCACTGCGACCAGCGTCTGTCTCAGTTTGGATTACAATATTTATGATATGGTGTGCAATTAACAATTAAAGGCTAGTCCGTGAATTAGCGGTTTTCCCATGAGAAAAAATGTTGATAATTCGATTTTACTGTAACATTGCAGAATTTTGATTTAAATAGACAGCCAAAACACAAGTGTAGAAATATCATCACCAACATATCAGTCACTGCAGATGAAACATGATGCAGATATATCATGCAAAAGATTCAAGATCGAATACCACTCAAATTGTTTTTTTATTTTTTTCATTTTTAGTAAATATGTACAAGGCATCTTGAATTGAGAAAGAATTATGTTACTCGGATTTACTTTGTGAATGTACATTTTCAGGCCCAAAAAAAAAAGAGTAAATACATGTTTCCAGTTGGCCGACGTTCCCTGTTTCTCGTTGCTGACCCTAGCACTTTTCCCCACCCCCACCCCCAATTTTTTTTTTTAGTTAAAAAAAATCACATTGCCGAAATTGATTTGTGCATCTAATTAGCCGGTTCTGCCCAGTACTTTCAAGCGCTTGAATTATTATTTTGGAGAAAATAAATTCTCCTGGAAGTGTAGGAGAAATATCCCTGAGGATTATTCCAGAAATATTAAAAGTACGGTTCCTAGAAACACCGAAATACACTGAAAACACCGAAATACACACCGAAATACACATGCATTTACATGTTCTCTCTGTATATATCGATTTCCACTCACACATTATTTTTGTTTTTGTTTGAATAATAATATAAAGCAAAAAAAAATGATTTATTATATTTTTATAAGAATTATTTACTTTTTCATAGTTATGAACGCGTCAATTGGTCGTACTTTATTGGATAGGTTGATCATTCCGGATGTTTGTTAATAATGAAAACGACTGATCGTTCCGGAACGCATGTAATCTCCGGAACGGACGGTGTAAGCCGACTTAATTCCCTTTGTTTTAAGTCGCTTAATTCATGTTCTAATTGACTGCACTGCACATATATTTATTGTTCTCCCTATGATCTCATTTCCTATTCAAGTTAAGAAACAATCTGTATTTGGTAAGTCGCTTAATTCGGAACATATTAACAAAAATAGACCTTTTTAACACCTTTACAATCAACTGTCATATCATCATCACCAATATGTGTGTGTGTGTGTGTGTGTGTGTGTGTGTGTGTGTGTGTGTGCGCCAAATGACTTATAGACAATTCGGCCCAACTTTAAAGACAATTCAGCCCTTCTCGAAAGACAATTCGGCATAACTATGCTATAGTTGTATAAAGATATTTTTTTCATTAAGCAAGTAGATACTATGTAATATATATATATATATATATATATATATATATATATGTGTGTGTGTGTGTGTGTGTGTGTGTGTGAGAGAGAGAGAGAGAGAGAGAGAGAGAGAGAGAGAGATGCCGAGCATTTTGCCAGTTTAGTTGCTGCAACATCAACCTCATACCAGTTAGGTTTATGTTTTATTCAGTATCGTTATAGTTCCTCCTTTACTCCAAACAAATTAGAAATGAATAAACTGATTACTAGTCTTAATTATGGTACACATTATCTTTGTTCCCTTGTAAGCTGTTATTTTTTAAACAAATATACACACATGCAAAGACTGTACGTCTTAATGCGTCTGCCCGGGTGTGCTACTCTCTCTCTCTCTCTCTCTCTCTCTCTCTCTCTCAAAGGAGAAAGAAATTAATGGCCCTGAAAGGGATAAAAGTGAAACAAAGCAAAATACATCAGCCCGTATACATAAGACTCACCAGCTTGAATGCACATACATATAAACATGCACGCACGCACGCACACACACACAAACGTACATGTACACACACACATTTATTATATATATATATATATATATATATATATATATATATATATATATATATATATATATATATATATAGGTATTCTGAAATTTGACGTTTACTATAGACGTAAGTTAAAGTAAAAAAAAAAAAAACGAAATTTGAGCGACTAAGTAAAATACTTTGACTGTTGCCAGAACCAAAGGAATTAAGTCCAAGTAAAAGAGCCGATGCAAAGGTGTGCAATTTTATATATGATCCCAAAAAGACGGAATCTTGTCAGAGGAAAACTCCTTGTATGCAATGCAGTTTTGTCTAAAACAAAGGCGTTAAGGCAGTGACGATCTATTAAATGACGCCGTGTTCTATATTGGATTATTTATGGGTTGAATATTCAAAATGTCTGATGTCAAAATGGAATTAATTAACAATGAAATTTTCATTGTTAATTAATCCCATTTTGACATCAGACATTTTTAATATGAAAAAAACAATGCATTTGCTTTACGTTAGTGAAATACACACGTTACTTAAAGAGTACACGTGAGCGGACTCATTGCTTTAATCGGCTAAAAATATTGTTTTCTATATGTGAGACTGTAAATAAGTTCAGTCCATTTTAATTGCACACAAAAGTGTACATTTAAATTGTTTTAACTTTAAAATATATCCGTGTTTTACACTACCATACATACATTACCATTCTACGTTACAAAACATTTTAAAAAATACATGTTATTGTTCTTTTTAAATTTCGTGAAAACACTTAATTAAGTATAAAAATGTTATTCATTTCATCTTATTATAAAATATAAAATAAGTCATAATGATTATATCAGAAATGATCATGTGAATAATGATGTTCAGCTGTCACATACAGGAGAAATAACTACAATGAAGAATGTACGTGTTTAATATAGTTAATCAATCATATTTGAAATAATTTCATGCTATATTTTCATGATCAAAAGGGAAATAAGAAAACTGAGTGAAAACGATTACAGATTTAATGAGTAGTCTCTTGTCGTATGTATCTGATACATATGTTATATGTTTGGAGAGACTAAAAAGGCATACACATTGTAAACTTTCGTACTAATATTTTGAATCGGAAACTGTTATGATTACAATGGTATTAATTTGACAACTTAAAATGTTTTTGGTGTTTTGAATATTCTTATCAAATTAAATGAAATTTGAAATACAAGAAATTTTGGTAAAGATTCATCTTTCGTTGTGCACATTTATCTGTCTTTTTCGTAACTTATAATAGAAAAATGCAATATTGTTCTGAATTCAATTTATGTCAGATTATCGCAAAATACCTAATTATGCAATTATCAACAACAAATACGTTCATAATATTTCTTCATAATGTCCCATATTTTTTTCCGTTAGGTTTATTTTACCTTGTCTTGTGCAACATGACTTGTATTTCTATTTTCAAGCGGAGTATAATCCTGAATACTATCGTATACACTTTTGATACTTTGTTATATTTCACTTTTACTTTGTGTATGTATTACAATTCGCCGTTTACCATATGTATCAGGGTCTTACTGCATATATATATATATATATATATATATATATATATATATATATATATATATATATGTCCAATCAAGTAAAGAATAAATAAATCATATAAATTGACATTATTTTGCTTATTATTATTATTCAAGCATGTAAGACTATTCACCGTTCACATATTTCCAAAAACAGACTTTCTTAACACCCTGACAATCAACTGTCCTATCATCATAACCTATAAACACACACACACACACACACACACACACACATATATATATATATATATATATATATATATATATATATATATATATAAACATAGGTTATGATGTTAAGACAGTTGATATATATCACAAATAATCGGAAAACCTTTAAAACGGAAATTAACTTAAATGGTATTTATTTTGATCAAAAACTATATAATTAAAAGTTATAGTAATATATAATATAATGCCGGCAAATACTTTTGATACTTTGATATTTACCCCTTTTACGCTGTGTATGTTTCACTATGATACGCCATATATCAGGACTGTCGAATCAAGTACGACCAAGTGACGTCATTACATGAATTGTGATATTAACCAGAAAAAAGTAAATAATTCTTATAAAAATATAATAAATCATTTTTTTTTTGCTTTATATTATTATTCAAACAAAAACAAAAGTAATGTGTGAGTGGAAATCGATATATACAGAGAGAACATGTAAATGTATGTGTATTTCGGTGTGTATTTCGGTGTATTTCGTTGTTTTCAGTGTATTTCGGTGTTTCTAGGAACCCTTAAAAGTATGGAACATACAGATGTGATCTGCAAGCATCTGAACAGCAGTACAGTTTATCAGTTTTGCTAGGGAGCCATGGTAGCTCAATTGATAGAGCATCAGACTTGATTTAAGGGTTGCGTTTTCAATACCTGCTTGGGTCAGGCTCAGTCGGCTGCCTCAGTGTGCCTCAGTGTGTCCTATTTCCTCAGTGTGAGATAGCCAATAATGTGTTGAAAGTGCCATTTAAACCAATAATAACTGTGTTTTGCTTTTGCCTTGTCCAGTGAATCTACACCAGTTCCTTTTTACAAAATATCACAAATGCATTCCTTTTTACAAAATATCACAAATGCAAAAATAGGAACAAAACAAACTTGCACTAAGTTTTTCATTTCAATTTCAGATTTTATTTTTCAACAGTTCAAGACAGACCCAGCTAACCTAAATTCAATGGTAAACAGGAAGTGCCTCGATTCAAAGAGAAAAATTTCCAAATGAATACTTTTGCAGACTGGCATGTGACTGTGTGTACATGATGAAAGACTCGGAAGCAGTATTGTTAATTACATGCTTTGTTTGCGTTAAATTTTCTGGAACATTGAAGAATGGTCTTCATGTGAAGCCATGAATTTCATACAGATTTGGAACTTTAACTTGTATAGTGTGCTTGCTAAAATATGTTTATTTGCAGTATGTTTAATGATGACCTTTAAGAACTTTGATTATTTAATGCATGTGATACGATAATTACAATAATTGAAAATTTTATATGCATATATATATATATATATATATATATATATATATATATATATATAAATATACACACACACACACACACACACACTAGTTTTCTTTTTGCTCATGCGAGAAACCTGGCTAAAACATCCATAACTGAACTCAAAGATGCTCATCCTTGTTAGATTTAAATATGACCTCGAAAGTCTCTAATGCTATTAAATTGCAAGTTTTATGATAGTAAACTTTGTTCTTTTTTAACTTTTGTCAAAAATGTACGTATTAAATACTAGTTGTTTTGGATTTTTTTTTGCTTATGTGAGCAAACTCTTGCTCACGTGAGGAAAATTGTGCTCATATTAATTTCAGATCCTGCAATTTTCATGTGAGCAAAATCTTGCTCACGTGAGCAACATATTAACAATTCCTGCTCATGTTATTTTCAGATTTTGTTAGATTCAATTTCTCACGTGAGTTCTACCTAATTTGCATGTTAAAATGCACATGAGACTAACCTGTGTTAGATCTCACGTGAGAATCTCATGTGCAGAAGGGTAGGCAATTTTGGTGTGGGTGCACAAAATATCAACCACACTAGATCCCATTATATTATCAAATTTTGTTTATCATTCTTTTGAACTTACTTCACTGATAATTCTTGGCTCATGAGAACCAACTGTAATGAGATTTGGCATAATTATATTCTAATTTTGTTTATCAATATATTCTAAGGTCACAGTCTTGTTGGAATGTACCTCAGAATAACGTTCCCTCACAAAAAAATTTAACTTTTAATGACTCCCATGAAAAGTGTCATATAGAGGATATACTGTACTGGTTTATCAAGTGCAAAATATACCCTAATGTCATAACAGAATTATCGGAAATAGCTTTTACAAGTATGAAATATACCCTATTGTCCTAACAGAATTATCAGAATTGGCTTTTACATGTATGAAACATACATCAATGGTCATAACAGAATTATATGTACTAGGTTTTAAAAGTATGAAATATATCTTATCATCATAACATAACAGAATTATATGTTTTGGGTTTAACAAGTATGAAATTTACCTTATGGTCATACACTATTTATCTGCACTATTACAAGTAAGGAGGGTACCTATAGATATAATATACTAGTATATCACAGCTTTTCATAAAGTAATTGATTGAAACATATTTTACTTGCTAAATTATGCAAAAGGGGTTGGGCTACAAGTTCTCACAACATTAGATACACTCTTCCCCACACAAATTATACCATGATACACATTAATCCAATGAGTGGCAGAAATATATATATATATATATATATATATATATATATATATATATATATATATATATATATATATATATATAAACAACCAATTAGGTGTGCTGATAATTATTGCATAATACTTTGGGATTTAAATAAAATGGAAACGAGGAGAGCTATCTAAGATATGTAAACAATAATGTTATTGTGTCAACCTGGTTGGTCATTTTTTTTGGGGGGGGGGGTTTGCTGTAAAGATTCTGCTTGTATTTTTAAACTGCTAAAGCAGAACATTTCTTAAAAAAGTGCATTTTATAGATATTTCCAAAATGATGTCACCATCCACCATATTTGTGGTCAGGGGTGGGGGAGGAGGGCAGATTTACCATTGACATTATATGGTTCTTGAAAGTTGAAATAAATTCATTGAATTTCACGATATACTTTTATGAACATTACATACATAAACAGAACACAAATCAAACCTTCTGTTGGTATCTATAATTGTGATTTATAAGACGCCTTTGCTTCAGTGTGCCTTGTTAAAAATGGCAAATTTTGGTGATTGCATATAAAAGAAACTTCCAGATTGCCCATCGTCCAGGTAAAATGGGCAAAAAGCTTTTAAAAGTATGCAATATACCTTATGATCATAATATAAATATAAGTACTAGCTTGCACACATATGAAAATATATTTTCTGGTCATATTATTTTACGCAAACTCAGTATTCCTAAATCAAATAAACTACTGAAACATATAATATACTTTATTTTGAGGCAAACACTGTTGCCTTGGTACTACTGACCAACTCAGGCATGATAAATCTAAAACAATTCGTTGTGGTGCATTGTTCCTTTTCTGCTAGACTAAAATTTGCTAGTACAAATGCAGATCAACTCCACTAAGAATATTCTCCCTTTATTGGATGTGATTTATTAGGCATTCCTTCATGAATGATAATCAGCATAGTTTAGACTTGTCTGGATTTGAAATTCTCCAAACAAATATCTATCTGATTTCTCTTGAACAAATGTATACTGTCAGTGATATTGCTAATGATACTGTCAGTGATGTTTCTTCAGTGTGTTGAATATAGTCAATGATGTTTCCTCAGTGTGTTGACAATGCTGTCAGTGATGTTTCTTCAGTGTGTTGATGATACTGTCAGTGATGTTTCTTCAGTGTGTTGATGATACTGTCAGTGATGTTTCTTCAATGTTGACAATAATGTCAGTAATGTTTCTTCAGTGTATTGACAATATAGTCAATGATGTTTCTTCAGCGTGTTGATAGTGTCAGTGATGTTCTTCAGTGTGTTCATGATACTGACAGTGTTGTTTTTTTCAGTGTGTTGATGATACTGTCTAGTGGTTTCTTCAGTGTGTTCATGATAGTGTCAGTGCTGTTTCTTCAGTGTGTTGATGATAGTGTCAGTGATGTTTCTTCAGTGTGTTGATATATATATATATATATATATATATATATATACATGTGTGTGTGTGTGTTTATGAGTATGGGTAAGTGCATGTGGGTATGAAAATAATGGAACTTGTAGCAAATCACCTCACCACACACATACATTTGTTTCTGTATGTGTGGCTGAGCTGTGCTGGACAAAGAGTGATAGCTAATGTCAATAAGCTGATAAATGGAGAGATCTGTTGTAGACCAGGAAAAAAAGGGTTTAACCATCTGGTGTCAAACCAAGGAACATGGAAGCATGGAATACAAGCTTTTAAGCTTTGAGAGTTGGTCCTTATAGCATTCAACCAGTTTCTAATCACCTGAATTACACTCCAGTCAAAATCTTGACTTAAACAAGGGGCCCAAGGTGGACCTGATTTATCATTATTTTCATAACTTAACAGTTGACTATTTCACTAAGCAGGCTTAAGAACTTAACCAAATTAAACTATCTACCAACCTTGATATCATCTTGATTTTACTTATTTTACTTTAAAATGTTGTTGTAAAGATATTGTTATAAGTAATAGGACAAAGCGTCATCTGGCAATTATGATCAAATTATTATGATAATGATAATGTGATATATATCTATTGATTCTGACATACATGTAATTAACAAATATCACAATATGTAACTTAGAAACAAATTAAACTGATAGCATTTCAGCCTTCTGAATACAAACTGATCCATCTTAAATCAGAAACAAACAACATTTTTCAGTGTATTTCAGGGTTTATAGTAACCCATAATCAAATGCTCAGATAACTGCATGCCCTTTGACTATGGCATTATGGGAGAGAAAGAGAAATTACCATATAACACCTAACAAATCAACTCTTTATGGAGGTTTGTAAATTTCTAAATCAGACAATAAACAAAGCTAATCCAAAAAGCAACAACTCTTTATAAACTGGACATTTGTCAAGCATATTTTATACAGAGCAATATGTATGTATTAAAATCTAGGATCCACAAAATATTGAAGTTATTAGTTTTGAATGAATAAAAAAAGAAACTATCATCAAATCTTTGTACTTTCTGATAAAATATAAATTTACTAAAATTATATGATTTTGTAGTGTAATGAAGTATTATTATCAATAATTTTAACTAGAGTCCAAAACATAATTAAAAGTAGGACAAAAAATGCCATGTTGACCTAAGTGATTTTTAAAATACTCCCCTCCCCCACCATCCCACCCATCAAACAAACCTACCTTATGAGTCTGAAACTGTAATTGCGCAGAACACTGTTTGCTACAGATGTAGCGGAGGAGTTGGATTTGAATGTATCTGGTGACACTGAATTATCTGGTATTTCCATATTATCCTGAGGTTTCATATTGATATCAATCCTGTGGTTTATAATGATTTAAATCCTTTGGCTTATATTGATATCAATCCTGTGTTTATTTTGATATAAATCCTGTGGTTTATTTTGATATAAATCCTGTGGTTTATTTTGATATAAATCCTGTGGTTTATGTGGCTTCATATGTTCATATAATTCCTGTGGTTTCACAGTCATATAAGAAAATCTCCCAAATCCCACAAAGAGACACTAAAACTTTGATAAAGTATTTTCTTGCAACTTGACAACTTTAAAAACTGATTTTGTTTAGCATTGGCAGAATATTCAGTCACAGTATTACTACTGAAATAAAACACAGGCTGATTGATTTGTAAGAATTAAAAAGCCCATTATTCCAGACAGAATTCTGAAGAAAAATCAGTAATTGTTGGTGTGATTAACAGTCCATGATAGGGTCATGGATCAGAATTTCAGCCTTTTATTGATTGAAGCCAAGAATTTGCAAGTGTCAATACCTACACTGAGGAGTCAGATGGGGAGCCTTTCTTTATGGGGACTGGTCACAAAGAAAAATAATAGTGCCACAGATTATGCTTTTAAGCTGGTTGACTGTCATAACAGTTGAGAATAAAGAAGTACATTGTTATATTTTATTTCTGCCACTTGTTAACAAAACTACTCAAGAGGAACTTTGATTGTACACAAGAGTGTTTGTTTGTGTTTAGCGATTTACTACCACCTAAAGCAAAGAAAACACTGCCTGAAATTGTTCAGACCAGTAATTTATCAACGAACATAACCATAAGATTTTCTAATAAGTATGATTTATAAATACAGACCAAACACTAAAGCAGACCAAAATATTAGATACCAAAATTAACTCAGCAGTTGTGAAAAATGTCAGAAATCTTAATTGGAATGTCAAATGTAGTGTATCCTTTGAGATGAAAGAGTGAGAGTTAAAAATCTCGGGGTCAAATTAAAATAATTGGGGTCCCTGAAGCACAGTAGAGAGTAAATGGAAAGACTGCAAATGAGTCAATACAGAACCATTCTTACTTGGAGTGTCAAATGTATCAATACTGGACCATTACTACTTGGAGTGTCAAATGTATCGATGCAGGACCATTCTTACTTGGAGTGTCAAATGAATCGATACTGGACCATTCTTACTTGGAGTGTCAAATGAATCGATACTGGACCATTACTACTTGGAGTGTCAAATGTATCGATACTGGACCATTACTACTTGGAGTGTCAAATGTATCGATACTGGACCATTACTACTTGGAGTGTCAAATGTATCTATACTGGACCATTCTACTTGGAGTGTCAAATGTATCGATGCAGGACCATTCTTACTTGGAGTGTCAAATGTATCGATACTGGACCATTCTTACTTGGAGTGTCAAATGAATCGATACTGGACCATTACTACTTGGAGTGTCAAATGTATCGATACTGGACCATTACTACTTGGAGTGTCAAATGTATCGATACTGGACCATTACTACTTGGAGTGTCAAATGTATCTATACTGGACCATTCTACTTGGAGTGTCAAATGTATCGATACTGGACCATTACTACTTGGAGTGTCAAATGTATCGATACTGGACCATTACTACTTGGAGTGTCAAATGTATCGATGCAGGACCATTCTTACTTGGAGTGTCAAATGTATCGATACTGGACCATTACTACTTGGAGTGTCAAATGAATCGATACTGGACCATTACTACTTGGAGTGTCAAATGTATCGATACTGGACCATTATGCACATGATACAACTAAAGAGCTAAAAGTTTTCAAGTATTACAAGTTAAAAATGTTAGGGCCTTAAGTCAAAGTTCATTATTGGGGTGTACAATTATTTTAAAGCTTTATGACCAAGTTTGTTATTTGTTTGCCTGGCTGTTTAATGAAAACAAGACCCCACAAATGTATTGAACTTAAGTGATCTCACATATTTCAATTATTTCATTCTTGGAAACTTTCATTTTAACAATTAGGCTAAAAATAATGTGTGTTTCCAGCTAGCCAACCATCTGTTTCTCACTGCCAACCCTAGCTCTTCCTCCTCCACAAGGTTTAAATTCTTGTTTCTAAATTTCTGGAATTGATTTTTTCATCTAACTGAGCCAGTTTTGCCCTGTTCTTTTAACCACTTAATATATACTAATCATTATAGAGTATATAATGTTTGTAAAAAATAATACCTACCTACATTAATTTTAAAAACCATTGCAATAGGAAACACTTTTTTGACCTTATGGTACATTTGATTTGTTTCTACTGGAACAATTTCACATTAGTTACATTTATTCTGGTGTGTGAGGCAAATATTTGTACAAACTTTTAGTAATCTTAAATGAAAATAGAATGCAATATCTTTGTATTCAACCCCTTATCATAGTAGCCTAGGTCTGACATATCTGAAATCAAGAGGAAGAATTTAACTTCATCTTGAAATCTTGTAATGTACCTGACACCTACCAGAGCTGCTTGATTATAGCCTTCTTCTGTTGCCAAGAATTGAATTATATCTTCTCACCATCCTATACTATAAGCATGTAGAATATTTTGGTCTTTCTGAAAGTGGTTTTATGGGTCAGAGTTATCAGAGCTATGATGACAAGAAAACCAGCTTAAATAAAAAAGCTAACATTTCTGAGACTTTTGTATGATAAATTATATTTTTTTAAATTGGTTTTGTGTGGGGTTTAGCACCATTTCTCTGGTTGGCTATACATGGCAGCCAGGATATCTGGTGGCCCAGAAAGACCTCAGGAAGAACTATCAACCCACAGGAAGCTACTAAGCAAGCTTGCTCACATGCACATATGGCATGAGCAGAGACTTCAACTTACACTAAGAGGACAGATGAGAGACATGGGTGATGTGCAAAAATGACTATCTTAAGCCAGTCAGGCCCTCTCTACTTCATTTTTGAAAATTACTACCTGCATTAAATTAATGGGCATCCACTTGCTTTGAATTAGACACTGACTTCTCTGAAAAACCAGATCAACTGGAATAAATTTTGCCTCTAGTAAAGAAAACTAGAATAGATTTTGCCTCAAATTTTGCTACAGACAATGTTCTGTTACAATGGTGTAGCGCACCAAACAAAAAGGTAGAAGCATTTTCTTACAGCTGATTTTCTTGACTGTATGACTTTAGTTTTTTTCTTCAAACACTATGAAATAATTGTTTGAGTTGGAAGAGAATTACAGCTAATGCTGAAAAACCTGCAACAATGCAAATAAAAAGGATGTAGGATGGTGAGATGGCTACGTGAAAGATTTTTGCTTGGACCATGGTTCACAAAAAATAATAAAAATTGTATTGGTGCAAGATTGTTGTACTTCTGTGCAAGTTTTTTAATAAAAAATACAAGCACAGAACATTATCTGTAAATATATTTCTTACCTGCCAAATTATTCAAATGGTATAAGATAATTTTTTTTAAAGAAATGAGTCAAAGAAACATAATGGTACATTATGTACTTGCTTATAAGTTGAGTCCAACAATAAAATAACATAGACCCTGATGTGCTGTTGCATATCACACCACCAAATCTTAGTCTGTGTAATGGTTCTTAACAAATAATATGGTGATAGATCCATGTCTATGCAGTTTGCAGTTGTTCTCAACTTACAAGATAGTATATATGACAATCCAACAGCTGTTTACTGGTACTTGACAATCTACTAAATAATTGTCCTGAATGGGAATAATTTAATATTTTATCAACCGTATATGTATACTTGCTTAGAAGTCTAACTGCAACAACAAAGATCCTGACATACCAAGTATTAATGCACCTGCAGTTCTGGGTCTATGTTGTTTGTTCTACTTATTACTCCTTACAAACTGCACAGACTCAGATTTTCTGGTGCATCATGCCCTAATCTGGTGATGGCAGATCTGGGTCTGTGCAGGTTTTAGTACAACTCACTGTATAAGCAAGTATATACAATAACCTAAAACCAAATTCTTTATCTGACAATTGGTGATAATAGTCATTTATAATACAAGTTAAATGACTGAATCCAGTTTGTACAAATCTAATGAACCACTCAGGTGGCCTAGTGGTTAGAGCATCCGCCATGAAAGCAGGAGGTCATGGGTTTGATCCCCGGCCAAGTCATACCACAGACTTACAAAAATGGTACGAACAGCTGCCTTGCTTGATGCTCAGCATTAAGAGGTTAGTGTTAGGATTGGTCGGCTTGGCGTCAGGATAATGTGACTGGGTGGGACATCATGCTACATGTCTGCGGCATAATGCCCCAGTGCTAAACATCACTATAAAGTGCCTCACTGCAGACACTGTATGACTGAAAAATTCATAAAGCTACATTAAAAATCTTAAACAAACAAACAAACTAATCTAATGGGATCATATCAAAGCTTGAATAAATTTAATGAGATTTGATTGTGTTTTAAAACTAATGTAAAGGTAAAGTTTACATTCTCAAATACAGTTCTTCTAAACTGCAAAGTACGTGACAAAACTCTTGACTAAATTATACCTTGGACTGTTTTTACTATAACAGTATAAATCTTTAAACATTTGGAATGAACAGATACCACATGATGAACAACAAGTAACAAACAGCAAATGTGAATTCCAGCTCATAGTATATTATAGTGTGCATGTGTGCATGTGTGTGTGTGTGTGTGTGTGTGTGTGTGTGTGTGTAATTGGGTCTTTAAAGTAACTCTAGCATTGCCGTATCATGCCACAGACATGCAACACAATGTTCCACCTTATTACATTATCCTGACACCAGATCGGACCAGTCCAAACACTAAACTCTTAATGCTGAGTGCCAAGTTGCTAGTAACATCTTAAATTATACAAGTCTTTGACTCAGCCAGGGTTAGAACCCATGACATCCCACATTTGAGGCTGATAATAGGTCAGTCAAGTTTCTTTGTAAATAGTCATTGCATAAATGAGACTTAGTATTCAAGTATTTAAATTCCTTTTTTATAATTGAGGATTTAACAACAAGGAACATGCTCATGATCTTTTTCAAAGGCAAGTGAGAGTTCTTTTCAGCATCATAACTGAAGATTAAACATCAAATGTTAACTTTCAATCACATTTAATTCTTTCAAAGGCATGTTTAGACCTATTCCCTCCAGACCCTCACATTGAAAGAAAAACACTAATTTTATTTCTAAATGTACCTTCAACTTAAGAGTTTCCCTAATAAATTTTAGTCCACCCAACATACTTGACTTGACAGTAACTACATGAACCAGGTACAATAATTTTGACCACATCAGTGCTACAGTGCCACTTTTCTGGTACTCTATTATAGTACCAGACACACATGTGTATCTCTGTCTCTTTCTGGTACTGAATTATAGTACCAGACACACATGTGTATTTCTGTCTCTTTCTGGTACTGTAAGTATTCTTACAAGAAGAGTCCAACTGAAACTGCACAAACCCAGATCTGCCATCACATAACATGCTGACAGATCTCATCTGTGCAGTTAGGAATAAGTAGATGAGTAAATTATGTGCAGTTAGGAATAAGTAGATGAGTAAATAACACACCCTGATCTACTAGTGCATTACATGACATAAGATCAGGGTCTATGTTTTTGGCTGCTGGAATTGACTTACAAGTGAATATATATGTTAATATGTGCATCTGATTATATTCGATTTTGGTTCAATGAATGAATGTCTAATCTACAACTGGGTAGACTGGATGTCCTATTTACAAGTTGTCATTTTTTTTTATATCAGTCTGTTATTAACACTGAAAAAAAAAAGACAGAGAGATCAAATATAATTAACAAAATCTACCTGCACTGGTTCCAAAACTGTGATACCTAGCTTGCTATAAAGAACAACATATTTTATCAATCACATTCAGTCACCTCATTCAAGCAGCCACCTGCATCAGGCAGACACTTTTAAATTTCTTAAGCTATTGATGAGCTAAGTTAATCCCCACATAAACATTGCACATAAACAAAGTCACTTTTGAATTGAAACTGATATAAATACTAAAGTACCAGTTGTTATCATTATCTTAGTGTATTTTAACTAGATAATTCTAGAATTAAGGTCAAGTAATGTCATCTATTCTGGTCAAGTGATTGCAGAATTCAGTCAATTAAAACAATATATCCATTAATTTGGTGCCAAATGTGTGATTAAAATATGTAAAAATCATGCCTCATATTTTTAATCCCTACCTTTATTTCTTGATTAAATCCCTTCTATATAATTCCTCCCATGTATACAGACACCCACCCCATTTTTCAAACTGAATGAAGTAGGAATTCCCCTTTCAAAATTTGAAGTCCTGAAAGGTCCTGAATATCTATATAGTTTCTTTTCTTATTAAAGTTTCTACATTAATATTGAGTTCCATCATTCGCTATCTTACCCCAGGAACCATCAGGATTAGCTGAAGCACTCCCTTAATAAACCCTCAAGTGGACCTACTTCATATTTGTTGAACCTGAAGTTTATTCCCTTGTTTTATAAGTTAATTAAAATTACGTCAACAAGAACAGGAATGTGTCCATCATTCCTAGTGGTCTTATAACTGATTGGGGAGTTTTATTGAAATGATAGGTAATTGAGATTATTTACAAATGCCTTGAACAAGCATGAGCTTATTCTCAAAGTTTGCTGACTTTCAGATGCACTTGATCCACTCCGATTTAAATTGAGATCTACTTATAATGTATATACTTGCTTATAAATCAAATCTAACTGCAAACTGCATGGACTCAGATCTGCCATCACATAATGCACTGCAGATCTGGGGCTATGCAGTTTTTCAAGAGTAATCAATAGAATAAATAATACAGACCCTGATATGCAGGCATCATATCCTATGGTAAATCATGATCTTTTTGTTTGCAGTTTGACTTGACTTATAAGCGAGTACATACTGCAAGTAGACCTCACAGGCACTGATGAAGGTTCATGTGCTGGTGACCTTTGGAATTCCCAATCCACTTATGTTTGGTAATTGTAGTCTATCCAATTGTTAAAGCTACCTTAAAAATCCTAATCAAACAAACAAACAAAACAAAATCTATCAAACAAAGCATTGCATTTTTTTTGCTAGGGAGAGTTATTGTCAGAAATACTATATTTAAGATGATGTTTTTCACTTTTATAAATGTGAAAACCGTTATTTTAATTGCTGAATTGAAATGTCAGCAGAACATAACATCACATAGGTGTATATCAGATCCTCATTATGCTGGAGATCTTGATTTGAATCAAATTATATTTTATCTCTCAGGTGAATGAAGTTATCTTTGGTCATGCTGACAGGAGTAAATACCATCAAAATTCAAAATAAAGTCATTACCTCAGCATATTTATGAGATGGTATAAAAGATAACATATGGAACAGATAGTATATCTTGTTTTTCCTAATTAAAAGCACTCAACTCCCACTCAATATCAGGCCCTTCATTATAATACTGTATGATAAATATGGTCCTGGTCGCATTTAATTATGCAGCAGTAGAATTATTTGTACAATGTACCTCATTATAAAGGAGTCTCACAAGAAGGTAGTATATTATATGACCACCATGGACATTTATAACTAGGGAGTACTGTAAATTGAGTTTTGTGCTAGAAGTGAATATATAATGTACAGACTCTGTGCAGGTCATGCAGCCACAATAACAATGCATACTTTTCACACTGTGATGTACAAGTACGAGTGGACAAGATTATTGGCTAAAATACAAGTTTGTGGGTTTCAGTCTCAAGGGCGGGGGGGGGGGGGGGGGGGGTCCATGCCTTACTGAAACATTTTGTCATGCCATAATTAAAATTTGATTTTAGACATTCTCAACAATAACATCAATGAAAAAAACACAACAAAAAAAAACTGTTGCTGATAAACCTACAGACCTAATGATAAGAATTATCATGTTCTCTTTTATAAGTCAAATCCAACTGAGTACAACAAATCCCTGATCTGGTATCACATAAAGCATATGACGATTAGGGTCTGTTATCTGTTGTACTGTTAACTCCTAACAAGTTACATGGACTCTGACCTGCTGGCGCATTAAGCAATGACTGATCAGGGGCTGTTGAGTGTGTAGTTGAACTCGACTGATAAACAAGAACATATGGTATGTGACATAATTAATGCATTGGAAGATGGACACTATCAGTCATAAATCTGAAGAGCAATGTACAAGGTCGATATGTTCTTAAAACAGAAAGAAGTTTCGAAAAATACATTATGCCTTACTTTAAAAAACCAGTTTATTCCTTCTTTGGTACATAACATCATTTAACTGGAAGATAACTCAATGAGTATATTAACTTCTGTATATTATACTTGTTTATAAGTTTAGGCAAACTACAAACAACTCATATCCTGATCTGTCATAACATAATGCCCCTACAGATCTGGGTCTATGTTGCTTGTTCTACTGGTTAACCATAACAAACTGCACAGACCCTAATCTGCTGACACATTATGCAATGGCAGACCTGGGTCTATGCACTCTGCATATATGCAACAATGTATCATAGTCTAAACTGAAGTTTTCATATCTGGGTATTCTCATGTAAATTCTCTTTTGGTGAAACTTGGTCCTGTTCCTTAAAATGATCATCAAATTTAGTTAAAGAATTTGTAGCACTGACTGTTGAACAGCAAAGATATGACAAAAAAGCAAACTGTTAATAAAGTTCAACATTGATATATTGTTTCATGAAATCAAATGGCTTCTTTAGTTTAGTCAAAATTGTCAATATCACAGAAATACCAAGTATTTCACAACATTGAATATGGCTTTCTTCTGTGAAAGAACAAACTTGTGTATTATCATATCAAGATTTTTAAAAAATATATTTCTATTTTATCACATACATTATTTATCAAATTTATTACATTATTTTTTCATAAATAATCAAACATTTCACAGAAGATAAAATCACACTGGTCCATTTATATTTTGAGGAAGGAAAAACTGGAATAGTGAGACAGAAAAGAAATCCTTTTGTAGATTAATTTTCACATATTTTCATCAAGTTTTAAAAACTTTTACCACAAGAACATTTTAGGCTGGTCCACTCTATTGAAGTAAAATGCTTTTGAGAAAGAAAATTAAAGGATGTGGGAGTTCCTTGAGGGCAATAAATCTCTTTATCCAGTGCAGTATTGGGGTAATGGACAACATTGAGCTTATCATCTCTGAATTCCACCATTATTACCAATTAGGACACCATTTAGCCATTACAGATTGCTACAAGGCATTAACCATTATATATATATATATATATATATATATATATATATATATATATATATTTATATATGTCAACTTCCTTATCCATGTGCAATCTTAACTTATGTGAAATAATCATTTCATGTCCATCCACCCCCACCCCACTTTCAGTCACAATGACCTTGACCTTCAACTTCATGGCAATAGGTTTCTTCCATATAAACAAGTGCAAGCCATCCATAAAGTTGGGTCCATGCAAAAAATGTAGAAATAGTGTTATTGTGTGGAAACCAAATTTCATCATCTTGATCTTTGACCTTTTGATTCCAAAATCAAGAAGGTTCTTCCTACCATAAGTGCAAGCTATCCCAAAAGTTAGGTAACTGTAAATTGTGGACTACTTGAGTAATTATCCAGAAACAAAATCTGGAACAGCTGGACAGACAGATTTTACATCATAATTTGCTTGACTATATAGCAGCAAATAGAACTTACAAAATCGATATTTTAAAATCCCGTAAGGTCCATTTTCTTGTAATGCATATCAACTGCAGAAACTCAAAAACTTTGCTGAAATTTTGTATACTTCCTAAACTTTACTGATTTATTATATGTACTACATGTATATAAAAAACCCAAGAATTAAGACTTTGCCTATAACTGAAATTCCCATTGTTAAAAATTGAATCCTGAAATGTGTGAAGTAAAGTTTAAACTCACAGAACTACAAAATATTTACTGGCTGATAAAAATGACTGTTTAAAGAAAACATTACAGAATTGTCAATCTTTATAAGATCGTTGAACCCAAGGATTTTCATCAGTTTGATCTGATTTGTAATCAATAACAAACTGTTCAAAAACTTGAACATTCTGAATTTATAATTCAATTGAATTCAGCAAGTATTACAAAAGCTTTCTCTAAGGTGTCACATACTTTATTACTCAATAGGCACTTAGTTCTGGCTATGTACTATTGAACAAGTAACAGGGAAGTTAGGGAGAACCTGGCATCATGCCAACCAAATGGTACTTCAGCCTCCCAACTTTAACTCTGCTGCAGTCAAAGAACAGTTTAAATCATCGGCAATGATGAGATTTTGGTTAACTCACCCAGGACCCAACTAATCTGCTTTGCATGTTCTGCCAGAACTTGCACTAACTTCATAGACTGATGAAAGGTAAACCATGCACAGTTGACAGAGTGTGTGTGAAAATAAATTATGTTTAGACCACAAATATCAAACAATATCCTGGTTTAGGATAATAAAGTATTCTTTGACAGATTTATGTAATTTCTTCAAACATCCATATGTAAAGCATCACATTTTATTCAAAGTGGAACAGGCATTTATTTGGTATGCCCAACATTCTGAAACTATGAAATAGGAACTCGAAGTTTTGAAGAGTGGGACCATGTAATATTTAGGTTTTTATAAACTTCTTTTCTTTTTCTTGTATTCAATTTTAGTTAAACATATTAATTGCAAAGTCTACACTAGGATTAAGTTTACCTATGAGTTGGAGTTGAAGATTTAAAGTCAAACATAAAATATGAGCACAAGTTAAAGCAACAAGAAATTATCAGCAACCCGACTTATTATCCTTATCAATGAACCTCTTGGCTAAGAAGTCTCCGTTGTTAAAGGTCACTTTTGCCCTCTCACCACTGTGAACAATCCCAGTTGGAGCAACAATGGATATTGCTTTATAGTTAGGTTGTCTTATAATGAAGTGCACTGTATACAGTACACCCTTTTTATAATGTTATCCAAGGGAGCCATAGAGAATACTGTCTTGTAATGAAGTACATTGTACAGTACACCATTTTTATAATGTTATTCATGGGAGCCATAGAGAATAATGTCTTGTAATGAAGTACATTGTACAGTACACCATTTTTATAATGTTATTCATGGGAGCCATAGAGAATACTGTCTTGTAATGAAGTACATTGTACAGTACACCATTTTTATAATGTTATTCATGGGAGCCACATTGTACAGTACACCATTTTTATAATGCTATTCATGGGAGCCATAGAGAATACTGTCTTCTAATGAAGTACATTGTACAGTACACCATTTTTATAATGTTATTCATGGGAGCCATAGAGAATACTGTCTGGCATTGTACAGTACACCCTTATTTAAATGTCGTCCATGATAGCCATACAATATATACTGCCTTACAGTGACAGTCTTATAATTAAGTGCATCATATAACACTCCCTCATTATAATGTTGATCATGTTAGTAGTCACTGAGTATACTGTATTATAATGAAGTACATGCAATTTTACTACCATTTAATGAAATGGGATCCATGACCTCACTTGCACTATTACAGGAACCATGCTATGATTAAAGGCTTATAGTGAGTGCATTCTGTATAATTCTGAATCAGCTGTATTGAACAAGTAGTGTCATGTTTGAAAGCCTTGTATGAAACATCAGTTTCTGAACCTAACTTCTGTTCACAACTTAAATAGGGCTTGTGCTTATGGACGTCATTTGTGGTTTAATACTGTTTGATCCTACAGCTGTTAATGGAGCAACAAAATTACAGTCCAAGTTACCAAACAGTTTGTTTCTCATAAGTATGGAGCATGAGCATCTATATGATATGAAACTTGTTCTGTCTTTGTGGCATGCTCATCAAATCAGATGATATATTTACAATGGCTGACTGTTACGGTGTGACTGTTTTGAAGCTTTTTCTTATTATGAGTTTGCTTTTGTTTTTTGGTAAAGCAAAAACATAGAAGATTTATGTCTGTAATACTAAGCACACATTGTTACAAACATGAGCAAAAGTGCTGGAAAAAACAACCAGGTGTGTATCATCATCACATTGACAGAGGAGAAAGGGGTACTAATATTAGTACTAACCATGGTAATCAACCTAATGACTCCTGCTCTGGTACATAGTTGGGCTAGTGAAATCTCAAAAAGGTAAAATCAGGACATTTACAAAATCTGATCTGCAGATTTTTCTTCAAATCAAAAAGAATTCATTGACCCATATTTTCTGCATTTAAAAGGATAAAATAGCAATACACGGTAAGTAAATAATTTTCCGTATGAATGTATAAACTGAAATATGTAAGTACCCAACAGCCATAAAAGTATATAATTCATTGCCAATCAATACAACTTTCTGACAGTAGCGAAACAGGGAAAATCTATCATTGTTATCTTGGTTTTTGGCAAGCAGTTTTGTTTTGGTCTCCGTTTATATTTATATTAATAAAACATACCAGCATCACTACTAACAATATTTTTTGCAAATAGCTAGGTCAAACCAATGGGTGGGAGAACTTATTACAGGACAAGTATATACTTCATTAAATATGTGCCACACTTTTAAACAAATGAGAAAGGGGCTTATCATCAGGTATGTATGGTATGCCAGAAGTATATACCACACCTTCCCTATCCTCAGTTAAAACATAATCACTTTTACATCTGACAAAGGCATTACTCAGTTTGTTTTGGATCTCCATTCCCAACTTCATTGATTAGGGACAGGCTGGGTCAGTAAATATGAAGTGAGAAGATTTGTAATCTTTCAAGACAAAACTACTTAGGCCTAGAGACAAAAATTTCAGAAGGAAAGTGATTCAGTGTCAGAGAGCTAAATTGCATTCAAACAACCTCAATATTCTCAAACTGATATTTTAAAAAATCCTGAACTGAAACCTGATGAGGACATAGAACCAAACAAGATTAACAACAATTATCTGACACTGTGAGTGATGAAGCAAAGCTGGTGCAAGATACTAAAATGACTGTTTGTTTCTTTGATTAGGATTTTTAATGAATCTTTAACAATTTTTCTGTCATATCGCTACAATGTCTGCAGTGAGGCAGTTTATAGTGATGTCTAGCACTGGGGCATCATGCCACATGTCTGCAATATCCTGACACCTGGCCGACCAGTCCTAACACTAACCTCTTAATGCTGAGCACCAAGCGAGGCAGTTGTTAGAACCATTTCTGTAAGTCTCTGGTATGACTCCGCTGGGGATCGAACCCACAATCTCCTGCTTCTGCAGCTGATGCTCTCACTTCTAGGCCACCGGTGTGGTTGTTAAATGTCTGTAACTATGTCCCAAATTTTTGTTAATCTGACATTGACCAAACTGTGGAGCACCTTGTATGGCTTCTCATCATTTGTGCCAGTTTCTGTCTTCTGGATTTAATAGGTTCTAAAGTATTTTATCAACTAGATTTTTTGCATCCATCAATTATTTTGTTTATTTGACCTATCATGAAAGTGTTTTGAATGAATTTTGTTCATTTTTGATCAATCTTGAAAATGCTTTGAATGAATTTGTTTGATGTGACCAATCAAAAATGTGCTTTGAATGAATTTGTTTGATCTGACCAATCATGAATGTGCTTTGAATGAATTTGTTTGATCTACCAATCATGAATGTGCTTTGAATAAATTTGTTTGATCTGACCAATCATGAATGTGCTTTGAATGAATTTGTTTGATCTACCATACATGAATGTGCTTTGAATGAATTTGTTTGATCTGACCAATCATGAATGTGCTTTGAATGAATTTGTTTGATTTACCAATCATGAATGTGCTTTGAGTGAATTTGTTTCCTAAGCTGAATATGTCAATATATGATGCTTTCAAGATTCTGAGGAAAACTTGAAGTCAAAGGGAAATTATCTGAAAATGTAAGAAGTTATTTTGTTCATCAGATTTTCATTTATAAATTGATTACAAGATAACACAGTATGTATTGCCAAGTTAATTTTACCCTTCCTTACATTGTATGGGGTATGAATAGTCAATGCATTCTAAAGCAGTTCTAAATGTGTGTAACAACACCCATTCCTGTGGAAAGAAAAAAAATATTGAAATATTGTGGTGCTTCTAAAAATATCAGTATACATATTTTATTATCTGGGTTGTGAGTTTTTAGTTTTACTGCCTAAAATCTACCTCGGACACACACACCGGATCTCTTTAGTTGTCAGTTCCACTCCAAATAACTACTTCTGAAACATTTGGAAATATACACCTGATATCTGGGTTGTCATTCTCACATCCAAAAATCTACTTGTGTAACATTTGGAAATATACACAGTTTAATATCCTGGTTGTCAGTTTCACATCTTGTGATGAATTTTAATGCCACTCTGTCAAATTATTGTAATAAAATGAAGAGTCAGGTTTCTTTACCCTAAAATGCAATGTATTGTTTGAAATTCATGGAGCAATCTGTACTACAATAACAAACGATATATATCACTGACCCCAATTAGAACAAAACCCCTACTGAATTATATACATGATGGTCCAGTAGTCCCAACTTTTAATCTATTTATGATAATACCTTAATAAGCAGTACATTCAATTTATACACAACTTCTCCTGCATTTTGTTTCCATCATAAGAAAATTATTGGTACTGAAATATGCATAGATGCTGGTGTATTGACATGTGTACCAAGTTATGGTTGAAATGTCTTGAATGGTTTAAATTTTATACTTCACAAATGAAAACTTGGACAGACAGACTGACATATGTACATACAGCTATATTCACCTAAACTCCACCCCATCCCCATTTTGCCTTAGCTAGGGAGCTAGGGAGATAAGAAAATGCAAAACAAAGAAGACAGATTGATTTATCTCCCTAGCCCCATCAAAGTGTCTGAAATGAGACAGAATGACAGATTGATGAATTGTGGACTTGTTAAGAATCAATGAATAGGAGGCTCATTTCTATACTTGGAATACATGAGCATTGCAAGTACTGCTCCAGAAATGTCAGTACTGATGGTGGATGCAAGAATAGGCAGCCATAAAAGTGTTAAAAATGCTGCAATTGAAGAATTCTGAATAGAGAAATACACACCTGGAAAACCTGTCCAAAATATGAACTAAGTTTCATATATACCTTGCGCAGGTTTAGAACATAATCTGGTAACCAGAATGTGTAACAGACAGACAGACACTGACAGCTATATCTTCTTGTATCACATTGGAGAAGGAGTGAGTGGATGAAAAATGCTTTTCATTTCCAGAATGTCCAAATCTGGATTCAATGTTTATTTTTAGTTCTGAACCATTTTTTGGGTAGTGACCTATATTCATGGTCAATGTGAATTCAATTTCTTTACACACTTCCTTCAATTGATTTAACACTAAAAAAAACCCAGATGGGTAGGAAATTTAAAATTCTTAAAAATCTCAGGCACCCACTCAAATCAGCATGGCAATTCATATTTGAATTGTGAACCATCATGTTTAAGGACCACAGGTCTAGACTTTTTTAATAATTATAATTAATAATAATAATAATAATAATAATAATAATAATAATAGCTTGTTAAAACATTTCAAAATGTGAATCAAACTGGTAAAATTACAATATCAAGCAGCTCTGTACTGTCTATTGTGCATGTGTATTTATTATCAAATCCTGCTTTGTCCTCCACCCCCACCCCTAAGTCATTTTGTACAATTGCAAGATGAAATAGACTTTTGATGTTGTGTTTTATAGTAAAACAACACAATCAGGTTATTTAGTATTGAGCAAATTCGAGTAAAGTGCTTTGTTCAAAGATGCATCATGGATTCCAGCCCTGGCTAGCCAGAGATCTCAACTCCACCACCTATTTGTCAATAGTCCAGCACACTAACTATGTGGGTCTTCCCTCCATTGGTCACCTCTAATAACATGCAGGGGGGGGGGGTCTTGTGAACCTATTCTACAGTGGGTAAGATGAAAATTACCATGGAGGAATTTATGCAGGCAAAATGTAGGTTTTATTCAGCAGTCAGATGAAAGATAAAGCCACCAATAATTATAATACAAAATAATGTGATGATAAACTATAAAGCATAGGGTTAGTGTTTATACACTGTACTGGTATATAAAGGAAAATCACTGAATTTATATGTGCCATCATGGACTCTACAGTAATAATATTTTGTCCAATTGTGTGTCTGTTTTTCATACACAGCCGAATATCATAACTGTACTATTATAACATAAATGTACTTTTCCACCATAACTGGACTATTCCATTACAATTTGATTGTGAGGTTAAAGATTATGTTAATTATTCTATCTTGCATCCTTATTTGTATGGAGTTCACACAGCATCCTTTATTGTATGAGTTCACACAGCATCCTTATGTGTAACAGGTGTCCAATGCATAATCACATTTCAAACTTGATGACATGCAAAACAAAATCATTTTCACCAAAACATTATCTGGACATGTCAGTAACAAAATCAAATATGTATTTGAATATGAAACATTGCAATATCTACAAATACCTAAATCTATATTTAAAAAAATAGACCCTTACATATTACCTTCAGTCAAACAGCTAACTGCACAAACACAGATCTGCTATTACATAATGCCCCAGCATAAATGGGTCTGTGCAGTTTGTTAGAAGTAATCAGTAGAAAAAAACAACATAGATTTTGATTAGCAGGTGCATTGTGCTATGGCAGATCAGGATTTTCGTTGTCTGCAGTTTGATTCAATTTTTAAGGGAGTACATACAAAATAATTAATTTTTTGACATAACAGCATGACAAAACCAAGTATCTTTGAAATGGTCATGAAAATTGTGATTGTTAATTACACTGTAAATTACCAATCCTGAATTATATCAATTATTTGCAACAGTACTATCAGAAAACTAACTTATCCCCCAACTCTAGATATGTCCATATTTGATTTCTCCATTATAACCCGGGGGGGGGGGGGGGGTACATGTTTACAAATCACTGACATCTCACCTCTGTCCATGTATGAGTAATGACTTGGCCAACATGGGTGTGAGAAAGCTGGTCAGTAGCTTCCTGTTAGCCTGTGGTTTTTATTGGGTTCTTCCTCTACAAAATTTACAGACCACCATGCATAGATTATCATGTGCTGATGGGGGAAAAAATACATTAAACCCACAAAACCAAGCCAAACCACACCCATCATAACACCATAGAGGATGATAAGCACATCCCTACATTTTAAACAATTCAGATACAGATAATCTTTATCAAATAATAGGCTCCTCCTATTTTTCACCACATCTACAAGGCGATTTCCTTAGCATATGGGAAACATACCTTACACTCTCATATATTGAGTCCAAAAATATAGATCCTAATCTGCCATCACATAATGTGGCACCAAATCAGGGTCTGTGTTGTTTGTTCTAACTAATGATTATTTCTGACAAAACTGCATGGACTCAGATCTGCCAGAGCAATATGTGATGACAGATCTTGGTATGTACAGTTTGCAATCGGACTTAACTTATTAGCTAGAATATATGGTAATGTATGTATCTTTATGCCAGAAGTACTTATCTTAAAAGTAACAAGATGTCTCCTCAAAGATCAAAATATGAGGCCCAGGTGGACCTGAGATTACTCATCTAGCTGATGTCTGCAGCCAAACGCAAGAGCAGTTAGTAAAGAAATCTGGGTCCTGTATGCTTTACATATAAATTAATCCCAATGCTATTGATTATGTTATGAAAACAATTGTTTTAAGTTTTCTCTTTCTGTGTCTGTGTGAAAACAATTGTTTTAAGTTTTCTCTTTCTGTGTCTGTGTCTGATTGCATATATGCATAATTTTAGAGCTCTCTCAAAGATGCACAAATTCTGTGCAGACATTTTTGAAAATAAATGTTTTCCTATTTCTAGCAATGGTCATATTTTATAACATAGTTTTCATAAATCTGAAAGGCCTGCAAGCTAGAATGCTTTCTATCAATGTTGACCAGGAAGGCTTTTAACTAGTGAATTTTAAGACAAATCCTACAGCAAAGACCCAGATCTGTCATCACATAAAGCTCCAGAAGATCTGGATCTGTGCAGTTTATTAGGAGTAATCAATAAAACAAACAATATAGACCATGATCTGCATGCACATTATGCTACAGCAGATCAAGATATTTTCACTCCACTTATAAGCAAGTACATAAGGTAAATTGTTCAAGTCTTTGCCACTTTTAGTTGATGGCAGATCAGCATTATTTGTAGAAACATACAGTCCTTCACACCAATATGCTTTCTGGGAAATTTGGTTAAATTCTGTATATGGGATTTGTTATATAAAAAAAGACAAATCATTTAAAAGCTTTTCCTGTCTCAAAAGTGATGGCCATACATGTATTTGCATAATTTGGAAATACATGAAGGCCATTCACACCAGCATGAATACTGTCAAAATTTACAAAATTCAGATGAGTTTGTTTTTCCCTTCAGAAGACACCATTTCAAGATTTTTGTACTTTTAATAAAAGTGGCCATATCTGAAAGCAAATCTGAACAATTTGTACAAATTCAGAAGACCTTTCTACCAAGATGTTTTCAAGCAAATTTGGTCAAATTTTATTCAGTTTTTATTTCTTATTCTGTAAGATGAATAAAGGGTTTTCTATTTTTAGTACAGTAATGGTTACCATGTTTGATGGCAGTTCAGCATCATTTGTAAAAAAAAATCTAGAAGTCCTTTGTGTAAGGATACTTTCTGTCAAATCTGGTCAAATTCTGTTGTGCAGTTTTTGAGAAAAGTTTGATTCAAAGTTGTTCATTACTAATCTTTTCCGAAATGGGTCTATTTTTAACAGTGAACCGGCATAGTGAAAGAGAAACCTGAAAGCCCTTCATGCCAGGGAGCACTCTGCCAGTGTTTGTCTGAAATTGATCCACTGTTTTTGTTTTAGAAGATGTTGAAAATAAGAAATGTTGATGGATAAAATAAAATTGTGTCAGACTAGGCACATTGTAACAAAACTTAAGTAAGTATGCTACTGCATACATGACACAACACCACACCACATGCTCAATTCACCTTAGAAAGCTAAAAAAAAAAAGTGAACAGGTAGTAAACTCCATTATTAGCATCAGATGGTAGGAAGCATAATCACACCATGATAATTATGCGTATAATGTTTTTACTTTGCTGCATCATAAGCATTCCAATTTTTACGAGATTATGGATGAAAAGGGTATTTAATTTAAATCATTATTTTTTACTTTTCTTAAGAGATTTAAAAGTCATAAAGTATTATATAGGCTTTATTTTATTCAAAGGCAGAGATGATGAAGATAAACATTCAGATGTATGCAGGAGATATCCTGCTACTCAGTGTTATATAAGGCCATGCCAAGGTTTTTCTTTGATTAGTGCCCTCCAAAACTCCAATAAGCTACTTACTTAATCTGTGAAAAGACAAGGTGTACAAACAAAAAAAAATGACAAAAGTTGGAAACATTCTTACAAAAGATGTTCCTCTCTGAAAAATATGATCTTAATTTGGACCCAGTATGCTGAAAGTTTTAATTTTATAGATCAACAAATATATCATACCTCACAAACCAGTTCTGCCACAAAACCTAAACCAAGAGACTGTCTCAAGTGCAGACTATCAGCAGGTACTCTGGGATGCAACTAAATACCAGGTTTAGTCAAAATGCACTTATATATGAACAAGTCATTGTGTTTTACAAGCCCAATAAAGCAAAAGTATACAAATCAGTGATCTTCCACTGACTTGACCCCAAGGAAAATTTTATACAGTGTTCAAAACTCCTTTACAAAAGTGTGGATATACTTGACCCCAAGGTAAATTGTATCTAGTTTTCAAAACTCCTTAACAAAGGTGTGGATATACTTGACCCCAAAGAAAATTGTATCTAGTTTTCAAAACCTTACAAAAGTGTGGATATACTGGTGGTCAGATGCACCATTTTCAGTCAGGACGAATTAAATATTGAAAGAAATGTTTAGCGAAAAGTCCATATCAATGCCAACATTCATAACGACTATTATTATAACAGGATTTTCCAGATGGCTGCTACAGGTCTTACTGTACTCATTTAGTTCTCATAGTAAACCTATGCAAGCACCATGCTATAAAAATTTCAATACTTAAAACTCTTGAGTGCTCATTATTGAACCTATACTTGTCAGGATAGATAAAACATGGATGTCAGCTTCTGTGTAGAGGAAAGGATATAACCAATGACATTTCTGGACATGCAATTTGAAACATGAGCTTTCACTTCTGCACCAAAGAGTCAGGTGCTAATTTTAGTGTTCCAAACTCAAGACTGTTAAAGGACTAATTTTCATTCCATCAATAAAACAATGTATCTATTTTTTCATTTACAATTAGGATAAGCTCTCAAAAGATCCTTTTCTCTACAAAAAAAATAACTTACATTATTAACTAATCCTGGTTATCCAAATCCATATATACTCTATTTTATGTTCACCCATTTCCAGGCTGGTTCCCACTTTTCCATATCATTAGTCCTGTGTAACCAAAAGTAACATGTGAATGCTGGATGAGCACCATGTTTACTCACCAGCCACATACTGTAATAATGGTGTTTAGTGAGAACCCCATGTTGATAGGACCATCAATATAATAATTTTCAGATGGCCACTGATGCATCCATTTAGAGAAGGGATCAACATCCTTTTGATGCCAGAACAACAATGTGCCATATATACTCACTTATAAGACGAGTGTAGCTGCAAATTGCACAGACTCAAGTCTGCCATTGCATAACTTACTGGCAGACCTAAGTCTGGGCAGTTTGTTAGAGGTAATCAATGACCAACATAGACCCTGAACTATATGTGCACTATTCTAAGGCAGATCAGAATCTTTATTGTTTTCAGCTGGACTTGACTTATGAGCAAGTATATATGATATTTCAAGAATTTTTGTTTAAAAAAAAAAGAACCTTCACCCTCCCTCCCCCCCCCCCAATAAGAGTATGATCACATGATACACCAGCCTGGTGCTGAATAGTTCCTTACATTGGTAACAGTAGGGTATGGTTGACTGTGGATATATTGCTGACCAATGCGTCTCAATACATTGCCCAAAAATCTGGTAGCCCAATGCCTGAGGCCACTCTAATTTCAGATCGGGACCCTCCTGTATGTGAAGTGAACAGTCTGTCAGGCTTGTAAAAAGAATCTAATGTACCTGAGAAAGATTCAATCACCCTGATGAAATGCTGAAATTTATTTTCAAGATGTTGATTTGCCATTACACTGCATGTCATGCTAAAAACTTGATTTTACTCCCAAAACCCCTGACATGGCAGTGTAGAAATTATATTAGGTTATATTCAATAATCTTTACCAAAAAATAAATAAACACTTCATTGTAAGGCTAATAAATGTAGCATGTATAAACAGTAAGCAGTCATGATGGAAATTATCTGATATAAACCATCCTTCGGCCAATTTAAATAAAGGCAATTAAATGGCAACAAGGTCAAGAATACACCATCATTGCATGGTTTATTTTAATTGGCTCACAACCAACATTCCCTCTAAGCGAATGTTAGATGCGCATGCAGTGCTCACTGTGCAGCTTACAGGGAACGTTGCTCACAACAGTTCTAGTGTGGTGTGTTTGAAAAGTGCAGTGGGTCAGCCCTTAGACTGTACTAATTTGCATAGATAAAAATGATCATGAAATGGAACAATGCATTTAACGTAAATCAAACAGATGCTCGATGCATGCAGGATGTAGGTTATTACATGACGTCGGATTTTACGCTATATATATATATATATATATATATATATATATATAGCGTAATATATATATATATCTATGACAAAAAGCATAATTATTTCAGCTGTTGGAAAAGTTTTCAAGTGTGTTTCATTTTATAAAGATGATTTAGTAAGCAAATCAAGAAAAACTAAATTTCAGAACTCTTGGTTGATGGAGTTTTACTCTGTGAAGCATGCTAGCCCCCAAAAGGTGGGGTGATTTAATTCTTGCCACATATTAACATATCACCAACAACATAACATCATTTCTGTGTACACCATGTCTGTTGTAACATATTTGACATGCTGAATTGAATATTCCAATTAGCTAGTTGACCTATAATTTTCAGTACGATTTAGCCATGAAATTGATTAATTGATAGACGATAATTATAGAACATGCTTGATTTTAGCACATTTGATTTGTGTTGATAAAGTGTTACCACCCATACTGGACAGAGGCATTTTATTCTAGTCAGGAATTTGAGTCTGGTTTTATTAAATAAATTATAGCCACTAGCCATGACTTGTGTCTAATAACTTTTCTATGAGCACTTCAATAATCTTGACCTTTTGATATGAAGTCTAAAAATAAAGGCATTATTCAAAAGCCATAATTTTATTTTTCTTTTAGTCCATAACCTATTGAGGAAGAAAAACTATAAGAAACGCTTATATATACATATATATATGTATGTATGTATATATATATATATATATATATATATATATATATATATATATATATATATATATATATATATATATATATATATATATATATATATATATATATATACATATATACTACTACATCAAAGGCACTATCTTCATTTAAGACCAACCCTGAAATACTGCAAGTCTTTTAAAAACCCTTACATGCAGGTGGAGTAGCGATAAGATTTTCAAGATGACCCCTGCAATGGCATAATGGATGTCAGATCAGCACCATTTTCATTTTGGACCAATCTGACATCATGAGAAGTCTTTTAGTTAAAACCTATATGAATATGACCATCAAAATGGGCTACTATTGTGGCCACAGTAGATGTCGTAATTTTCAAATAAGATTGACTATATCTTGGCCAAAAAGAATGCATATTTAAAGTTTCAAGAAAAACCTCCCAGTAGTTTAGAAGAAGTAGTGATCACAAACTTGTGCTTATTGACTGATGACAAGACAGATGATAGACAGATGACTGACAGATGACAGACCACTGCATAAGCTCTTATGGCTAAAATAGCAATGCACATTGCTCATTTTCAATACTGCTTGATATCACTTGCTCCTGGTAACTGCATCATGCATTTGTAAATCCTTGTTCTTTATCGAAGAAGTTCTTTATGCATCTTGATGAAAGTTACAACAGTCTGTCTCTACTGATGCAATCCTGGCATTTGTACATTTTCCTATGTACTCTTATCTCTAATTACTCACATGAAACCAATTGTGTTATATTAGCAAAAGGAGCTGCAGGTAAATGAGTGTACAACAAACATACCTTATAGGAAACAGGCTGTAAAAACACAATCATTATGTATGAATTTGTTTGCCCATTTTTATAATCGGATTATAATCGGATTCACACATTCACTGTCTGTTTTTCTTAGCTTATTCACAATGTTATTTGAATCCAAAATAACTTGCAAAAAATAGTCTGTAACATGCATGTGGTGTGTACTGGTATGTGATGTGAAATCCTTTCTGTAATTGTTTATGCATTCAGCAAAGCCTGTTTGGCATAATTTTTTTGAAGAGTAAGTCAATGGTACTTGGTACTTACATCAAACGAGCTTTGGAGCTTATACCAATGTCAAAGAAGACAAGTGAGATAACTACATGAATGAAACTGAATGCTTTCATCATAAATATTGCATTTAGAATAAAAGACAATAACCAATAAGTGGGATGGTTTTGTAACATATCAAAATATAGTCTTTGTATTTTCCAATTAAATTCTATTTGTCTGCATTAATACTGGCTCGAATTCACAAAAAATAAAACGATCTGGAGACAATGGAAACATGGCTTGTCTTTGCCTGAAATTATCTATTTTATGATTATATTTGGATGGGAAAGATTAAACAATATCATATAGATTTCCACATTAGCATCGATTTGACTATTTTCTACCATAAATAATACTGATATTGGACAATTAGAATTTTTTCATAATACTGTTTAGAACTTCTGTTTTTCTTCCAGCAATACTTAAGTTTTCTCTCCATATATTAACTTTTATAAATACACAATATGCAAACAAGTATACGCGGCAGTTTATTTTTGAGGCATTCTTTCAAGGTGTCATTGTAGGCCTAGTTTTGAAGTGGCTTCATTTCAAGGTTTCAATGTAGGCCTGTTTTTGAAGTGGCTTACTATCAAATTTATAGGGTATGATATTGAGCAAGTTAAACATCTACTGGTAAAATTTGATTAAAGAATATCTAAAATAATACATGTACTTCAATTGGAAGTTGGAGGAAGAGGAGCTTAAGTAGATGAATCCAAGGAGATGAGCTCATAGAGGTAGAAAGACAATGATGGCCGAACTTGGAAGGAAATCTTGCCAACTGGATATATTCACAACTCAACAGTAACAATGCAGTTTCATCGATATTGATCGAACTCAAAGATCGAGTTATTGCTACAGAAATGAAGATCATGGACTTTCGTGGCAGTGCGACTGGGTGTACAAGTTCATGAAATGGAACATCCTTGTAGTCAGGGCACATACAGTTGTTGGACAGAAGCTTCCAGATAAATGGGAGAATAAATTGGATGTTTTCAACACCTTTGTTCAGAAGGAAATAACTGAACTGAAGCTGGCAGATGACATCATCAACATGGATGAGGGTCCAATGTCGCTCAATATTCCAGCTAGTAGAGCAGTCGCAGGGAAAGGAGTAAAGACAGTAGCCATTGATATCACAGGACACGAACAAACAAACTTAACTGTTATGTTGGCCTGCATTGCTGCAGGAGGAAAACTAAAATAATTGGTTATCTTTAAAAGGATAACTATGCCCAGAGAAACTTTGCCAGCTGAAGTTGTTGTTGTCTGCAATAAAAATGGCTGGATAAATATAGAGGTGATGCAGACCTGGACAGTAAAATGCTTCAGAACAAGAAGAGGCAGATTTTTCAAAAAGAAATTTCTTCTCATTATCAACGTGATGGCTTCCCATAAGGAGACAACTGTGCAGAAACACATCAACAAAGCTGAAGCCCACATAACCATTATACCAGGTGGTCTGACTTGTAACTTCTAGCCCTTGGATATTGCCATCAAATATCCATCATTTGTACTTTTGTTCATGAGGAGTGGGATCATTGGTTTACTAGTGGTAAGCACACCTTCATGCCAGCTGGTCAGCAACGTCGTGCAACGTACATAGAGGTGTGTAATTGGGTTCTCCGGGCATAGGAAAAAGTGAAAACAACAACAATCATCAATGGCTTCAGAAAGTGGGGGATAATTCCAGAACTAGCTGCCGATATCAGTTCTTCAGATGACAACTCAGCAGGATTGATTAGCAGTGGCCATGGAGGGATTTTGCGAAGAATTCGATGAAAGTTTCAATGGATTTGAAGCAGAAACTCATGATGATGAAGATAAATAGATTGAATTTTAAATCAAAACAAACAGTATTTTTAATAAATGGTGATGTTATATAAACTGTTGACTGAATTTTCAAACGCACCCAGTCAAAGATACTGGTACTGAAAATTTACAGGTAAGTATCTTTGCAACCAATCAGTTCTGAAACAGAACCGAATGTATAGGTAATATGACCACAGTCATTCTTGCTGTGAAAACAAATAACAATCAACACAAGTATTTAAATATATTATGTGATTATCCAAATTCATATAAATTTCAACCATTTACTAAACTTTGACCTGCAAATAATTATACAAAGCATTGAAACGATGGGATCTGACATTTGATGTGCATTGTTGGCCTGCATTGGATCGGTACACGTGGTAATTACATGCTGAACATTCAATAGTTTTTAAAATCAGGAATGAAAACACGTGAATATCAACCATAATAATCATTCTGGTGAGAAATTTAATTCACCATTTTTGGTAGTGTTACTATCACACATTTTACCATTCGTTTGTGTAAAAAGAAAACAGATAAGATGCCCACGAATATAACACACATGAGGGTGTTGGGGTAAGTAAAAATTGTCTATTCTAGTAACCAATGTTTTAATTTCTGAAATCTGACTATCATTATCCTCCAACTTGAATTGGGGGATGAATCTATGCTGCAACTGTAATGGCTTTCTCCTTACTGACAGAAAATATATGCTAAAAATATGAAATGGGTTTATGCAAAATCATATTGGTAATATCAAGCAATACACAGTACTATCATGATACCATACTTGTGTATGTCACAAAACTATACAAAAGTAAGAAATGGGCTAATGAAACAGCATAATTATAATAGCAAGCAATACACATTACTACCATGTGATATACATGTGTAATGCCAAAAGTATGAACTGGGTTCATATTGTTAACATCAAGCAATAAATAGTACTATCATTTGATATACCTGTGTAATACCAAAAATATAAAATAAGTTCACATTGTTAATGTCAAGCAATAAATAATATTACCAGCTATAAATATACATTTACTTGGTAGTATTAAAATTACCTTTTGACATAGTGGTCTGATTCAGTAAAATCCAAATGCTGCTGATCTTGGACACCAAGGACAATGAACTTTTGCGATTTGTACATTTTTGGTGATGATTTCCTCTCCTGTCCTCCCATCTCTGCCTCGATGCTGATGGTGTGTGCTGTGGAAGAAGCAAATTCTCCCCCCTGAGGCTGGTTAAGGGACTGAATCAACTCCAATATGTGAGTCTGGTATTCCTGTGGGGTCATGTAAGGTCCTTCCATGAAACTGAAAGTCTGGGCTGAAATGTTTGCTTTATAACTTGGTGAATGACAGTTCTCAGGATATTGGAATCTCCCATAATGCTCTGTTTCCGATGTGCATATTGATGGAGATGTAGAGCTAAAAGACATGCTGCCTGTGTCGACTGTCATCCGAGAACTTGAACTTGCTGAGGGAGACGATGGCTCGTACATATAGACACCATCTTGGACTCTATCTAATGTGCGAAATTCAAAATATGTTCCATTTCTATTTCTGTATCTATTGGTCCCTTGATTTAAAATTGAATTTGGGCTCCCAACAGGAGAAACTGTTCTATCTGGACTAGGTGAAACTTTTCTTAAATCAATTCTCGAAGAATTTCTTGGCTCACGCCCCAAGTAATCTTCTTGCAATGAAGCAGATCGTGGCAGCATGCTTGCGTTTGTTACATTATCGAAAATTTCCATCTGCTGAGGTCCTAAATTCGAAAAATTGTCCATTTCTTTTGATGGAGACGTATGGCTATTAGGAGCTGAATTCATTCTTCCTAAGCTTTTCATTTTACGCTTACTTCTGGGACTTGTCGCATATGCTGACCACTGCCCATTAGGAGCTTCCACTCCATCTGAATCAGTACCTTGACCTGTGGTCTGATTCAGATCTTGCATGGGCAGTTCTTTGGGTCTGCCATTTTTATTTTGATTCCTTGGAAGTGTATTATAGAAGTTTGTCCAAAATTTGTCATGTGTGATAACTGCCTGTGATGCATTGTCCTCCATCTGGAGAGGAGACTGGCTTCCTGTTGTTTTTACAGAGCTGCTGTGACTTAAAGATGGACTGGCTCTGGACTTTGATGTATATGTAGCATCAGGATTTGAAAAAGTCTGATTCCTTTGAGAAGACATGCTCTCTAGACTCCCTGTCTTTTTAGCTCGCCTAAGACTACCTTCAAATGTTTCTTGTAGCTTTTCACGAAAACTTCGAGAGGTTGTGCTTTTTCTTGAGTTTTCTGTTCTGATGTCAGTGAGTGATCCACGTCTTCTGAGTGAACCCAGTGTGAAACTGGTTCTACTTTGAGGCGAGTCATTTTTGTGCTCTGACTTTGATTTACTTTTCGGGCTGGCACATGGGCCAAGGGCAGCAAGCCATGAGGACATTGTTCTGCTATTTCTTATTCATTAAAGATGAACAGAACTTTAAAATTTACAAAACTTGTACATGTATACTCACAGCATTATTTTCTTATGGCTGGGGACAATGATTTTAACTATTACGTAATCAATGTTAATATGGCTCATTCTAAGAAAATGCCTCTAAAAGTTTGATAATAACATCAGCAGATTGATCAAGCAATTATTTAACAAAATTTAATGGCAGAATCAATAGCAAAATTATGGGGACACTTCATGAATTCTTTTTTGTATGTACAAACCTTTTGACTCACTTCATATTTCTTGGCCTGACTTTTATGGTGGAAGTTAAATAAATATATCAAATGAAGCAGCTCTTAATTTATGATTCAGTCAAATCATTTTTGATTCTGTACTAAGCAAAATGAAATCATTATATTTAATTTCACTTTAGCATCATCATCATCTGATAGTCAAAAAGTTATATACTATGTAGTGAAAAAATTAGGTTTTCACCTGTACAGTAATTAAAGAGGTATACCAGTACTCTGTAGTCAAAAATATGATTCAAACTGTATTGCAATTCCAAAGGTATACCAGTGTTCTGTGGCAAAAGTGTGTTTTAACTTGTACAGTAGTAATCAAGAGGTATACCAGTACTCAATAATCAAAACTGTTTCAACTTGTACATTAATTAAAGAGGTATACCAGTGCTCTGAAGTCAAAAAGTATGTTTTAACCTGTATATTAAATTCCAAAGGTATGCTAGTGCTCTGTGGTCAATAATGTTTCAACCTGTATAGTAATTACAGAGACAAACCAGTACTATGTGGTCAAAAGTGTTTCCACTTGTATGGTAATTGCAGAGGTATACCAGTACTCTGTAATAATGTTTCAACCTGTATAGTAATTACAGAGATATACCAGTACTATGTGGTCAAAAGTGTTTCAACTTGTATGGTAATTGCAGAGGTATACAAGTGCTCTGTAGTCGTGTTTCAACTTTTATGGTAATTACAGAGGTATACCAGTACTCTGTAGTCAAACATATGTTTTAAATTGTACAGTAATTCCATAAGTACTATGATGTGAAGGTTATGCAGATACATTAATTTTCTTCTTCCTTCAATATGTCTGAGTGTTAATTACGATGCACCAAAACTAATCACTTCATCAGTTGTTAAACATTAATCATTGCAAGCCTGAAATAGGAATACTCAACAATAAAAACAAAGATCAGCGTAATAACAGCAATAGATGCGAACTGTTGAACACATCATCTGTATACACACATATGTTGTTACCAGATAGTATCTACTGAAGACAACTGTATTCTTAAGTGGACTTTTTAATGCTGTTGCTAAATTTCAATTTTTGGGGTAACAATTTTCTTAGCACATTTAACTCTGTTAATTAGAAAAAATGAAGCCAATCTTGATTTTCAAATAAAGAACAAGAGTTCAATAAGAGTCCATTGTTAGTGGAAAAGTCACATACATGTTTTCTGTACTTCACACTGTATTTTCTAGAAGCAATGCATGACTCAAAAACATGTCTTTGAGTATCACACAATCAGTTTTTCAACATTTGAAAACAATTAACTACTGAAGTAATTAAAACGCTTCTAAATTTGACAATATCAATCAAACAACAGACATGAAGATAGTTACATTTGCATCAGAAAATCCATTCTATGCTTATTAATTTCCAAGAACACAACAAAATTCTAGAATTCTAAATCAATGCAATGTTTAAGCTGTGTTATGCTATATATTCAAACTTATTTAAGGATTGGTCTATTTTCAGTCAAATTTATCAATCATTGTACTGCCATTTCTTTTTTGGTATTCATCCAAGAATAATCCAAGAACTGATTTATCCATTATGATACTGGATACAAACAGAAAAGCTTCAAATATTTTAAACTTTTCAAGTAGCTCTAGTAGGAATATTCCTCTCTCACTGACATCTGCACTCCTAAAAATGATAATCCCAAATTGCAAAGAAAACACACATTTCCAGAGCAGCATCTGCGAATCATGGCAGTAGTAGAGTGATTATAATATCCCAAAGCTGTAACCCCTGGTGGAAAGTACCTACATAATTTGATAAAGTGGCCAACATCCTTAGAAATCATTTTCAGCCCAATCTATGTTTAACCAAAATATGAACTATTTATCAGTCCAGTATCCTCTCTGCTCATCTTAAGCCCACTTCTGTCCTGGATGAGTAAGATTCAGTATCATTCTCCACAGTGTATGGTATCAGAGGGGGGTGTACTGTTGTTATAACTGGAAGCTCAAGCCATCACAGAAGTGCAACAGGGAAGCAGTGCCAGTTCAGTGTTAGAAACCTCTTATCTATCCAGTCTACTAATCTGGATATTAAAGCACATTTATGTAGTGATCCAATAAACACACTCTGGTTAGGTATCCCTGACTCAGGCATTCACCCCCATATTGAGGCACCTGAATCCTGGTGTAGCTAGCTCATCAAGCTTATGCAGTTACATTAGTGCTGTACATTTTTGTACTTGTGCATCATTTTACAGGTAAAGCTTAAAACATCCCTGAGTGCAATTAATGATGTGGTCCATTTACTGTGAAAGTAAAGACAAGTGTAATACCCTGGTAGCAGTGGATGCACAAGATTTTACTGTGAAGCTCTGCATTAGTTGAAACTTTTGCATTGGTACATCATTTTACTGTCACAGTATTTGCATCTGTAGACCTGCTATATGAACATTTAATAGTTCCACTATTTGCCCTTAGCCCCACCAACCCTCATTTGTACAGGAAACACATTTACGACAACTGACTTCAGTTTTAAAGTACTCAAAAACATAAATTTGATATCACCATAGTTACTGGTATTCAAACATAAAAAGAGTCAATCAACTGTCATAGGGCCGTGCCAGAGAATGCTTTTGTAAGAACATTAAGTACCTATTTGGTATCTAACATGGTTTTATTTTTTATAACATTTGAGAACTTAATGGACATTTGACATAAGTACAGGAGCTAATTAACAGATTAAGTGTCTTCATCCAATCTCAATACATGAAAAGTGCCAACATAAAAGTAGCATTTGGCTGTAGGTCAGCCTAATTGCTTGTTAAAATCACACACCGCAGACAACTATTACATATTCCATCACTCAATGAAATCTCCCATGAACTCAAATATATTATTTTAATAGTTCACAAACAGACAAGTTTGTCGATTTCCACACCTTGTTTCCAAAGTAGTATATTTACAGTAAAGATTTCCTGTGATCATGTGACTGTACTAGTTTACAGTTGAAAGACACTTTAATTGCTAATTTGACAGACAATAACCTAAATCACTGGATTATACAATGTGCGATCAACAGTAATTCAGAAAGGATTCAATATCTTAATAGATTATGGTTTGATTACCAAATAGATCAAGCAGCATACAAATTTGGAGTTGATGTTTAAAGTTTGACAAGATGGTTTATACTGTGAAAACTAAATTAATTAGGAGCGCAATAAATTTTAGTAATAATGAATTTGGTTGGACTAGACATTACTAAACAGCTCAGGTAGCATACAGCAGGCTGTTTGGCTTTTGTTTCTCAAGTTTATTTACACATGCATGATCTTCCAAGGCTAAAATGTCAAAATCTAAGCAACCAAAATATCACAGGAAACAGAAGGAAATGGTAATTTCATTGGTTGGAATCAAGTTCAAAGGGACAGGAATTATGATGCATTCCTGTAAAGTAAAATTTATGAACTTCCTAAATTTGACCCAGACAGCACCAATCCAATTAGTTCTGGCAGGAAGGCAGCAACTTGAATTTATCCACATGCATGAAACAAATGAAAATTCTTGTTGGACAAGGTACAGTTGTACTAACATGGCTACATTCCAAGACAATAAAAGAACATTTTCTATCCTGAGGAAACTTCAGGCTGACTCCTGAGGTAAGTTGGATCCAGAAATGATACATCACCTCTTAGTGAGGTGATCCAGAAATGATACATCACCTCTTAGTGAGGTGATCCAGTAATAATAGATCACCTCCTAGTGAGGTGATCAGAAATGATACCTCACCTCCCAGTGAGGTCATCCAGAAATGATACATCACTTCTTAGTGAGGTGATCCAGTAATAATAGATGACCTCTTAGCAAGGTGATCCAGAAATGATACATCACCTCCTAGTGAGGTGATCTAGAAATGATACATCAACTCCAAATGAGGTGATCCAGAAATGATACATCACCTCCTTGTGAGGTGGTGATCCAGAAATGATACATCACCTCCTTGTGAGGTGGTGATCCAGAAATGATACATCACCTCCTTGTGAGTGAGGTGATCCAGAAATGATACAGTAATAACAGAACACCTCCTATTGAGGTGATCCAGAAATGATACATCACCTCCTAGTGCTGAGATCAACAATGATTAGGATTTCTACATAAATAATCTGGTCTATGAACTCCTTAGAATGGGATAAAAATGCTTGTGCTACATCTAAGGACGGTATGAATGGCATCAGTTTATTGTGAAAGGACTCATGTGATGAGATGATGTGCATATTTTAATACAGAATAAGCAAATCTGTTCAATATTTTTCAGTTTTCCATAGGCATGCTAAACAAAGGGTTGAAGAAAATCATAATTAGAAGACAACAGTCCTGACCATTTGCAAATCTCCTGATCATTCCAATGTTGATATCTCTGTTCTGTCACATGTATAAATATTATATCAGAAAATAGCGTGTGTGCATGCGCATGTGTGTTTGTGTGTGTGTGTGTTACAGGGGAATTTATGTGCCTCTATCATGCTTTGAATCATACTGCAATAAACACAGTTATGATACATATTGATACATGTAAATAATAATGAGGCAGATGAAGATTAACATAAACTTTTGTATGGCAAGTATTATTTTGTATTATATGCTGAATCACAACATTAAACATATTAGTGAGTCATATCAGCTCTAATAAATACACCTGAAAAGTTCAGATGTTAGTGCATTGTAACCTTTGATCCAGCAAAATGTTATTCATTTTGGTCTTTAATTACACATAATTTTAACTGGCAATCTCTGAGCCAATTAAATGTAACTTATTTTCATTTTTGATTACTCATATTTTTAATTGGCAATCTCGGAGCTAAGGAAATGTAATTTATTTTGGTCTATGAATACACATAATTTTAACTCACCATCTCAGATCCAATGAAATGTAATTCATTTTGGTCTTTGATTACAAATAATTGTAACCGACAATCTCTGATCCAATGAAATGTAACTCATTTTGGTCTTTGATTACACATACTTTTAACTGGCAATCTCTGATCCAATAAAATGTTATTCATTTTGGTCTCTGATTACACATAATTTAACTGACAATCTCTGAGCCAATGAAATGTAACTAATTTTCATCTCTGATTGCTCATATTTTTAATTGGCAATCTTGAAGCTAATGAAATGTAATTCATTATGGTCTTTGATTACACATAATTTTAACCGGCAATCTCTGAGCCAATGTCTTCAAGTTGCATCTTATTTATCTGATGATAAGCATACATAAAATGATAATACAGAAGTGAGGCGATAAGCCAGCACCATTTACAAATACAGACATCCCTGGTTCCTAAATATAAAGCACTTCAGTATCACATGCTCCCTCATAAAAAACATGTTTACCATATATACTTGCTTATAAGTCAAGTCAAACTGCCAACAACAAAGTTCCAGACCTGCCAGAGCATAATGCACCTGTAGATCATGTGCTATGTTATTTGTTTTACTGATTACTTTTAAACAAACTGCACAGATCCAACCAGATCTGCCAGTGCATTATGTGCTGGCAAATCTGGGTCAGTCCAGTTTGCTGATGTACTCATCATATCAGCAGGGATAAATGGCATGTCATGGATCACATAATGTAGTTTTGTGGATGAAAACTTTCCTCACCATTACGCAACCGACCCTTATAATGTGGTATTTTTAAAGTTCCCTAATAACTGTTCAATATGTATATTGTGGGACCGATATCACTATTTTATGATGTAATGCAATGTTTATAAGTGCATATAAAAATAAGTGCATACAACTGTCATTAATTACAAATGTCAATGAATAAGTTTATTTTCCTGTAATGTGAAAACAAAATATGTGATCCACCTGGTTAGAAGAAAAAGAACTATTGTCCAACCACCCAAACCCAGTCTCTAATCTTTTATTCTAGATGCTAAAAACTTATTTCCATAAACTATAATATAAAATACATAAAAATCAGTCCAATGATCATGTTTACCTGATACCATAGGGACACAACCAGACAGACAAAAATCTAAATAAGAGACCCAAGTGGAATAGATATCACTCAGCTGCTCGCATAACTTGACCAGTGATCATTGCACTAAGTAAGTTCATGTAGCATTGTAAGAATACAGTTTATGTAAACTCTCTCCCCAAATATATACATATGTACATGCATCATGTTGATTTTACCCTACTTACTCAATAAACGGACATAATTATTTCTAAAGGTAAAGACATAATTAATTAATACATGATAAGTAATATCTTTTGCTTATATCTGAAGTCATTAAGATATCTTAATGATATAAACTCATTAACCATGTTTGATAGAACTGAAAGAGAAATATCATTTCCAGATCTTGTGAAGCAATAAACTCAGCCAATTTAATGCAGGATATCTCATTAATGTGCACAGATCTTCTCCTAATGAATGCACAGTTCATCTCCTCATTAAACATCGTGATAATATGAGACTATTTAACTCATCACAGATATAAGCCTACTAAAATGATGTCATAAATATGAACTCAGACTTCTATAATTCAGTCATAGTACAACTCTTATACCTCTGTGTTAACTAATCTCTTACTAGAATCTTAGGGGCATACATTAATTAAAACACTTCAGGTCTGATGGTCATTTGTGTGTGGCCCAAACTCATACAAAAACTCAACTCTATAACTATAGTAAAACTACATGTACTACAATATAATGACCCTTGTCGAAGATGTGGGACCACTCTGTTCTATATATTAAATATTATCTAATCTTGGAACTATAATATTCAATGCCTATATTAAATATTAGCTAATCTTGGGACTACAATATTCAATGCTTATATTAAATATTAGCGAATCTAGGGACTACAATAATCAATGCCTATATTAAATATTATCTAATCTTGGGACTACAATATTCAATGCCTATATTAAATATTAGTGAATCTAGGGAATACAATATTCAATGCCTATATTAAATATTATCTAATCTAGGGACTACAATAGTCAATGCCTATATTAAATATTATCTAATTTTGAGACTATACATTAATCAATGCCTATATTAAATATTAGCTAATCTCACAATATACCCTTAGGTGCATACAATAAACTATACATTTACACAATATTTATTTATTTTTGTGAAGAAGAAAAAAAAATAAAATGTGAGTTAAGGTTGGACAAAATATTTTGCTTATGGCAGAACTAGTATAATGTACACACACATAACTGTAAATGTATAATGTTTGTGTTTAAGGTATGCATGCACACAAGGAGAAAGGAGAAACTGCCAGAATATAAAGTGACAGATATTATATGCCAAACATAACTGAAACATCATGCTTTAAACATGGCAAGATTGTCTGATTGATTTATGTAATGGGGCAAGAGAATAGTGTCAGGACTGGTCAGCCTTGTGTCAGAATAATGTGACTTGTGTCAGAACAATGTGACTGGGTAGAACATCATGCTACATGGATAAAGAAGCTCATATAAATATATATATATATATATATATATATATATATATATATATATATATATATATATATATTGTGGCGTTGCCCGACTCAAAATTAAATTAGAACCATGTGTTATCAAGTAAGTCGGACAAGCCACTGTTTATTGTTGCACATGACCACAGGCTAACACCATCCCTTACGTAAGTTGCCATAGTTAAGAGAGGAAGCTGACCAAAAGCCCGTCAGAAGTTTAATTAGCACCCTTGGACTGGGATAATGTTTTGTACATCAAGAAGCTGCCAGAAGGAGTGGGCGTGCCTTATCTTCTGGATATGCTGACTGACCGCCAGATTGAATACGTCGAGTGGATAGGGCCCCAGCGCTACCCAATCAGAATCGAGGAAGGGGTGGGACCCTGATTTATTTTAAAATATAATATCTTTAACCGGCCGGCTAGCTTTAGTTTCCGATTACCCGTTAAGGAGGATTGTCTGTAAAGAATTGGAACTCCGTAGCCATACGTTAATTGGCGGGAAACGCTTAGATCCAGAACTCTAAGTATAGCTTCTAAAAAGGTCAGTGAGCTATTTGTTTGATCTTTGCTTTCTGCTACTGCATTTAATTGTAGATCATTATATATACGTATTATTACTAAAATCGTAGTAGGAATAATTATTTGTGATGTTGATATGTTTGTATATTTGAAAAATGAGTTCCTATTTCTAAAGAATCGTATTGCTTGCTAGCCGTCGTAAGAATTAATATTATTATAATTTGCTATGTGGTTATTTTATAGTACAATAGCACATTATCCATGTAATTATAGAAATTGATTGTTATCTTTGAAATGATTTCACTGTGAGAAATTAATAATATGAATATTTGAATATTTGTGTACGCTTGTGGGAGTGTAGTGTACAGACATACATCTGGTTGTCGTAGTATTATAAGTACAACGAGATTATATATATATATATATATATATATTAGATATACTTATGTGATATGATGTATAGATATATGATATCGTGCTATTACCCCATTGGTTCCCTGTAAGAGTGTGTGGGAATTTCGATGTGTATGTATGCGTTTCCTAAAACGTAATAGCCTTATCTGATGGTTAATGGATGATTTAGTGTGAGGTGAGATTTGATAAACCATATGTTAACGCCTTGTGATTTTCACAGGAAGCTTCGGGGGACAGACTAGTGAGTGGTCCCAGTGTCTCCGTTATAGACGGAAAGAAGAGAAGGAAAGAGGGAAATCTGAAGAGGAAGTTTCGGGGGACAGACCAGGAGAAGTGTCCCCAATTGTTGTGATAAAGAAAGGAAGGAAAGTGAAGGGAGGAGAGAAATCGGGAGAGGTGAAATTCAGGAAGAGCGGAAGGATAGGATAATAGATGAGTACAACCAAAGGCCAGGTGGAAAATCGAACTCACACTGAAAATCATAAGATGAAATAGGCTATCACTTAGAGGACAAGTGATTATGTGACATTTAACTTTATAGGTTTCATTAAATTGTTATTGTTGAATTTCATCTTCGTGTTATATATATATATATATAACTGGGGGCTCAGAGCCGTATACCTATTTGGTCTTTAATCTAAATTTAAATTCACGAGCCAGGTGGAACTTCTATAATATTTTAATTAATATTTTGGAAGTACCCCACCCCAACCTTTGCAGAACGCTACATATATATATATATATATATATATATATATATATATATATATATATATATATATATATATATATATATATATATATGGCCAGGGGTGCTAAGAATAGAAAAACTTCTTGGTGATTTTAAGTAGGTACATATTTCTCTTCATTTGATCAAATGTTATACATTCCTCAGCAGACATGCAAGATTTTGATACCAGTAGAAAAAGAAAATGCTAACATTGTTTCATTAAGCTGAATGTAGTTTTAATAAGGTGTTAATCATGGACTCCTAAAAAGTTTTTTTCTCCAAATAAACCAAAATGTGATCAATAATTACAGGACCAGGTCATTTATATTCAAGATTAAAAAGCAATACAAACTAAAATTCCAATTTAATTGTGTACAACAATTTCAATCTTCATGCATGTTTCCTAATCAAATGCTGGTATATAACAATAGCTCTTAACAGAGGACTAGTATATCTTATTCTACTAACGTACATTTTCTTTTCTCATTTTCCTTGTACTTTTATTTAAAAACAAAGGTGTTCACCTTTGACAGAATGAAAAACAATTTTAAAAATCTCCTTATAATACATATAACTTAACATTACTTATGTTTGACAAAACTGCTCATTTCATGCAATCCAAAAAATGTATCAAGACTTTAGAAACAATTCAGGAGTTTTGCAAGGCATTAACTGAGTTCAGTCATATCTTAAAACATGCCTTCACATTCATGGTCATTTTAAAACTCAATAAACCATGTTTAAGTAGTTTTCAGTAGCCATTGTAAAAATTAATCCCATGTAGAAAATACATTCAGATCTTGACCTTCAAATGTGACAATGCTTAAAGGACATCATAAAATACTGAACACTGATTTTACTAAATCAAAAGTTGAGGTATTACAATGAGTAGCGAAATACAAAGATTTTTAAAACTTTTAAATTAATATTACTAATTAAAAATCTTCATCAGAAGTTATTATCATTATCCACCCCTATAAGTTTATTGAGAGAAAGTCATTGGCTTTGGAATAATTACCTTGATTGTGCACAACAACTTAGTCCTCCCATGAAATGCCTGCAATCTGTTTACCTAATTCACTTTCACATGGACATTACAGTTAACTTGTTATGGGTAGCATCATAGGATACAATGTATACTCATTAGTACTGAATGTCTGATTAAATTGATTAATTTATTCCATTTCTGTGCAGGCTATGATGTACAGAGCACCAAAAAGAATCCAGGTGGTTATGAGCTAAACACAATTGCATAATATATAGGTCATGGTGACCTTCTTTTGGTGCATGGTACTATGCAGATTATCTTGGTTATTTACTCAGATTGGCTATTATTGAGTTCCCGCCCCCAATAAATTGGTACTTATTACAACATGCATCTATAAATTAAACTAATCTGTTAATCAGAAAGTGTGTCTGTGATTTGGATTTTCATAGCTTTAACAGTTCATTGATAGTCCGAAATAAGTTATCTCCAGCTGTGTTGTCACGGTTGTTTTACTTTCCTTGTAAAGTTGAGAGAGAGAGAGAGAGAGAGAGAGAGAGAGAGAGAGAGAGAGAGAGAGAGAGAGAGAGAGAGAGAGAGAGAGCGTTTGTGTGTGTGTGTGTGATTGGAATTTTTAATGGAACTTTACAAAAATTTCAGTCATATCGCTATGATGTCTACAGTGAGACAGTTTATAGGTATGTCTAGCACTGGGGCATCATGCCGCAGGCATGTAGCATGATGTCCCACCCAGTCACAATATCCTGACACCAGGCTGACCAGTCCTAACACAAACCTTTTATTCCTGAGTGCCAAAGTTGCTAATACCATTTTTATAAGTCTTTGGTATGACTCTGCCGGGGTTCGAACTAGTGACCTGGTCCCATATTGTTAATTAAATAGCTATCAGTTAAAACAAAAACACAATTTAATAAACATATATAACTGAATATAATATCATAAAACTATAATTATCAATAATTATAATGGTGTAAGTAAATAATGTATCCTTTTAAAGTATAATTACCTTAAATGTAATTAGGAGATAAGGTGGAAGATCCAAAGAGTTGTAAACCCAACTGTCATTAAAATAGTGCCAATAAGACCATATGTCATTTGTCATAGAAATTCAGACTAATAAAAAAAAGATTGAAGGATTATATGACTGAAATCAAAGGCATTCTATGTAAGTACATTCTTGTGCAATTAACTGTCAATCAATTATCAATGTTGACTTAATGGCTGATAAAATTTAATCACCTGCCATAAATCCATGTTAGCCACATTTATTTTGATCAAAGCCAGTTGACACCTGTATTCAAAAGATAACTGATAACAAATTACCCATCACACCTACATTAAGATTCCTTCATACATGTACAGGTGAGGTACTAATACAGATGCATAAAAGTATCTAGTTTAATAATTCCAGCATGAAAAAACCCAAACACACAATTTAATGTGAAATATGGACCACAGTGATCTACTTTGTGAATCAGGTGTAGTACTCATTAAAATGTATCCCATCACCTAGTTTCATGATTCCAAGTAAAACAATTTACAATATACAACCTATGTGGATATGAGCTAAACGAAAAACCCTAAATTGGTGAAACATAAAATGTAGCGCACAGTGACCTTCTTTTGTTGCAATGGTGTGGTTCATACAGAGATGCATAAGCTCTTCAGATGTATGATTCATTTTAGCATGAAAAGTGCTTGAGAAATAAAATCATAGTTTAACCAGGCAGCACAGATCATGAAATATGGGCCATAGTAACCTCCTTTGGTGACAAAGGTTTAGAACCAGTCAAGATGCATCTCATCACACAGTTTCATGATTCTATATATTACAGCATATATAGAGGGTACACAAAGTCTGAGCAAAAAAGAATAACAATCAAAGCTTATATTATTAACAACATTTGCCCCCTACCCTGGGGGTAAGTATTACAAAACTCATTGCCTAGGTCTCAGGAATAAAGACTGGTTAAACTGCAGTACTCATTGTTTCATATTGTATAACTTGTTGGCCAGTAGGTTCTGGGGTATCATTTATAGCAGAATGAAATCTCCACTGACTTTCTTCCATGATAATCCCAGGAGGAAAGCAATGTAATTAATGTAACACCATGTCACTCAAGTTCTAAACCATGGACTACAATAATATCATGTGCATATATGTGAATGTCACATGATTTACTGGCACTATAATGTCAAAAGGTTTCCAAAACCTAAAAAGATTCCAAACTTTTAAAACAGTTAGTGTGGAAGACAGTAATTGGTAACTTGGGGAGTAACTACGGAGCATTATCCCATGGCTAAATGATCCACAATGATATATTAGCCTAGTTTCAATGGCTGTGTAGTTTCTGAATTTAGAGAAATGGGGAGATTGGTGGAAGGTAACCATCTACTATGGTTTTCTGCAAACATTTTTCCTTCCTTTGTATATACAAGATATGGAAATTGATTTAAAATAGTATATTCCTGGTTTAAGAATGTGCAGTGGTAAAGTGTGGCTGACCTTTTCCAAAATCATGTTCATTGTCTACATGATCAGAATTGTTGATTTTTTAATTGTTAAAAAAAACTAATACATAGCTAATATTTTCTCAATGAGTATGGGTTTAGTATTAGGATCATTATCAATAGAAGTAAACATATTTATATTGGTCCGAGTCAAGGACATCATTATTATATTCTTTATTATAATGTTAGTAACAGAATCTTTTAGAATGGAATTTTTCATTAATTATAAGGGGTTTTGCTTTTGTAGAAAATGCTATTTGTGACCTAGGTCAAGTAGATTGCTTCATAATCTTGTTTACTGTGAAATTATTTGTGCAATAGGGTCTTCTGACAGAATCATTTGTTCTGTTAGCTATTTAACTGGGGCTGACACTATTTAATTCAAATTATTCTTCTCTGGAAATACAGAGTGCTCTATAATATTCTTGGAAAGTGACATTCTCTGGGTAATTAAAGTGAATTCAAACATGGAAACCTTGGAAAATATTAATGTGATTCAAGAAAAAATGCATACCGGTAATTGCAATTCAGGTCATAATTACATTTGAGGCTACTGGCTATTACAGGCACACCAACACTTTCAGTATTGAAAACTATTGGAAACACCGCTAAAGATTATTAAGAACTATATTAATTTGGACTTGTGTTAGTAATTCAAGGATTATTTGGGTTTTAATTCATAATACTGTAAGTTCCTTTTATATTTTCACTTTGTCTTCTAATAAAATAAATTATTTGTTGAATTTTATAAAGCTTGCTGCTTCTCACTTAAAGAACATAAAGTCATAATTGTATGGTCAACAGAAAATGTATGAAATGGAGTTTAATTTATTTAATCATAAAAAAAGTTCATAATCTTATATATAAAAAAAAAGAGTAGGTATAATCCTATAAGTAAGATATATCTTACTATTATGTAAAGCATACCACATATAAATTAACTGATGGGATAAATAGAACACCAGTGAATACGATTTCAGCATGAAAAATGACACAGAAAGAACATGAAGATGTACATATTTCTAAAATATACTGGAAAATGTCTATATTTTATGTATATTGTTACATAAGTAAATTATGATTTACTTCGAGGTTTTATGTACAATTGTTTATTTGAGGTTTTAAATGCCTGTGCAAATTTGGCTGACTAAACATGAAAGGAAAACAAACAACATTATGTGATGGCAGAAGTGATGGGTCTTTACTGTTAGAAGCTGCACAGGTATGAAAGAATAGCGTGTTATCAGTATTCTCTCTGTTATTGCTATTATCTTTCCGTTATAAGATAAACACATGTTCTATTATATGGAAAGAACAAACTTCTGTCCATATGTATTACATCAAGGTAAGGTAATAATACATTAGAGTACAGTGTATAAGCTCCACATACTGTATTTCAAAACAGACCATGAACATGTATCTCAAAAACATATGTAGAAGCAGAACTATTTTCAGTTTGATTTTACAGTGCATTTGGAAAATTTGTGCTTATGCATGTTTGAATGTGTTTCTTCTTGAATTCTGACAACTAAATGGTATCCATTGTTACAAGTCACTGCATGTAGTGACAATTTCCTGTTTTCTTATCACATGAGGCTGTCTGTGACAAGATTTTTCTTTTTCATGAATGTGCACGAACAAAAATATATCATGAACAATGCATTGTAACAATCTCTTACACATGTATACCCAATTTAGTACCTGGGAATTGTAAAGTGACTGTCTTTGGAAGGGAAACTTAGACTGGCTCATTCAAATTGCATAGAAGGTCATGTTGGATTAGCACAGGAAAGTTTACTTCTTTGCATTGATTGGTTAGGTGGGTTTATGCATATTCATGAATAAAATTAGGAAAATTATAGCAGGCAGTCACAGGTGAAAAAGGATCAAATATGACTGCTGCATGTGACTTGTGATGAGAAGCCATATGGGCCAAGTTTGTTTTTTTGAGCGCCAGTGCTGCACTGAAACAGTTACTGTATGATGATTAATCACCAAAATTTCTTTGCAATATGACCAAAGGGATTTTTAGTGTTGGAAAAAAATAAAATATATAGCAGTACCAATATCATGTTTTGAACTAATTATATGTGGGGTGTGCGAGTATGGGCAATTCAGAGACATATGAGGGAAGCGATGATAAATCTGGGTAACTAAGGGCAGCATCATAGAAACAAATGTAAGTTAGGTGTAAGAAAATATCAATAGTAATGCTGTACCGATTAATCATCCGTACTCATATTCGGGCCGATTATTAGAACAATCGGTATAATCGGTATCGGCAGAAATAATCGGTGCCAATGTAAACAAATTTCCAAAATATAAATTCAGTCATAACATTCATCTTGACATGAATTGAATTTTAAATCAGAATTAAATACAGTCCTACCCATTTATATCGACATCACTTACATCGACAAGCCACCTATGTCGACAAAAAAAAACAAAGTCCCAGTCCCTTGGTCTACTATTAATACTAAATTGTCATGCTTATGTCGACGTTGAGATAGAAAGATAAACATACAAATCCTTTGTTTTCTAATCATTTTGTCAACAAGCTTCCAGTTCCAACCCATACTTTGTTCAACAATTAGTTGATCTTGCCGCCAGGCTTTAATGTCGTGGTCGGATAAAAAAAACAACCAGGTTTTTGTTTGCTCCTATAAAGCTGGCTTCTCACTGCAACTTAAAAAAAGTGAAATCTGATCAATTCTAGCATTTTCCAAAGAATGCACAGAGGTATAGCTAGCAATAGCAAGTCAAGTTTTGAGGTTTCAGGAAGGCTTTGACAAATCTGGGTAAACAGGTTAATGTCACAGAATTAGGCCAAAAAAAACTTGGTTATGCCTTAGAAATATTTGACTATTTTTCGTTCTACATGCATACAACATTATTTAGGGTAAATAAGTGTTTTTCCAGGTAAGCAATGGTACTAACAATGTATCTCATCGGAAATTACTTGCAACAAGGGACATTATGGATTTAAGGAAGATCAACTTATAACTGACACTTGTCGTTTTGGATCTTGTCAAGGAGTGTATGTTCTCCATTGCTTTTTTCAGCCATAGGGGTAAGTGTTAACTTTATATTTCATTTGATATGCAAAACTTATTTAGTTTGCAATGTCATATCATGTAATGATGCATTTATTTCAACGCAGATTTGAAACGTTATGAACTCTGAATTACAAATTGCTGATAAGAGTTTAACGTATTAGCATTATAGCTGGAGATTTTTCAGAACACATTATTATGACCAGTTTGGTTTTATTGTAGCTGACTAGAGCTGTCTGAAGCTGTCTAGATATGTTTAGGGCTGACTGTAGCTGCTAATTAAGGGTGGTTGGAAGCTGTCTGGAGTTTCTAGAGTATTTAGTGCTGCGTGCTGTCGATATGTATGTCTGTACATGTGGTGGAGCCATTAATGTAGATGTAGCTAATTCAAGAGTGCTGTATGCTGTCTGTATGTGTGTATACATATGACTGTACATGTGGTGGATCCGTGAAGGGTGAGAGTGGCCGATACAAGTGTGGGCCAACACAAGGACTCTGTGAAACTGTACAGTTTATCAGTTTATTAATTGTACGACAGTACAAGGGTCAAGAACCATATGTTCGTTCCAACTGTTGTACATTTTCATTTACATGAGATTATTTTGAATCTTAGTTGTATTATAGAAGATTATGTGAACATCACTTACAGTACATTATTTGAAACATATTTGAATACCTTGAGATTGTTTAAATATTAATCATAGTCCATATGTGAGATTATGTGAATCTCTCTCATTATATTTATACACCATATATTTTTCTTTATTAATTCATTTCTTAAATTTCCATCTTTCACACACTGTATTTGTGTTATTCATTTAATCCAAAACCCACTGGGTTTTTTTCTGCAACAGTTAACATCATAACATATTTGGATAACTGGATCATATTCTGGCTGTCTCAGCACCATTTCATTATGCTATGATCTGGGAGAAGGGAGGTATCCTTCATCTAGTAATGGTTAGCCAATCATATTCTGTATGTGGGGAAAGGGTGTGAAATTACAATATGTGTATATAGACATATACAAGATATAGTTTGCAGTAGAGAAAACAGAAGACAGAGAGGCAGAAATAGCAGCAAGAAAAGCAGAAAGAGGGCAAAGAAAGAAAAAGGGATTGTAAAGATAAGATGTAGTTGGGAATAAGAATCAGACAGAGATATACAAGACCGGGAGTTTAGAGAAAAAAATACCTAACAGACATAATGGATAGATAAAGATTCTGAGTGGACAAATATAGAGAGAACAACATAGATAAACATTAGTGTAATTGCAGAGAACTAGTGTATTTTGTATATAAACAGTAGATTACAATATGACAGTGTTTATATTAGTATACCCCTGGTCCCCTCCCCCCCAACTCACCGAAAAGTAAACAGAAAGACCCAACAGGTCAGACAGACTGCACCTAACAGGTCCGTACAATATGTTTATCAGTTGCAGTCCCTAGATACACTTTAAATGACAGATGTTTCTCCAACAAGTTACATTTGTCCAACATTATAGTCAAGAACAAATAATAATCATGCAAAATTAGTTTCACATTAACATAATGATCATGCAGTAATTTGTTTCACATTAACAGAATAATCATGCAAAATTAGTTTCACATTAACATAATGATCATGCATTAATTGGTTTCACATTAACATAATAATCATGCAAAATTAGTTTCACATTAACATAATGATCATGCAGTAATTGGTTTCACCTTAAGATAATAATCATGCAGTAATTAGTTTGACATTAACATAATGATCATGCAGTTATTTGTTTCACATTAACTTAATGATCATGCAGTAATTTGTTTCACATTAACATAATAATCATGCAGTAATTTGTTTCACATTAACATAATAATCATGCAGTAATTTGTTTGACATTAACATAATAATCATGCAGTAATTTGTTTGACATTAACATAATGATCAGCAGTTATTAGTTTCACATTAACATAATGATCAGCAGTAATTTGTTTCACATTAACATAATAATCATGCAAAATTAGTTTCACATTAACATAATGATCATGCAAAATTAGTTTCACATAAACATAATGATCATGCAGTAATTTGTTTCACATAAACATAATGATCATGCAGTAATTTGTTTCACATTAACATAATAATCATGCAGTAATTTGTTTCACATTAACATAATAATCATGCAAAATTAGTTTCACATTAACATAATGATCATGCAAAATTAGTTTCACATTAACATAATGATCATGCAAAATTAATTTCACATAAACATAATGATCATGCAGTAATTTGTTTCACATTAACATAATAATCATGCAAAATTAGTTTAACATTAACATAATAATCATGCAAAATTAGTTTCACATTAACATAATGATCATGCAGTAATTGGTTTCACCTTAAGATAATAATCATGCAGTAATTAGTTTGACATTAACATAATGATCATGCAGTTATTTGTTTCACATTAACTTAATGATCATGCAGTAATTTGTTTCACATTAACATAATAATCATGCAGTAATTTGTTTCACATTAACATAATAATCATGCAGTAATTTGTTTGACATTAACATAATAATCATGCAGTAATTTGTTTGACATTAACATAATGATCAGCAGTTATTAGTTTCACATTAACATAATAATCATGCAGTAATTTGTTTGACATTAACATAATGATCAGCAGTTATTAGTTTCACATAAACATAATGATCATGCAGTAATTTGTTTCACATTAACATAATAATCATGCAAAATTAGTTTCACATTAACATAATGATCATGCAAAATTAGTTTCACATTAACATAATGATCATGCAAAATTAATTTCACATAAACATAATGATCATGCAGTAATTTGTTTCACATTAACATAATAATCATGCAAAATTAGTTTAACATTAACATAATAATCATGCAAAATTAGTTTCACATTAACATAATGATCATGCAGTAATTGGTTTCACCTTAACATAATGATCATGCAGTAATTTGTTTCACATTAACAACGGTACAGAACCTCTTGTTTTGGGAGTTGCTGGCTATGAAGTGCTCTAACTATTTAAAATTCTTAAATACTTCTTGCTCATAATGATTACTATTTAGTGATGCCATTAGTGTTTAGAAGATGTGGAAGGTCTTCTCACATAATCGTAAGTTTGCTCAAATTGATAAATATTGATAATAAATTAAGATAAATAACATGTGGTGAAATAAACCAATAATTGACTCAGGAATTTTAGCAGCAAAATAAATGTACATGTTATTGGGCTAAATGCATTATCAAAGAAGGGAAATGCAACAGGTTTATATCAATGTAGTAATAATGGCATAAAAGAAGTTTCCTTGGCAAATGAATGGAATACCAAAGAATAGTTGCTGCCGTCCTTACATCTAATAATTTGAGGATGATCTCTTCTGAAATACTGCAATAAGTAATGTTTTGAAAAATTTGTTTTTTTCTTTTATTCGTATAAGATTGGTCTACACTATGTAAAGTATTAAAAAGAATTTATTGCATATTTTCATGCATTTCTTTTAGCTGAATATTTTTCTCCAGGTATGGGTAATTTTAAGTAAAAGTATGGGAAAAAGGATCGGTACACTGTCACTAATTCTTGATAGAGTAACAGCCAAAAGAGTTTGAAATGCTTGGACATTCAAGTAGAGATGTTAATCCCTACCAGCTGTGGAGTGTGTAATTGGAATCATTCCAATTAACTTTGCAACTAGACAGCTCTGCATCAGATTGGATGAATAATATTATCTGATACTAAAAACAATTTATGCTGTGTTCAGTTTGATTAACTGCTTTAATGGCATCTGGTTTGAAAATAGTCCAGCAAATTTTGTATTAGTCACATGACTAAAAATCTGGTTGCACAAGCGGTACACACAGTGTTGGGGTAAATAAACTTTTCACCAAGACATACTGATCAGTTAAAAAAATTAATCAGCGAGATCATTTCCCTCTGATGAGTTATAAAGATAATGAAACGAGATTGGGCGTGACTAGATGACCCCAGTAGATGGAAGGGTATGCCTCCTCATCCCCTTCTAACAGTTGAGATGAGTATTTAACAATTCACAAAATTTGCACAGGTTAGAGGCCATATATTTTACATATCATCTACACAGACTAGTGTTTCCCAGAGGCCATTTTAAAACGGCATCTCATTATACTGTCTTATTCTGATTCCATGCCATTTTTTACCTCCTTACAGGTCTTTTTTTTATACCAGTAGCCTGTATTTTTCACATTTAAAATGCCACTGTTCTTGTCTCACTAAGAATAATGATCACCTATATGCTTGATTTAATCTCTGTGATTGTAAGTGTCAATACTCTGTATTCATTGACTAATGCCACACAGTGGTGCATAAATAGCTATAATGGTGGTCTTTGATTATTTGAACTGCTTGCTGCAATATGTCCACTATTAAATACACTTTTCACTTGCTGCTAATTCAAAACAGTTTCTTATGGAGGAATTACATTCATTATTTTTTATGATTATAAATGCAATATACCTGTATGACACTTTGTGAAGCAGGTTAACACTAATTAACACCATGTGGTGATGCATTAAGAAAGTCATTGTTTATCAGAACTATCTGTGGCAGTGTATGCATTAACATGATAATGTTTCACATGCAACTGAGTATTTAGGATTAAAGGGATTATCTTTTCCTACTTGAAATGGCTGTAAATGGTCAGTTTTTTTTTTTTTTAAACAAGAAATGTCTTTATAATGTCTATACAGTCAAGTTTGGTTATTTTACCAAGAACTATCTTTATAATGTCTTTATAATTTCTGCATAAAGTCAAGTTTGGTTATTCTAACAAGAACTGTCTTTACTGCCAATGGCTGGATATGTATAGTTTTGCACATTTTTTTTTTTTTTACAGCCAATGCCTCTGAGGCTCTGTTGACAATTTTGTTTATTCTAACATGAAATGTCTTGCCAACCAATGGCTGGTCAAAATTGTCTTTACAACCAATAGCTGTAATATGTTTGTTTGTTTTTTTATGGTTTAATGCCATTTTCAGCACAATATAGGCTATACATGGCGGCCAGTATTAATGGTGGAGGAAGAACCCGGAAAACCCCGGAAAGAACCACCGACCCATGAGAAGTTACTGACAAGCTTTCTCACATACCCACATTGGCTGAATCTTAGACTCGAACCCACGCAGACAGAGGTGAAATGGCAGTGATCCGTAATGGACAGAACTTTTGACCACTCAGCCACTTGGGTCCCAATAGCTGTAATGGTCTATTAGTTTATTCTAACATGAATTGTCTTTGCAGACAGTGACTTTGTATGGTCAATTTTGTTTAATCCTGCATGAATCGTCTTTGCATCCAATGGATTTGTTTACACTGTAGTCAGTTTTGTATATTCAAACCCAAAACAGTCTGCCCTTACAGCCTATCACTGCATATGATCAATTTTGACGTCTTTGTTGTCAATATCTAAATATTTTCCATTTTGATTTCTTTGCAGATAATGGTTGGGTATAATAAATTTGGTTATTCCATATGACAAGCAGATTATTCCTACTTTAATATCCATGAAGTTACAACAATTAAAAACCGTTCCAGTGACCTCATGGTTAAAACATCTGCCACATCACCATAAACTGCCTCAATGCAGACACTGTAGCGATTTTAAAAGCTACATTTTAAAAAAATCCTAATCAAACAACAATTAAAGTGGAAGAGAACTGAATTGAATCTGACAGTTTCAGAAAGACTGTTCTTCTCAATAAATTTTTGACTTGTTTCAACTGCTAAAATTTAATAATTTAACAACAATTATGCAGTTCATAGGTCAAAATAAAAGTACCCAAAAAGGGTATTCAGTGATTTTTTTTTTATGATGGAATTATTGAAATAAAATCATTTTTCCAGAAGAGAATTCGATGTCAATGATGTAATGTAATTATTATGTTATTTTAGGCTGCAAATAAATATCAATTTTACAAAATCAGAATACCTTAAAAAGCCATTTTTTTCATAACGGAAATTCTCTTTATAAAAATTACTGGTACATGTATATACAAAATTTGACAAGCTGTAATCTAAGGGACAAAACTCTTAGAATAAAACTGACTAGGATATATAGTTCTCAGTTCTCTCCCTAGCTCACTAAATAACGTGTAGTTGGCCCTAGTAAAATTAGGAAAAACCGAGTTATTGAAAAAATTAAGGGGCCATTAGGAAACTTTGATGGTCAGTGTTTCCTTATGTTGTATTTGTAGCAAAAGAGAGGCTATATTTCATTTAATTAAAAAGTCCATATTACTTTTCTGGCAAATAGATGCTGGCCAATCCCATGTCTTTCGCGGATTATACTTTCCAAACTTAACTAATTTGTAGCAAAGCCATTCTCAATTTACCTACAGTTAAAATTTTACAGTAAAGAAAAATTACCCTGAAATGATTGACAAGATATAAACTTTACTTTTATTTTAGTACACAAATTTAATTTGTATCCCTGCCAAAAGTCTAGCTTTAGAATGCAGTTTGTCCATAATGGCAACAATTAGCTAGCAATATAGTCCATCTGTACATAGTACTAGACTTACATAACATTTCAAAATTTTGTGCAATAATAAATTAACACATAGTAAATTAATTTAAAAAAAATGAATGAAATCAAAAACGAGTGAAATATATAGCAAGATGAAGCTGAATTACAGCAGAACTGACATAGCTTTATGGGGGCCCTTAGTGGCCTAGTGATCTAAAGCGCTCTCCATTACGGATCACTGCCATAACACCTCTGCCTGTGTGGTTTCGAGTCTCAGATTCAGCTAATGTGGGTATGTGAGAAAGATTACCAGTAGCTTTTCGTGGGTCAGTGTTTTTTTTACCAGGTGTGGGGGTGGTGTTTTAGGGTTCTTCTTCTACCATTAATACTGGACGACATATATAGCCTATCATGTGCTGAAAAATGGCATTAAACCTAACAACATAGCTCATGTACATGCTCTAAGTCACTTTCTGCAGCTATAAGTGTCATTTTGGAGAATTTGATTACACATACCCTTAAATGGCCTTTATTCACTTTTTTGCATCTTTTCCATCACAATTCCATTAAGATTATTGTTAATTTCTTTTTAAAAAATGCTTAACGGTAAATTCAATGAGAACATACTTCAAAATAGTTTATGGATTGTCAAGCAAGCGGGATGATCCCATTTAAACCGGTTTTCGTCATGCGCTATGATGTAAGAGGGAACATGCTTGCAAGAAAAGGTACACAAGTCCAATAAATTGGAGGCAATTAAATAACTTTGTATATATCTTCTTTATACAGGTCATGTCTTTTATTTCAATTAAATAACTTTGTATATATCTTCTTTATACAGGTCATGTCTTTTATTTCAATTAAATAACTTTGTATATATCTTCTTTATACAAGTCATGTCTTTTATTTCAATTAAATAACTTTGTATATATCTTCTTTATACAGGTCATGTCTTTTATTTCAGTTAAATAACTTTGTATATATCTTCTTAATACAGGTCATGTCTTTTATTTCAATTAAATAACTTTGTATATATCTTCTTTATACAGGTCATGTCTTTTATTTCAATTAAATAACTTTGTATATATCTTCTTTATACAAGTCATGTCTTTTATTTCAATTAAATAACTTGGTATATATCTTCTTTATACAGGTCATGTCTTTTATTTCAATTAAATAACTTTATATATATCTTCTTTATACAGGTCATGTATTTTATTTCAATTAAATAACTTTGTATATATCTTCTTTATACAAGTCATGTCTTTTATTTCAGTTAAATAACTTTGTATATATCTTCTTAATACAGGTCATGTCTTTTATTTCAATTAAATAACTTTGTATATATCTTCTTTATACAGGTCATGTCTTTTATTTCAGTTAAATAACTTTGCATATATCTTCTTAATACAGGTCATGTCTTTTATTTCAATTAAAAACTTTGTATATATCTTCTTAATACAGTTCATGTCTTTTATTTCAATTAAATAACTTTGTATATATCTTCTTTATACAGGTCATGTCTTTTATTTCAATTAAATAACTTTGTATATATCTTCTTTATACAGGTCATGTATTTTATTTCAATTAAATAACTTTGTATATATCTTCTTTATACAGGTCATGTCTTTTATTTCAGTTAAATAACTTTGTATATATCTTCTTAATACAGGTCATGTCTTTTATTTCAATTAAATAACTTTGTATATATCTTCTTTATACAGGTCATGTCTTTTATTTCAGTTAAATAACTTTGCATATATCTTCTTAATACAGGTCATGTCTTTTATTTCAATTAAAAACTTTGTATATATCTTCTTAATACAGTTCATGTCTTTTATTTCAATTAAATAACTTTGTATATATCTTCTTTATACAAGTCATGTCTTTTATTTCAATTAAATAACTTTGTATATATCTTCTTTATACAAGTCATGTCTTTTATTTCAGTTAAATAACTTTGTATATATCTTCTTAATACAGGTCATGTCTTTTATTTCAATTAAATAACTTTGTCTATATCTTCTTTATACAGGTCATGTCTTTTATTTCAGTTAAATAACTTTGCATATATCTTCTTAATACAGGTCATGTCTTTTATTTCAATTAAAAACTTTGTATATATCTTCTTAATACAGGTCATGTCTTTTATTTCAATTAAATAACTTTGTATATATCTTCTTAATACAGTTCATGTCTTTTATTTCAATTAAATAACTTTGTATATATCTTCTTTATACATGGTCATGTCTTTTATTTCAGTTAAATAACTTTGTATATATCTTCTTTATACAGGTCATGTCTTTTATTTCAATTAAATAACTTTGTATTTATCTTCTTAATACAGTTCATGTCTTTTATTTCAATTAAATAACTTTGTATATATCTTCTTTATACAGGTCATGTCTTTTATTTCAGTTAAATAACTTTGCATATATCTTCTTTATACAGGTCATGTCTTTTATTTCAATTAAATAACTTTGTATATATCTTCTTTATACATGGTCATGTCTTTTATTTCAATTAAATAACTTTGTATATATCTTCTTAATACAGTTCATGTCTTTTATTTCAATTAAATAACTTTGTATATATCTTCTTAATACAGTTCATGTCTTTTATTTCAATTAAATAACTTTGTATATATCTTCTTTATACATGGTCATGTCTTTTATTTCAATGATTTTTTTCCCATACAAGCACATAAAAAACAGTGGAAACCCAGCTAAATTCAATTAAATTTTACAACAAGCTAAATTATTATTTTGAAAAAATGTCATTACAAACTAAGAATAAAACTGAATGTATGTTAGTCTTCTATCCCATTCAAAGGTGAACATCCATACAGGAAATTAATGAAATTGGATGTGATGTCTTGTTCATGTAATAATACTCTGATTTACCCCCTCCCCCACAACATGCTTAATCCAAAATCAACTTGTACATGTCCATAGTGAACAATAATTTTCATCTGGAAATTTGTTTTGGCAATTAATGTGTAGATCATTAAAATGAAAGCTTGACTGAATAAAATTTGTTATGATTTGATTCTGATTAAATTTTAAAAACAAAATTAATACTTAAATTTATATCAGTAAATATGCTTACATGACCCATGTGACTTTTACTATAATATCAGAAGTTTGTCACATTACATACGAGTTGATCAAACAGGATGTGTAAAAATATATTACTTATTTAATTATATTAATAATATTGTTAATGTGTACGCTTGATTTCTTCTATGGAGTGGAGTGAAACCAAAGACTTATAAAAATGGTAGTAACAGCTGCTTCGCTAGTCCTCAGCATTAGGAGGTTTGTGTTAGGAATGGTCGGCCTGGTGTCAGGATAATGTGACTAGGTGGTACATCATGCTACATGTCTGCGACATGAAACCCCAGTGCTAGACATCAGTGTAAACTGCCATGGTTAAACACAATGACTGCAAAATTGTTTAAAGCTACACTAAAAATCCAAAATCACACACACACACACACACACACACACACACACACACACACACACACACACACTCTCTCTCTCTCTCTTATGGAATTCTGAAATAAGCTGTACAAGTTAAGATATTATGTTTGGATTCTTAGATTTATCAAAGAATAAAATACTTCCACAGTTTTTTCGCGTGAAGATCTGTATAAAACTGGCACCGTTATATTCTATTTAGCTCCTATCACATAACATACATGTTAATTAGAAGGATTACCGGTATGCCATCCTTTCTTTATCTCTAAATATGGGCAGATGATTAAGTCTAGTTGACAGATCAATGGTTATATAAAACTGAAGCAGAAAAAAAACCCCACAAATATACCATAGTAATATTATTATTTATGTGATCTGTTTATAAGTGAATTCCAATCATCCCATTCACTTCTTTTAAGACAATGCCTGAAGTTGAGAAAAAATATTTGTTTATTTCTTATTGCCTGTGCATGCCAAACATACATAATCAAATTCTTATCTAAACGTTTGTAATCCATATCACTTTACCTGAAACACCCATAATCATAATACATTGTCCTGGATTTTGATTCTTATCCACTTGAAGCAACCTAATACATGTACAGTACTTAGAACATTTACAATAAGCAAAACAGATAATCTTCCACATTCTCCTTGTGGTAATTAAGAGGGAGTGTGTCTGTCACTCACTGAAGGTTCAGAAATCTAATAGAAAAACCTATCAGAGATTATTTATAACCATATTGTTTGGACTTGTTTACCCTCACAATGTCTTTTTCAAAACTCCTCAAAAATGACCCTTCTTGAATTTAATTGTTATCTAAATTAACATACATTCCCCCACTTTGACATAAATGTCTCAATGTCAAAAATCTGTAAAGTGCTAACTGTTTCAGCACAATTTGCAATATTGTCTGCATACAACAGAAAAATTATATCATATTTATTACACAGAAAAAATAGGATTTAGGTATTTTTGATGCAACCTTTCTGTTGCCAATTTTACAGTTGAAAAATTCAGGATGCTGCCATTTCACCTGTACACATGAAAGCAATGTGCTGTACACTAGAACTAAAACTTTAAATAACTTTCCACAACACCTTTGTTAACTAAACAATTCAGCAAGTTAAAGTGATCAACAGTCAAAAGCTATGAAAAATTTATTAACAAATGGTATAGAAAATAATTAGCAATGAGATATTTTGGAAATAGTACTTGAAGCAAATAAATATTAACAATTGCTGAGTAACCATTGCAAAATCACATCTTAGCTTTTGAAATTTTTTTTATTAGCTTGACTCCATGCAATTTATACAATACATAGTACATTTCAACACATTCAGCACTAAATATGGAGTTTAATATTTTAATTAGCAAATTTAAAATAAATAAAAAAACAACAAACTGATAAATAAATGAATAATTGAATTTAGGAGCTTTATTCTAAAACATTCAAACTCTTATAAACCAGGTCTGGATTTCATTACCATAACAAAAGTCTGTATTTGAATTTAAGAAGATAATCTGCATTGAGATATTTTGGAAAAACTACTTGAAACAAACAAATATTAACAGTTGCAGTGTAACCATTGCAAAATCACATCTGAGCTTTTGAATTTTTTTTATTAGTGTCACGGAACAGGAGAACTAGATGTTAGCATGGGTATGTTAAAACCCTGAGGCTCTAATTTCTCGCCGACAAAATGTCTTAAGTGTACAGCGAGCTTAATTGAAACAGCCATAAAACTCAAGTTGCACGGTTTGTTTTGCCAAAGTCAGTTACATAACCTTTTTCACAGGTAAGTGGTGATTTCTTGTATGAACAAGGCAACGTCCAAAGATTTATCATAAACATCTTTGACAGACGGTTGGGAGGGGCGATGTCTGATCATTAGGAACCAACACCTACAATCGGAATTGAGTTAGGCATGCCAGACATTAGAAACTTAAGTTAAAATATATCATCTTAAGAATCAAAAGTTAGTAGTGTTTCAAATTTGGTGGGACAAGGCAAATAATAACCTACTCCGTGACCATTCATAGTGGCGGATTTTTCAAGGAATAATCAGAAGGCTTCGAAACAGGTCAGTTATTATTTGCTCGATTGTTGTGAAATATTACTGAAAAGTAAGTGTACTTAATTACTGCAGTATATCTATACATTTGAGTATATATAAAAATACCATTGCAGTTTGATTCATTCATAGTGTTTGATGTACATGTGTATTTTAAGATATTAGCAATGTGATGTGTAGAATTAATATTGTAATTCGTTCTTGGGCTAATTTGTAGTAATCTCATGCATGTATTCATTTGATATTATAGATTTGCAAATGTTGAATTGAATTATAAACTTTGTATAATGTTATGGTGTGCAACATTAGTATAGGAATTTTCCTATTTGTGTATACTTGTAGGAGTATCATGTGTATGGATATATCAGATATGAATGTGCATAACTGTGTAACACTTGTACAATGCAATGTACAGAAATGCGTCTGATTATATGATATTGTCTTGTATATAATAAGATTGAAAATATATATATTTATCATGTACACTTAGCTGGGAGAATGTGTATTTTGATGGACAAGAATGCATCACCAGAAAACGATAATGGCTTATCTGATGATAATAATGTTAGTGTGTGATACGTAGCAAAAAGTATATCCCTTGCTATTGTCTGTGTATGTTTTCTTTAGAAGCTTTTATGGACCAGAGGGAATTACTCCGTGATGTGATCCAAGTCTCAGGGAGACAAAGGGAAGATGTTTTAGGGACCAGAGGGAATTACCCCAGCTGTGGCCCGAGTCTCTGGGAGATGAAAGAGAGAAAGAAAGACAGAGGGAGAAGTAGAAGGGATAACGGAAGAAGACAAAGGAAGAGAAGAACATACAGATGAGTAGGACTCGGGACAGAAGGGAAAATTACACACTAATTCAAAAGATGAACTTGGCCGTCACTTGATGGAGTGATATGATATTAGCTTAATTGTATTTGAGAGATTACTATTTGAATTATATCAAACTGTTGTTATTTAAAAGTTTAATTTATTATCTTCATTAATTTAACCGTCAGCACTGCTAACTGGGGCTCAGAGCTTTGCATCTCTCTATCACTACTTCAATTTCTAACAAAAACAAGCCAGAGTGGGTCTTCTATATTAATTTAACTAAATTGGAAGCACCCCACCCCAAAAAGGGAAGCAACATAGACCTTTACAATTAGCTTGACTCCATGCAATTTATACAATACATTGTACATTTCAACACATTCAGCACTAAATAGTGAGTTTAATATTGTAATTAGTAAATTTAAAATAAATAAACAAAACAACAAAATGATAAATAAATGAATACATGAATTTAGGAGCTTTATTCTAAAACAATCAAACTTTTTTAAACCAGGTCTGGATTTCATTACCATAACAAAAGTGTGTGTGTGTGTGTGTGTGTGATTAGGATTTTTAACATAGCTTTAACAATTTTTCAGTCATAGCGCTATGATGCCTGCAGTGAGGCAGTTTATAGTGATGTCTAGCACAGGGTATCATGCGGCAGATATGTAGCATGATGTCCAACCCAGTCACATTATCCTGACACCAGGCCGACCAGTCCTAACACTAACCACTTAATACTGAGCGCCAAGCGAGGTAGCTGTTAGTACCATTTTTGTAAGTCACTGGTATGACTCGACCAGGGATCAAACACACGAAGTCTGTATTTGAATTTAAGTCTTGAATCTTGTGATCTTATTGGCTGGAATTTATACCTGATCTTAAACTAACTTATCTCTCAAGTCCAGACTTAATATTAAAACATGTTGGTGAAATTGGGGACAGCTACTCGTGTGAGACCTTAATTTTAAGATTACATGTAGATCAATCTCAAAAAATTGGGGCCAGCTACTCATGTGAGACCTTAATTTTAAGGGTTACATGTAGATCAATCTCAAAAAAGTTTCTGGCATATTAATTCAGTGTGACAAAATCTGGACACAGAATGCACAGCTAAGACTCTATGTTCTTAACCTAAGTAACAAAAAAGAGAAAAAACAACAAGTTTTGTAAACTTCATCAAATAATGTATTTTCTTATAATACAAAGTGATTATTATTTTTTGTTACAGTATTGTGAAGAAATTACCAAACAGTCCAAAACATTTTATCACAAGTCCAAATGTATAGCATTCCAACTGAATTCTAGTGGTATTCCAAATACATTTTAATACTAAATGTGATGATGGTCTTGTAGTCTCAAATGTACTAATGTGCCAATGGCTTGAAATGTGGAAATGTTTTTGGCATGGAAAAACCTTGGAAAGAAGAATTTAAATATTTTTTTTAGCTTGGACATGGCATGGAAGTGTAAACTTAGAAAACTTTTAGCTAGAAAATGGACTTGGTGTGTTCTAGCTGTGCACTTAAGAGATTTCTCTATATTTATTTGACATGTATTTTTACAGTTTATTAACATGAATAATGTTTGTCATTACTAAAACAACTAACATGTCTAGGATTTGAATTAAAAATATTACTTAATGTTCATTGATTAATATGTGTTTTACAGTGTATCATCTCAGTTCAGGCATCATGGTGCCAAACAGGATTGCAGATTTTGGTTTCATATCTTATTTACATGGAGATAAAAATATCAGATAAAGAACAAAAACCTATATACATGCTGGAATCCCCCCAATCAATAACAACAAAGATCCTGATATGAAAATAAGGGTGTTTGTTCTATTGTTCTACTGATTATCCACAATAAATTGCACAGACCCAGCTCTGCTGCTGCATTATGTGATGGCAGACAAGGTCTGTGCAGTTGCAGATGGACTCATAAGTGAGTTAAGATGGTAGCTCAGCTAGTAATGTTCATCTGTATTGTAAAATATACAACAAAGTCCAGAAGTATGAACAATCAGATATAATTACATGTATAACCTTTTTAAAAAAAATTAATGGCATAAAAAAACCTAATCAGATGATCTTCATGTACATATAAAAATGAATTCCTCCCTTTGTCTACCTAGGTTTAGCGTTTCTGGTGTAATCTTTCATTAAAAAAACAAGGTCCAAAAGACATCAAACTCATTAAAAAATCAAACAAATTATTCAGTGACAAATGAAAATCTACATATGGATAGAAACATGTCTAAAAGCATTTTATTTGCTATGATCAAGTTTTTTTTGCATGACATAGTCCAAAAAGTACAACTTGATTAAAATTACTTCAACTACTGTGAAAATCAAATCTGGTTATCCATATAAATATAAAAACATTGCACCAAGAAAACTTTTCCATGTCAAATTGTCTTTGAATAATCAAACTAACAAACCTCATACTACAAATGCATGATGGATGGACAGAGGGACTGATCTACAGACAGGACTGATGGATGTACAGGCCTAAATGTAGATGACTCCAATGTAAGCAGCAGGAGAATCATGTTATGTATATTCAATTTTGAATTATCTGTGGGGTTTTCTTCATGATTATATCTTATCTACATTTGTATTTTGTAAAAAACAGAATATGTAGTTAAAATTTTCTCTACATGTGTGGATAAAATATTTAGATTATTAGTAATGTAAACATATGTTCATCTGAATTTGAGTTACAAGATAGTCTTGATTCTGACCTTAGAATCTTCTAGAATGAAAAATTTCATTAAGTAACAGCATTTCAAGACAATAGTAATTGTGATATAGGTCAAATAGAGGGGTTTATAATCTTGTTTATTTAAAAAATACTCATTCTTTAACTTTAACATCTGAAGCAGAATCATTCTTAATGCTGTGTTCAGTTTTTTATTTGGGTGGATTTATTTATTCAAATTATTATTCATAGAATTACAAAGTGCTCAATAATATTCTTGGACTGGAACATTAATCTGGGATTATAGTGAATTCAAACAAGGTCTATATTACTGTGATATATAAAAGACTGTTAGCACATTATCACAGTCCAGGCTACATTAGCATGTTCAAGACTCCAATAATTCAAGTTCTTTTTAAATTTTCACATTATATCCGAGAGAAATAAATAATTTGTTGCATTTTACAAAACTAGCTGGTTTTTAATCTTTTCTGTTAACTAGTTTAAGACCATAGAGTTGGGGCAATAAAATTAATAATTATATCCTCTATCCTGTAACAAGCATGTCTACACTACTTAACTAGCATGTCAAGATTGGTTTCAATGCCTCAAATGGTTTAAAATTGTGCTACCCATAAAAACAATTACAGAAGGCTGGACTGTGAGACAGTTTGGCAGACCAAGTACATATACATATATAGCTGAACAAATTGTTGTTGTTTTAGGGTTTAACGCCATATTTCAGCACACGGTAGGATAATGGTATACAAGGCGGCCAATATTATTGGTGGCGGAAGTACCTGGGAAAACCCCCAGAAAGAACCACCGACCCACGAGAAGCTACTGGCAAGCTTTCTCACATAACTACATTAGCCGAATCTTAGACTCGAACCCACGCAGACTGAGGTGAGACGACAGTGATCCATAAAGGAAAGCGCATTAGACCGCTCGGATACTGGGGGCCCCCTAGCTGGACATATTGATAGCCCTACATACCCTAGCTAATCTCTTTTAAATATGAACCAAATTGCAAACATCAAAACCAAGATCTGCCATATGGTAATGTCTTCACAGATTTCATGATGTTTGTTTTATTGATTACCACTAACAAACTGCACAGAACCAGATCTGCAAGCACATTATGTGATGGCATTTCTGGGTCTGTGCAGTTTACAGTTAGACTCACCTTATAACAAGTATTATATGGTAAGTTGTTTCAGAATAAGTGGAAGTAAATGTTTTGCATTAAATCATCCCCTTATCCATTTATTGGAATCCAGTTCAGCTACTCTCTGCATATTTATTTAAATCTGAGATTTTTCTCCCAAGAAATTGTAAATCTAATCCCCATGCCCAATGCACTACATGATGTCTCTATATTTAATGCCAGTAACCAGTGATAATTCCCTGATCTCAATGAACATTTTTACCGTATATACTGAATTAGTCTAATCTAACTATAAACACAGCTTTGGCAGATAAAAACTTTTTCAATACAATATGATATGGGGGCATCTAACTAGTAGTAATGGGTAACTTGACATATGAAAAAAGCTTTGGGGGTAATTGATATAAGTTTGAACAAAGCTAGTTTTCTGACAATTTCAAATTATTTATGTAGTCTTCTCTTACAGGAATGAATTTGGTTAAACAAAAACTCAGCTGGGATGGTCTGACATCAAAGCTGGGGTTATCTATTTACACACAATTCCAACATATTTTTGTATAGAATTCACTGCTCAGTAATCATTAGGAACATTATTAAATATTTTCTAACAACACTGCACACAGTACTGGTAGTACATATGTACTATACATGTATATACAATGTTAAAAAAAAAACATAATTTTTCTGAACATTTATGCAGTCCTAAAAATGGTATATCAATCTAATTGGACCTTAGATAAGATTGAATGGGTTATTTCCCTTTTATATAGGTAAACTTGTTGAAATCTTGACATGCATATTTGTGATGGGTAATTCTTTAGAAAGGTGTTTGGGATTATTTTTTCTACAGATTATATACACTATACAAAGTTTGTTCTTGATATTCTTAAAGTCATATAAGATTTTCTAAATGCCAGTTTTACTGTCACACACCATGACAATGTTTAATTTTGATAACATTACACAAAATTGTCGCTTATGATAGTACAGGAATGAAATTTAATATCAATTCTCTGAAGGCAGAATGACCAGCAGGTTAAAAAATTTACTTGCCATCTGGACAATGAAATCATGAAAATGACAATCTTTACTCGCTCACGAGTCCAACTGCAAATTGCACAGACCCAGATCTTCTGTTGCATAATGTGCAGATCTGGGTCTGTGCAGTTTATTTGGAGTAATCAGTAGAACAAACAAGATAGACCCTGATCTGCAAATGCATTATGCTATGACAGATTAGGTCTATGTTGTTTGACTCATTATAAAAAACGAGTTATACAATCCAAGTCTGACAGAAAATTCACTAGCATCAGGCTAGCGGACTAGCAGAAACTTTTGAGTCCCCTTCATTATATCATATTCTTCATAATAGACAGTACTGTACACCATTATATATACACAGTACCCCCTCACTATAATGCCTGTCATTATAGGCTGCATTGTACACCATGGGTTTAAGTCTTGTCTTGGCTCAGCAAGTGTGAATATAGGTAGTTTCTTACTTATAATACGGCATCATCCTCTATGACTAACATGGACAGTATTATATCAAGGAGGTACTGTATAAAGTAATTACAATAATTATACTCTATAACTCAGATGTACAGTATTATACCAAGGGAATACTGCATAATGTATTTCATGTAAGGCAGTCTCACTAAAAGGTATCATACTCCATGAACAGAATTATACTGAAGGAGTACTGCATAATGTATTTCATAAAGTAGTCTCACTATAAAGCAGTAAACAATGATTTACATGGAAAGAATTTTATTGGAGGAATATTTTAAAGTCTTTTCTATGATTCCCATGGACAGCATTATATGAAGGGAGTACTGTATAAAGTAATCATTATAAGACTATACTCTATGATTGCCATGGACAGCAATAATCAAAGGGAGTACTGTATAAAGTAATCATTATAAGACAGTATACTCTATGATTCCCATGGACAGCATTATATTAAGGGAGTACTGTATAAGGTAATCATTATAATACAGTATACTCTATGATTCACATGGACAGTATTAATCAAAGGGAGTACTGTATAAAGTAATCATTATAAGACAGCATACTCAATGATTCCCATGGACAGCATTATATTAAGGGAGTACTGTATAAAGTAATCATTATAATACAGTATACTCTGATTCCCATGGACAGTATTAATCAAAGGAAGTACTGTATAAAGTAATCATTATAAGACAGTATACTCTATAATTCCCATGGACAGCATTATATGAAGGGAGTACTGTATAAAGTAATCATTATAGGACAGTATATTCTATGATTGCCATGGACAGCAATAATCAAAGGGAGTACTGTATAAAGTAATCATTATAAGACAGTATACTCTATGATTCCCATGGACAGCAAAAATCAAAGGGAGTACTGTATAAAGTAATCATTATAAAACAGTATACTCTATGATTCCCATGGACAGCAATAATCAAAGGGAGTAGTGTATAAAATAATCATTATAAGGCAGTATACTCTATGATTCCCATGGACAGTACTAATCAAAGGGAGTACTGTATAAAGTAATCGTTATAAGACAGCATACTCAATGATTCCTAAGGACAGTAATAATCAAAGGGAGTACTGTATAAAATAATCATTATAAGACAGTATACTCTATGATTCCCATGGACAGCATTATACAAAGGGTAAATACTGTATAATGTACTTAATTATAAGACAATCTCACTATAAGGCAGTATAAATCCCATAGGCAGAATAATATCGGATAAGGGAATTATGTAATTCTTTGTAAGGAATGCATAAAGGAAATAGGTGTGCTCATTTCAAACGACATTTTATTAAATGATTTTATTAGTTTCTATCTTCTGTGAGTCTTGGTGGATGAAAGATTGAAATTATGTAAGTTTCCTACATTTCTTTTGAAATTTTAAAGTTGGATCTATCAATCACTGCATATCTCATTCAATAATGAAACTACAAACAATAAAAAGTGGAGCAAAGTGAAAGCAAGTCCAAGGTTTCGGAAATCACATTTTGGCCTTGTAGGGATAGAGGTTCTACATGCATGATGACAAAACTACCATATTGGGTTTATAAAAGAAATAAAGTATTCCCTCCTTATAATACTCTTCCATATAATGTGGTACCTTTTACAGGGCATATAAGGTCATGCATCCCATTTCAATATTACAAAGTCACTTTACTAATAAAATACCTCAATATAACAAACCCTCTTCCAAATAATGTATTGCCTTTTACAGGTCGTATAAGGACATAGATCCCATTTCAATATTACAAAGTCACTTTACGTATAAAATACCTCAATATAACAAACCCTCACCTACAGATATCCTTTTTAATGGCTGCCATGAAAAGCATAACAGTGAGTACCGGTACTCTTTAGTCATGTGATCAATAACAAGCTCTTTAAAAATGGCAAATAAAAATAAATTACAGTAGGAATATAAGAGCACAAGAAAATACGAGTCACTATAGCTCAGCTGATATAACACGGGACAAGTTTGGCTGCTGCAGTGTGTATTTAAAGTCACATTACTTCCATTTACTTGGCATGATATAGTAAATATTGTCTTCAAAGTGAACTTAAAAACCAACCAACAGCTTCCAAACCACATCCATCACATGCATTTACAAGCCTGATGGAGCTGCAAATAGCAATGTTGTGTAAGACTGGAGTAATAAAGTTCTTTACTTCTGTAGATTTGGACTGAATCAATTAGTTGATTCCCATGTGCAGCTGTGTCTTTAAACCAGGGCTAATTTAGCATTACCCTGATAACTCTTCATGCCTGGTTAAGAATGAATTTTCCAGAGAAGAACCTTGGGTAAATTTTATCACAATGAAGATGAACTATGCTCCAAACTTTTCCTGAATACCTGTGTGTCTTATTTTTTAATAGTCTTTACAAAAACTTCTCACTTTTAAGTACATATATATAGTGCTTCCAACGATCAGTAAACAGAGCAAAAACAGTTTGCTCAAAAATACACATCAAACATTTCAGTAAAACAAAAAAGTCATAATTCAGAAATAATCTTAATTTAATTATTACACTTTAACATAATTTATGATATATACCAAGTACAAAGACATACAAAGAGTAGTAAATTGCTTGTCTTCTTTTAAGTACATGTATGCAAGAAGTGTTGTATTTGTTTTAACAGCCTCTTAAATTAAGATCTGTATTTGCAAGACATGTAGCCCCACATTGCAACAAAATAAGTTTACAGATATGCAACAAATCTAATCAGGTCATCTACATAATATTACATTTCATTTATGTACATCTTTTTTGTTCTAATAATCATAAAATTAAAATATAAGTTTTATTTTTAAAAAAACAGCTGCAACTGCACAAAAATCTAATCATATAAACATGTCTATACAATTTTGTGTTGTCTACATCAAGTGGTTATGTGCTTTATGCAAACAAGCTTCTGTACTCACAATGGCCAGCCTTGCCAAATTCTTAGGAAAAACACTTAGATCCCATTTCAATAATGTGCCAAATATACCATTAAAAACCACCCACCAACCCATCTTTGGGACAAATGGACAGAAATAAATCAAGATGACCATGTTTTGCGCATAAAAGATGCAATCCTAATTAAGTCTTTTTCTCAATAAGCCATTTGATATTGACAAATTGAAGTGTTCAGTAACTATTGTGCATGAAAGCAGGTACATGCATCATAATAAATCGATCTTTGCTGATCAATGCTCAAATTACTGAAATCTGAATGGATTTTGGTATATTTTATATGAATACAGTGAATGTTCATGTTGGTCAGGGCTAATAATCGATGAGCATATATATAGATATTGCATATATAATTTTGTCTTGCATGTTTCTTGTTTATAAAATCATTCTCACTAGCCAATGGTCATTAATGCACTTCACTCCACATCGAACCCCTGGAATTCATAGCTGGCCAAGCAACATATTGAACAAGTGCCCAATTGTAGCTAAAAGAGTTACTTCAAAACAAGATAAATCAATTACCGGTAACGAATGACAAAACTCGTTACATGACCTATTAGCTATTCAATATTTGGAATTTTATCTCCACATTCCTTACTGGAAAGACAATTTATATCTGAACCTTTTAGAGAAGCATGCAACATTCGTTGCAGGCAGCTGTGATTATTGCAAACTCTCTTCTACATAACTGTAAGAAACAATTTGATTGGCTCAGTTACCATCTACTGCATGTATCCAGTTTGATAATGGAGTGGAAGATACTGATTTGGTTAGCGACATATACCAAGGGTTGATGAAGAAGATCAATCAGACAAAGGGGGCATTAGATAATGTTTTGACTAGCTACAGATGCCATGGGTTGATGTGGAACATGGAAAGATCAATGACCCTTGGCTGGTGAAAAGGGTATATCATGCAATTATCTCTCCAAAGAGCATATAGGGAAATGTCAAATCATTATGTATTGGCAGATAAGGGACTACTCTCTTCATTTGAGACATAATTCAAACAGCAAAAAAAATTGATCTGCCTGTGTTTTATGTGACAGCAGGTCTATGTTATTCACTTGTTAACTGTTGGTTAAATGTTGCAGGTATTGAAAGATGGTACTAACAGAACATCTACCTTTGCAAAAACAACATTTTCAGTATGGCCACTATACCAGCCATATTGGATGTATGGTCAATGCTGCTCATTTTGAGGTATTATATTCTAGGTATGGAAAGATGGTACACATAATGCCATAAAAGCATAGTCTTCTATAACAATATGGCCACTACAGCAGCGATATGTTTTGTTATGTCTATGCCTTTCACTGTTATGCACATACATATTGAAATATGGTACTAACAAACACATTAGCTTGGAATAACAAGATTTTCAATATGGTCACCGTATTGGCGATATGGGCTGTCATGTCTATGCTGTTTAGTGTTGGGCATATGGTACAGGTGTGGAAAGATGACACCAAAGAACAGCTTCAGTAGATTGAAATGTGAACATTGCTAAACCACATTGTAGCTACCATAGATGTTAAAAACGTTAAAATTAAAATGAAAAAAAACGTATAAAAAAACGCATTTTTTCTCAAAAAATAAATAAAAATAAAAAAACGTTCCAGTAGTTTTTAGGCAACACAAAAATCAATATTTTACGTATTAACATGCTACATACCAGTTTTTAAGTTTACATAAAGTATCGTAGGCTAGCATCATAGATTCATCATTGATCGATATTTGTTATCTAGAGTATGACAGAGGACCGCCTGTATGGCCGATGATAAAAAAAAAATTGGAAGTACCAAATGTAAAAAATGCAAAAAAATAAAAAAACGTAAAAAAAACCCCCGTTTTTCGAGGTAAAATAAATAAAGTAAAAATACGTTTTTATCATTTATGGTGGCTACTAAAAGATGCTTTGGTTTCATTTGGTGTTTTACAGCACAGCAGGGCAACACAGGGAGGTTATTTAGTGCTGAGGTAACTGGAGTAAAGTACCTTGCCCAAGGAGACACCACTGTAGCCAACCCATGCTGGTCTAGTAGTGGGATTCAAAACCTGTACCCTTTTCAGTCCAGCACACTAAACACTTAGCAGCTGTGACTTCTGCCTACATTAGTTGCCTCTTGTCACATCAAAGACAGTTTATCAGGCATTTTAACATCCTTGAGCCCATAGATGGTTACTAGAATATGACCCTGAACACTGATTTGGTTGGGATGCTAAATTACATGAGCCAAATCAGTAATCTGGCCATGTTGCCTCTTGAGGATGTGCATCTTTGGCAATGTATACTATATTAAAGTATGCATTACATGTTTCTGTGGATGCACATCTTTGGCTATGTATACTGTATTAAATTATGCATTACATGTATCTGTGGATGCACATCTCTATTACATTATGCATTAAATCTATATGGATTCAACAACAAACAACACAGACTAGATTCATCTTGTATAGCACATACGATGCAGTCAGATCAAAGTCTACACTCTTTGCTTTCAATCACCAGTATAACAAATGGTACAGATCTTATCCATGGTCTAGCTCATTATCAAAATTATTCCAGATTTTCATGATATAAGTATATATTCCAAATTTGGTCAAACTTGGATGATAAATATGGCATCCTGACAACAAGTTCAGCCTATCAGATTCAAGATTATCTCATTAATATGCATGCATCTCACTTGTTACTGAACTTGTCCAAGATCTTGATGATATAAGCATATGTTCCAAAGAGATACAGTAAAATGAAAAAATTGCAAATTGAGAGAAGAGTAGCATGAATATTGTCAATATTTTACATATAAATAGCTGTCCGCTGTAAGCCTAAGTTAAGATTGGGGGCATGGTTAGACTTATAAAAGGGCCAATTAAACAACATCATTTCAGTAACTGTACATTGTGTACACATTTAGTAAGTTTGATACACATTTAGTAAGTTTGATACACATTTAGTAAGTTTGATACACATTTAGATACACATTTAGTAAGTTTGATACACATTTAGTAAGTTTGATACACATTTATTAAGTTTGATACACACTGCAGCCTTGCTGCCTTATGTTTAAGGACTTTCCCATATTCATATTTAAACCAGAAAATCACCAGACCTCATCTGCATCTGTTAAGACACTAAATGGAGGTCCCTGATTGGCTGAGAGGTCTAAAGCACTCTCTGTTATGGATCACTGCCATCTCACCTCTGTCTGCGTAGGTTCAAGTCTCAGATTCAGCCAATGTGAGTATGTAAGAAAGCTTACCAGTAGCTTCTCGTGGGTCAGTGGTTCTTTCCAGTGTTTTCCCTGGTTCTTCCTCCATCATTAATACTGACCGCCATGTATAGCCTATCTTGTGCTAAAAAATGGCATCAAACCCTACAAAAACAACATACGATGCTGAACAACTGTAATTCAATATATTTATGGGGTAAATACCATTTAGTGACTTTCTGCATTGATTGAGATGGTAACAGAAAAATGGCATTTGACATATCATGGTGTGAACTGTTCCAAATTCAACGAATGATGGTACCAACATATGCGATTTTACTGATGCTTTGGCTGAATAATGTGGCATAATATCTACTGTCATCCGCCATATGCAAACCTGCAGCATAGTAAACAAAATGCCATTTTCAGTAGCCATTTCAGTGGAATGGAAAATTCAAAAAAATTGTCTTTGCCCCATGTAATATTAGTAATCCAAAAGTAAAACAGTTAACAAAAAGTCAATACATAGAGGCATACATAAACTAACATGTGATTCTGAGATCAAAGAACTTACCTGGCCATGTTGCACAGCAATATTGACCATTCACTTGAAATTGACCACTAATGTTTAAGCTGTATCACTTCAGGTGCTGAATATAGCTGTTCTCTCACATCAGTTAAGGAAGTGCAATAGCACTGGCTATGATGAGCATTGGCTTATATTATCAGAATTAGACAGGTCTAAATGCCCATCAATTTACAACAACTCTCAGTGATTTCTTCTACCAGTCTAAGAATAGTTTCTAGTCCCTTGAAATTCTGTAGAATGCTGCTGTAAATATTCCACATACTGGATATCCAACACTTACAGTATTAAACTGTGCACAAGAATGTACAAAAAAAAAATCATAATTATTAGTTAACTGCTTCTTTCAGCTTTTATACTGCTCACTTAATATAACCTATTTCTTCAAAGTATTTGTATGTACGTACTGACATAAGAAATCAATTTTCACAAAGAACATAATTGGGAAGGTAAACACTTCTTTACTAACACATATAATGTTCAATTGTGATACTGGACAAAAAGACAGCATTCCTTATTTTTAAAAGCTTGGATCAAATTTCAAATTCGTTTTTTTTAGCTGTTAAGAGGAGAAAATAGCTATATATATATATATATATATATATATATATATATATATACACAAGACAGACCAGTTGTATGAAATAAAGACTGGCAGACCCGAGGGTCTACAATAGTTTTACTGATTAATCTGAATAACCTGTATATGTACATACCTAGATCTTTACATGTACATACCTAGATCTTTACATGTACATACCTAGATCTTTACATGTACATACCTAGATCTTTACAAGTACATGTACATACCTAGATCTTTACATGTACATACCTAGATCTTTACATGTACATACCTAGATCTTTACATGTACATACCTAGATCTTTACATGTACATACCTAGATCTTTACAAGTACATACCTAGATCTGCAAGTGCATTTGCCATTATCTGATGAAATATTCTATATCTTTAAACCCACGTGGGGATACATGAATGCTGACAATTATGTTTTTGTCCACTTGGGGGATACATATGACTACTGGCAATTATATCTGTGTCCACTTGGGGGATAAAAACCGCTCTGGTGGCCTAGTGGTTAGAGCGTCCGCCATGGAAGCAGGAGGTTGTGGGTTCAATCCCTGGCCGAGTCATACCAAAGGCTTACAAAAATGGTACTAACAGCTGCCTCGTTGGCGCTCAATTTAAGAGGTTATTGTTAGGACTGGTCAGTCTGGTGTCAGGATAATGTGACTGGGTGGGACATCATGCTACATGTCTGCGGCATGATGCCCCAGTGCAAGACCACCAACTGCCTCACTGCAGACACTGTAGCGCTATGACTGAAAAATTGCTAAAGTGACGTTAAAAATCCTATTCAAACAAACAAATTTGGGAGATACATGACTACTGGCAATTATGTATAAGCCCACATGGGATACATGACTACATGTAATTATGTCTGCGTCCACTTGGGTGATACATGACTACTGGCAATGATGTCTGAGCCAACAGGGTGATACATGACTGCTGGCAAATGTGTCTGAACCCACAGGTGGATACATGATTGCTGGCAATTGTGTCTGAGCTTTCAAAACTGCAAAATTATATATTAGAGAATCATTTCACCCTAATTCAATACAACCATTTGTGCCATTAAAAACTAATACATATGCACATACATATCTTACACAGAATTTAAGAAAATTTTAACCAGCATGAAAATTAGACTTTATCAAAAGGTGTCACTACACTAACTGCGCCAAGTAGCTCATATTACAGTCCTATTTAAAAAAATCATTAATATTTGTTGTTATTCCTAGATATGTCCGCTAACCAGTGAAGAATATGATCTGCATTCAACAGATGCTGCAATAACAAACCAAACTGAAAAATTGTCTGGATGCACATGCACTTCTCAAAAACTGGATTTTCAAAAGATTTTGTACTGATGCATAAAACAATTTTACGCAGAATAAATGAAGCAAAAATAACTTTGCTTATAAAATGTATGACCACTGTTGTATTTCTGCTTTGGAATAATATAAAATCAGAAGTATTGATTGGGATAGATCTCAACCATCTCATACATGCAATATAAATGTCATAATAATGGGGCAGAAAATGTCCCTTATTCAATATAGTCCTGTCATGGTTTAGAATAAACAGACAGTTTCAAAGGATTAAATCTCAAGGTTTGAATGAACAGACAATTTCATGGGAATAAAATCTCAAGGTTTGAATGAACAGTCAATTTCATGGGAATACAATCTCAAGGTTTGGAGTAAACAGACAATTTTATGGGGATAAAATATCATGGGTTCACAATTCTTACATAACACCCAATCTCAACAAACTCTTTCATAGGGGATCAAATTTCATGTATATCTGCCACTACATTTGTTTTGTATAATGCGATTTTTGCCGTTAGGATGGTGGCGATTATATAGTACACTATGTACTTACTTAGGGACATAGTGACAAGTGATAGGAAATTCGTAACTTATCTAGCTTGACTCAATTACACAGGTGGCTTACACATAATTGGTATAGGGCATCCATTAGAAAAACTGGATTAAATTTGAAATTAATCAAAAAGGGACTGCAACCTCATAGACACATATACATACATTGCACACTCACAGTATGACCCTAGTAGAATATATAAGGTAGTCTTAATCCAGGACTATCAGACCCCTGCAACACAATGTTGCAATAGTAATGAAATACAATAAATAACATTAAAACTAAACACAGCACAACATACTATAGCACATACATTTTTAAACATGTCTTATGGGGTTGCAAGTGTAATTAAGGGTGTGGTACTTTCTGAGCTCCTCGGGTTTGTTTGTTTTTGGGTCCGGTTGTGCGTTCGGCCTCCTCTGCTTGCAAGACGATGATGAATTTAATTCCGGAGACCTTTTCCGCCTTTGCCTCTTCCTGACTGCCTACCGATGAAGTTGATGGGGATAGGTGTGGATGTGACTTGCCTACCTGCCCTGGGGCTTCCATTTATACCGATAGTTACTATTTAGTAATTCGGTATAACGCCAAAATTGATAAGTGTATTAATGTACACGTCTGTTAAATAAATAAATGTTCAGTGATATGCTGAATATAAAAGTTGTCCATATGCCCCTAGTGAGCGGAAACAACTATAAAACACCAATTATGTATGTATGTTTGTAAAATGCATATGCCCCCACTATCCCAATGCAAATGAACTTGAAAAACTGCAAAAATGGCACACAAATGCATTCAGTTTATCTACATATACATGTACATCAAATTTCGTTTGTCTATTCCATATCGTTTTTGCTCTAATGTGATAAGAAAAATATGAACAAATAAGCTTCAAAATTTCATTCCTTTCCCTGAAATGGATTTGATTAATTGTGCTAATGATGTATGCATACATGTACACTATATATACTGGGTTTAATGGCATTTCAACACTCTTTTAGCTACACAGTGACTTAACATTAAGTAGAGATATTTCAAAAAGGGCAGGCGTAACAAAACAAGGACCAATAAGGGTACAATTCTTAAATTACAGGAAATTACAGAGGGAGAGAATGTTTTCAAAAACGTCAAAGACCTTCTCAAATGGAACAAGGCATATACCAGGCCAAAGAAGTTCACCCCCATTGGTTGCCTAATTCTTATAACTTGAAAGAGTACACACATCAGGCCTAACTATTCTACATCCATTCCTGAACCTGTGTTGGAAAAGGAGGTTGTCAAAAAGTCCATGTGAAAAAAAATCAAAGCAATAACAGTAATGACCTAAATATCTGACCAGGTCATCTAATTAAGATAAAAACTACCAAAATTTCATTTGTCAATATTAAGTGGTTTTCCTGCAATGTTTCTAAAAAGCTTCCCAAGCGAGACAAAAAAGATAAACAAATATGGCTCCTTCAAGCTGCACATGCTGCAAGCTGTGAGGGCACACATAAACTGATTAATTTCTGTTTCATTTTTTGGACAAAAGGTTAGTAAACAAGCCTGATGTATTGACCAAATGAATACACCAACTTGTGTTATGAGAACAAATCAGCATCAAGTCATAGTCCATCACAATCATAACAAGACAAACACTAAAATGACACAGACTTTGAGCCAAATTAGCATTAAGTCACAGTCCAGCCATGCTGAGCTAAATTAACACAGAGCCACAGTCTCGACAGACCATGTGTTAAATTGGCACAAAGTGTATTAATTTGGCCTATAGTCCTGATAGTGACAGACTATGTGTTAAATTGGCACAAAGTGTATTAATTTGGCCTATAGTCCTGATAGTGACAGACTATGTGTTAAATTGGCACAAAGTGTATTAATTTGGCCTATAGTACTGACAAAGTGTATTAATTTGGCCTATAGTCCTGACAAAGTGTAGTAATTTGGCCTATTGTCCTGACAGTGACAGACTATGTGTTAAATTAATTGTATTAATTTGGTCTATAGTCATGACAGTTACAGACTATGTGTTAAACTGGCACAACATGTATTAATTTGACCTAAAGTCCTGACAGTGACAGACCATGTGTTAAATTGGCACAAAGTGTATTCATTTGGCCTATAGTCCTGACAGTGACAGACTATGTGTTAAATTGGCACAAAGTGTATTAATTTGGCCTATAGTCCTGATAGTGACAGACTATGTGTTAAATTGGCACAAAGTGTATTAATTTGGCCTATAGTCCTGACAAAGTGTATTAATTTGGCCTATAGTCCTGACAAAGTGCATTAATTTGGCCTATAGTCCTGACAGTGACAGACTATGTGTTAAATTAAGTGTGTTGATTTGGTCTATAGTCATGACAGTTACAGACTATGTGTTAAATTGGCACAACATGTATTAATTTGGCCTAAAGTCCTGACAGTGACAGACCATGTGTTAAATTGGCACAAAGTGTATTCATTTGGCCTATAGTCCTGACAGTGACAGACTATGTGTTAAATTGGCATAAAGTGTATTATTTTGGCCTATAGTCCTGATAGTGACAGACTATGTGTTAAATTGGCACAAAGTGTATCAATTTGCCCTATAGTCCTGACAAAGTGCATTAATTTGGCCTATAGTCCTGACAGTGACAGACTATGTGTTAAATTAAGTGGATTAATTTGGTCTATAGTCATGACAGTTACAGACTATGTGTTAAATTGGCACAACATGTATTAATTTGGCCTAAAGTCCTGACAGTGACAGACCATGTGTTAAATTGGCACAAAGTGTATTCATTTGGCCTATAGTCCTGACAGTGACAGACTATGTGTTAAATTGGCACAAAGTGTATTATTTTGGCCTATAGTCCTGATAGTGACAGACTATGTGTTAAATTGGCACAAAGTGTATTAATTTGGTCTATAGTCCTGACAATGTGTACTAATTTGGGCTATAGTTCTGACAGTTACAGACTATGTGTTAAATTGGCACAAAGTGTATTAATTTGGCCTATAGTCCTGACAATGTGTATTAATTTGGCCTATAGTCCTGACAATGTGTATTAATTTGGCCTGTAGTCCTGACAGTTACAGACTATGTGTTAAATTGGCACAAAGTGTATTCATTTGGCCTATAGTCCTGACAGTGACAGACTATGTGTTAAATTGGCACAAAGTGTATTATTTTGGCCTATAGTCCTGAGAGTGACAGACTATGTGTTAAATTGGCACAAAGTGTATTAATTTGGTCTATAGTCCTGACAATGTGTACTAATTTGGGCTATAGTTCTGACAGTTACAGACTATGTGTTAAATTGGCACAAAGTGTATTAATTTGGCCTATAGTCCTGACAATGTGTATTAATTTGGCCTATAGTCCTGACAATGTGTATTAATTTGGCCTATAGTCCTGACAGTTACAGACTGTGTTAAATTGGCACAAAGTGTATTAATTTGGTCTATAGTCCTAACAATGTGTATTAATTTGGCCTATAGTCCTGACAGTTACAGACTATGTGTTAAATTGGCACAAAGTGTATTAATTTGGCCTATAGTCCTGACAATGTGTATTAATTTGGCCTATAGTCCTGACAATGTGTATTAATTTGGCCTGTAGTCCTGACAGTTACAGACTATGTGTTAAATTGGCACAAAGTGTATTAATTTGGTCTATAGTCCTGACAATGTGTATTAATTTGGCCTATAGTCCTGACAGTTACAGACTATGTGTTAAATTGGCACAACATGTATTAATTTGGCCTAAAGTCCTGACAGTGACAGACCATGTGTTAAATTGGCACAAAGTGTATTCATTTGGCCTATAGTCCTGACAGTGACAGACTATGTGTTAAATTGGCACAAAGTGTATTATTTTGGCCTATAGTCCTGATAGTGACAGACTATGTGTTAAATTGGCACAAAGTGTATTAATTTGGTCTATAGTCCTGACAATGTGTATTAATTTGGGCTATAGTTCTGACAGTTACAGACTATGTGTTAAATTGGCACAAAGTGTATTAATTTGGCCTATAGTCCTGACAATGTGTATTAATTTGGCCTATAGTCCTGACAATGTGTATTAATTTGGCCTATAGTCCTGACAATGTGTATTAATTTGGCCTATAGTCCTGACAGTTACAGACTGTGTTAAATTGGCACAAAGTGTATTAATTTGGTCTATAGTCCTAACAATGTGTATTAATTTGGCCTATAGTCCTGACAGTTACAGACTATGTGTTAAATTGGCACAAAGTGTATTAATTTGGCCTATAGTCCTGACAATGTGTATTAATTTGGCCTATAGTCCTGACAATGTGTATTAATTTGGCCTATAGTCCTGACAATGTGTATTAATTTGGCCTATAGTCCTGACAGTGACAGACTATGAGCCAAACTAACACAAAGGCATAGCACATTTTCACAGAATAAATAATAAAATGACAATATCATTTGCATCTTAAAAATGCTATAAGTTTACCGAATTGTTATAATTTCTAATAGATGTTAATCCTACTGATTACCCATGTACAAGATCAAAAAGAATTCATACATGTCTACCCTTCTCTCTGTGAGGTATGAGTGTAATCTTTACTAACAAAGTGGCAAAAAGTGCAATATGAGCATAAAAAGAGTAAACTACATACTGCATGCAATAATTAAAGATGACCATATCAAAACATGCATTTATTTTTGCTCATTGCCTGGATCTGCAGTTAGTTAAAATTCTTGTCACAAATTAGCTAATACATATTGATAAGTATGACAATACTGGCACAAAACAAAATGATAAACTATTTATACAAAACATTCACTTTGACCATCCATATATCACAGCTTTACTATCGCTGAAAGGTCATGAATTCCCAAAATTTTGAATGCTGTATTTCATCACTCGTGAATTCCTCTATTTTTTTAAAATTTTTTTTAATATTGTTTTAGTACCATTTTTCAGCACAATATAGGCTATACACTGCGACCAGTATTAATGGTGGAGAAAGAACCCGGAAAATGCCCAGAAAGAACCACCGACCCACGAGAAGCTACTGGCAAGCTTTCTCACATAACTACATTTGCCGAATCTTAGACTCGAACACATGCAGACAGAGGTGAGATGGCAGTGGTCCATAATGGACAGCGCTTTAGACCACTCGGCCACTCGGGGCCCCTAATTCCTCTTTCAAAAGCACTATTGATTTGTCCTTTTCATGGTACAAAATGTATTTCAATTTAACAAAATCCTTCTCTAACATTTTTTAGTCATCCAATATTGTTGAGTCACATCGAAAAAGCATGTTTCACTTAATATTTGGCACCACATTTTTTAAATATACATTGGTCTGCGATGTAATTCTGTATCAAACTATAATGTATCTAAGACACATCGTTTCAAATTCAAGAAACCCATCTCTTTCCTTTGAAACATTTCCTGTACAGTTACTGTAAATAGAAAATAAGGAAACTGTTCAACGTACATATAGCCAAATGGTCATACACAGAGAAAATATAAGGTCAGTAAACGGAGGTCTATGATAGATCACTGTCACATGACACAAGCATAGAATTTTACATGTTATTATTATATGCCTTGCATGTTCCTGACATGGCCAGATACAAAATCTGATCTGAACTTGGAAACATGTTTTTTGTTTCTGTTTTTGTTGGGTTTTTTTTACATGGTCTAAACTATACAGGTACCCTATAGCTAATTTTATTACCCAAGTAGTTATGAACAGGCAGAAGGTATCTGTTGACACCTTTACTTACTTCTCTGCTTAGTTTGCCTACATGTTATTTCTCTGCTTAGTTTGCCACATTTTTATTTCTTTCCCTGCCTTTAGTTTACCTACATGTTCTTATTTCTCTACCTAGTTTACCTACATGTTCCTATTTCTATACCTAGTTTACCTACATGTTCCTATTTCTATACCTAGTTTACCTACATGTTTTAAATTCTATACCTAGTTTACCTACATGTTTTTAATTCTCAGCCTAGTTCACCTATATGTTTTAATTCTCTACCTAGTTTACCTAATTGTTCTTATTTCTATACCTAGTTTAGCTACATGTTCTTATTTCTATACATTGTTTACCTACATGCTCTTATTTCTATATCTAGTTTACCTACATGTTTTTAATTCTCTACCTAGTTTACCTACATGTTTTTAATTCTCTACCTAGTTTACCTGTATGTTCTTATTTCTATACCTAGCTTACCTACATGTTCTTATTTCTATGCCTAGCTTAGCTACACGTTTTTAATTCTCTACCTAGTTTACATAAATGTTCTTATTTCTATACCTAGTTTACCTAAATCTTATTTTTGTACCTGGTTTACCTACATGTTCTTATTTCTCTACCTAGTTTACCAACATGTTTTTAATTCTCTTCCTAGTTTACCTAAGTGTTTTAAATTCTCTACCTAGTTTACATACATATTCTTATTCTTAAGTTCTGCTTAGTTTAGCTGCATGTTCTTAATTATTTGCCTAGTTTTGCTACATGTTCTTAATTCTCTGCTTTACCTACATGTTTTTATTTCTATTTAGATTACCTACATGTTCTTATTTTCTCTGCCAAGTTTCTTGCCAAGTAAAAAATATATTTAAAAAAAACTTGTAGCAAGTCTTCTATGCATGCATTTTATCCTAATTGCAGGTATGTGCCAGCTGGTGTACTGATATATTGTACTGATTACTCAAGACATAAACTAAGCATAACACTAATAAACTATTGTTATATCTATGATCAGGACCTGTAAATTCATACAGACCATCTGACAAAGAGTTTATCAAAAGCAAATGTATAGAGAATTACTGCACAATGTAGGGTTAATCCAAAATCTGAACATAACTTTCTGATAATGAAAATCGATTTATAATTTTCTAAATTGCAAGTAAAGAGTAAAGAAAAAATATAATTATAAAATTTGAATATTATGCAACCCAAATAAACATATAAGCCCTACTAAATTTGATCTAAATTTATAACACCAATTATCTATATTGTATTTCCTAATTACAAGATTGCTTGCTTTTGTGTATGTGTGTGTGTGTATGTGCATGTGCAGATTCTTTGGCAAACACTTTCATATAAAACATACCTGCTAACTGAGGATTATATCTTTAAAATAAAGTTTTCTTCCATTACTTTACATAATGAACATTTATATATAGGACACATGTCCACATTGGACAAACTTTTATGGTCCCAAGAGTTTAAAAAAAAAACAATTGTCATTTTTATCCATATTATTTACTTCATAGTAATGTTTTCTTCTGATAATAGTGGCCGTTTTCTCTCTATGTACTGGTATATGCTTTGTGTTGGTCAATAATACTGCTTAGATTAACTGGTGGCTAACATTTTCACAACGTTTATACATTTTATAAGTATCTCTGCTAATAAACAATAGGTTTTTTTTAAGATTAAGTGACTGCAATGCTGGAAGTCAAACTAAGAGTTTTCAATGAAAACAACTAGTGCTGAACCAGCAAATATCATTCCAAAATCAAACGGTTTCTTTCTTACCATTTATTTATATTATAAGACGATTCCAACTTCAGTCTGCAGAGAACCAGATCTGCGTTGCATAATGCACAAGCATATCTGGGTCTGTAAAGTTTGTTAGGATTAATCAGTACAACAAACAGAATGAACCCTGATCTGCAGGCATGTTATGTTTTGGCAGATCAGGGTCTTTGTTGCTTTCAGTTTGACTGAACTTATCAGCATGTATTTAACAGCAGCAATATTTGCTGAAAATAACATGTGTTACCAATACAAGATGAACAGAAGCTCTATAACTAAAGAATTCCTGGAAAATCTCCAATCCATCACAGACATTCAAAGACAACTAGAGTCACCATACATTGTAGACGAAGCATGTAGAACTTATAATAGAGACGATTCTGATTCCAGAGCTTCACAGACAAGATGAAAAATGAATATTACCATATTACTCAAACTTCCCAATTAAAAATTATCATTTGGGTAAATTGTAATAGTTCATTATATGCACATATAATATTCAATGTCCCTATCAAATGTATGAACATACATACAAGAAGAATAACTCTGATCTGGCTGGGTTAAGAATTTTCCACTTTGGAAGTGCATTCTCCCATGATTGCATTAAATAAAGTAAAGTGAGATTCATTTTTGGAGAACCTACTAAATGTCCATTAAATCATGATCCTCTAGTCAGTTATTAGCAGCTGCTTCTGTCTCCCACCAATAAGGACATTTATATATATATATATATATATATATATATATATATATATATATATATATATATATATATATAGTTTTGACCACAAAAAAGGTGCATATTGAGGACATTACACTGAATACAGTACACTATTTATACATGTTAAGTCCAACTGTAAACTGCACAGACCCAGATCTGTCATGGCATTATTCACTGGCAGATCTGGGTCTATCCAGTTTATTCAGTGTAATCAACAGAACAATTAGCACAGAGCCTCATTTGCTATGCACCTGTAACACCTGTTACCGCATATGCTGAGCCGTTTATGCTAATCATGAATACGCATAAATAGGCTTACCCAATCACAGTGGGAATTTTCTTGCCATTGTGACCCAAGATGACCTTTCAAACAGTTTGAATATGTCAATCATAATTTTAATTTTAAATACAGATATTTATAAATTCATAAAACATTTATTTAAATGTGATTGAAATGCTGTGTTGTACACTACATAGTTTTGTTTATGTGGACTCCTGAAAAATGAGGAAATCTTAGCACAGGTAGCCTTGGGTTATAACGGAATGTAGTGGATTATCTCCCATGGCATGCAACGATGCACTTGCCTGTATTGTACTATTATGAATGCATCATGCAGTTTCTTGTGAGATCAACAGTATAAACATTTTTTCATTAATTATAGCAAGGAGAAGGTTCCAGGACAATGCTATTTTGCTACACAATTTACTCTAATTTTAAGGACAACTCCATTTTTTCTCATTGATTTTTAACAAAAGTTAAGGCCATTTTGTCTCATGATTTCTGTAAACATCAGGACAATGCCATTTGGCCTAATGATTTACTTTATGTTTCAGGTGTCGCACAAAACTGTCAAATTAACAGCTTGAGCAAAACACTGCCACGCGTGAAAAGTTGGAAATACAAGCAAAGAAGAAAAGAACTGGAATAGTAAATAGTGTTTAATTGTGGCCAGTCGTTTAGTTATATGTATATCTAGCCACAACTGAAGTTGATGCTACCATCCAAGGTGTAGAGAGGTGCGTTTCTGATGTGAAATCATGGATGACATGTAAAAAGCTGCTGATGAATGATGATAAAACTGAGGCCATTCTGATCAAAACAAAAAGACTTTCTCATTCACATCCATTACCTCAAACAATAAATATCAGCAATACCAACATTAAATTTGCACAGTCAATACAAAACCTAGGGGTTACTCTGGACAGTACTCTCACATTGCACCAACATATCATGAACATATGCAAGGCTGCATATCTTGAGACGCATCACCTCCATTCACAAATATCTTTCACCTGATGCCACAAAAGCACATGTGTGTTCATTAGTACTTTCAAACTGGAATATTGTAACTCATTTATGTCTGGTTCATCTCAATATCTATTCCAGAAACTTTAAAACGTTCAAAACACAGCTGCTTGGCTCATTATTGTCACGTCCTCTTGAGGTGTATGGGGAATTAGTCACAAATGCAAGAGGGTTTCTTCTTGTAATATGTTTTAATAGAATGCTGACTCCCAGCACAACATTTGAACTGGCTATATATACCAACCTAACGGACTTCAGAGAGAGCATTCCCTAAATACCTTTCCCTAGTACTAAATTCTGATCTGCTTGTGTTAATTGCAGACACTTTATCTAACTATAATCTACATATTAAAATGCATATAATCTAAATTATGTAATCCACAATAAAGCCATAAATGTACTCTCCATACACACTCTTTTCTCACTGATACTGTATGCAAGAAAATCCAAAAATATTATTTAGAATAAGAAATTACTTGGAAACTTCACCTATATGAGCCAATTAATTCAAAATTAAACTATTGCTACTCAGTTGTATATTAAGCACTTTACACCTTCTAAAAGAGCTACCAATATCCTTTTAATTTGTTACTAGTTACAATGTTTAAGTATTAAGGCAAACTTGCCATAATTGATTTTAATTAGCTTTACAAACACATAATCTAACACTGATACAGCTCTATTTGTTTCAATTTCTCAGCACTTGTAATTTGACACCTAGCCTTAGAATAACAACTAATGCCTAACACTGACCCCAAGTGATGTTTTATCTAGCAGTGAACTAACTAGATTTAGCCCTATAATATCATCCTTTGAGTGCCATGATCAGAGCACACCTCCACACTGCTCTGTACCCTATACTGGCTATCCATTATATCCAGAATCAAACAAAAAAATTGTTCTCTGTGCTATGTTTCACTGACAGGCTTCAGTCCAATATACCTATCTGACATCCCCCATGTGTATACACCATCAAGATACATATGCTCCTCTTCTAACAATTGTATATTCATTGTTAACACAATGAAAACTAAGTCATATGGACGATGATCTCTTGCATACCAGGGCCCAGCAATGAGGAATCAATTGCCCATTGAACTTAAGACACAAAGTCACAGTGATCCCTTTCAAGTGTGCTCTTAAAGCTCACCTATTTCAACTGCAAGAACAAACTTAAAGACCTAATAGGATTTCCTACTTTAAATATTTTCAGCATGTTTTATGTTTTCTAATTTCATGGTGGGTTTCTTGTAATCGTATTATTATATATGTTTTTTTATGTTATAGGTGTTTTCTAATGTTGTAAAGCACTTAGAGCTTCTAGAGATTAGGTGCTTTATAAAGTCATCATTATTAGTAATATTATTAAAGGGGCCTTCATGGTTGTTATTCACTGTGGTATGCTGGAGATGGTGAAGTAATATATACTTCCCTTGCGCGAGTTATCTTTATTTGTTAAATCTCCTTCCAGTGAGCAAAAAATCTGATTAAATGACATCTAACAAAGGAATCGCTGACTCATGCTCTTTAGACAACAAGCTATCAGTTCGTGAATTGAAGGTTTATTTAAGAGATAGAGGTGCACACTTGTCACGAGTGTGTGTGTGTGTGTGTATATATATATATATATATATATATATATATATATATATATATATATATATATATATATATATATATATATATATAGTGCGCTTCACATGGTCTCTGCTAACCTTGCGTCTGCCATTTCTGCTCCCCAAAATTTTGTGAACAGGTCAATTTTAACTTTATTTATGAAGAGCTCGCAAGGGGAGGTAATAAATCTGGAGAAATAACAACCCTTACTGAACAGTGCTATGGTATTAATTGCTGCAGACAAAATAATGGAGGGTGAGGACTGTAATCTTTCAGCTGTCCAAAGCAGAGAGAATGTCAATAACTACTTTTAGAAGAGTATATTCTATAATGTGGCAAGGGCAATATGCAGACTGTACATTGCTAAAAAGTCTGTTAAATTCAGATGAGATACAAGTTGGGTTAGAACAACTATTTTTTTAAAGATTTTTTATATTAATGAGAGATTAGAAACTGGGCAATAGTTTAAATCATTATGGTCAAGTGTTGGTTTCTTCAGCAGAAACAAAGGCAGCTTTCAAAAATGATGGGAATTCCCTGGATGAGAGAGAGGTATTAACATCAGTTTGTAAAGGCAATACTGGATCTAAGCACATATGTAGCAATGATGTTGGAATTGGATCAAGTTCACATGACTTTGCTGCACTCTTCATCATGATTATACATACTAAATCCATACAGACAGGTTCACATGCTGCAAACATATACAGCTGAAATTCTGTATCATAACTGTATGGTGTCGATGAGTCAACTGAAATTGTGTTGTCAAGCTTATCTCTAAAAGTTTTTACTTTGTCACGGAAGAAATTTGCAAACAGGTCCAGAAGGTAGACTGGAACAAAGGCTACTAAGCTGGAAGTGGTTTACATTTGTTGCTGATATTAGCTTGTTAGTAATCTCTAAGAGCTCTTTGAAGCTGGAACTCTTCGTCATCTTAGTATTAAAGTAGGCTGATTTCGCTGCATGGACTATGTTTCTGACATTCTTCTTAGATGCTTCACAGATTTGCTTATAAATAGTTAGTCTGGATGAATGCCAAAGCCTCTCAGTTTTACGGCAGTCTTTTTTAGCAATGCAAAGCTCTTCCCTAACACTACAATGCCATGGAGAACACTTCTAACTTGATACTCTGTGCTTGGTAGCTCAGGACATGTTTTTCAAGCAATGACTGCAGTCAGTTATAAAGTTCCTACTGTTGGAAGTAAGCAAATTGTTAGGTTTGCTTGGATGTCATGCATTTGTTTGGTTCTATTTATCATATGGGGATTTATCTTTGTAGCAAATAAAGGTGGAGGGTTAGGGACTGGTATGTCAAGATGGCATTTAATGCAGAGGTGATCTAATGCAAGTTCGTGGGATACCAGGGAGGACCATGGATTATCATTGGGTCTTTGAAGAATCCAGTCAAAAAATATCCCTATGTTTATGGGTGGGCTGGTTAACTGACTGTTTACGGTTGAAAACATGAATGGAATCAAGGAGTTTTGATGTGTATGGGTTTCCAGGACAGTCAAAGTGAAAGTTGAAGAGACAGAAGCAATGAACTAACCTTTGTTTCAGTGTGAGTGTGGTTTGGACTAGTTCAAATGAGGTGTGGTGGAACTTGAAGGTTAAGATGTTTGATCATGGAGTTCTTTGTGATGACAGCAATCACACCTCCACGAGAGTCACAGGTTAACAACTTGTTAGAGTAACCAGTGGTTTTTAGATCTGCACACTCAGAAAAAAGACGTTGATATTCGGAATGTTGATCAAATTAACTATTTGTTTCCTTTTCCGGTGGTCCTACTGATTTGGCATAGAATAATGCAATATGCAGTGGTATATTTTGGATAGTTGACATAAAGGTTGTCAATTTAATAGGGAATTGAAACAGGTTATCTAAATTAACGGCCAAATTTTTAAACTGTTGAGCTGGAACAGGTGAAAGAGAGGTAACTGGAGTTCTTCTTCCTGTTCTATGGTGGCCTGCTTTGAAAGACCTTTAACAGAATGCCCAAAACATTTGCAACACAATATTTTCATTTTTTCTTCTTCTTGGGCAAAATGCATTTTGTCCACCTTATGCAAGTAAGTACATAATAGCTGATCCAATCTGAATATTTTCTGATTGGCAGTAGTACTGGATCAACTATCTCTTCTCCTCCTGAAAAGCAGCATGGCAATAAAACATACCCAGTCCATAATTTTCCAGGAGGAAATATTTTAAATTTTATTCTAGGAGGAAACTGCCTACAAGTCTGCAAATCCATTAGCCCAACAGAGTCTAGACTATGAAGATGACCCATGGAATAAACAGTCATGCTATTACAGGTGTTAGGTCAATTAGCATAGTTCCAAAATTGTGATTTCAGCTTGAAACTGAAGCCTTCTGTTAGCACACCAAGCCCATAGTGTTGCTGGTGCTAACAGATGTAATTAACATCTATCTCTTGCACAAAACACCACCTCAACACCATACAAAAGGAAAATGTGAAGTAAGACTTCTGCTTGCTGCAGCATTTTTGTCCTTGAAACAAATAAAGCAGCCGGATGTAACTATGGTATATACTCACTTGTAAGTAGATCAAACTGCAAACAACAAAGATTATGGAACTTGTACTGAAATCTACCTTGTGCTAAAAATAGAAAATGATGTCACTGTGCATGGCTGGCACAATATTGTCTTCTGGCAGAGCACCCAGAGACAGACACATAGAAACACAGTAATTTATGACTGTAAAGGTCTCCCTTTTAGTAAGAGGGGTAGTAAATTGGATTTAGCTTATCTAGAGAATGACCTCCTTTGAAGTTATGACCCAGTGTGAGCAAAAGATTGAATATCAAAAGAGAACTGGCCAAGATTATTGGGAAGAATTAATGGAATAGGAGCCCCATTAGACAAGACAGATAACAAATTTAATCATATAAATCATACAAATTAATAGTGGTAATTTCAATTAATCTTAAATAATACCAACAGGATTCAATAGCAGCGTCTAATTTGAATTTACTACATCATCATAATGAGTGGTGAAAAAAGCGCAACGTCCATGACCAGCTGCATCACCTTCTTCTCAACTGTTCCAATGTTTCCTATTTCCTTGAGTCTTCCCTTACCACCTGCGTCAACCTTTTTGTACTTCCTAGATTTTACTCTCTACTTGTCACTCTCCCCTTTTGGACCTCACTTCTCACTTTTCTTCCTTTTTTTGTTGTCAGTCAGAATCTCTTAACTTTGTTACATAACTTTTCTCTTTGAAGAATGACTATTTGACATGGATCGGAAGTTCAGCTGTCTATTTCTCAAACCAGTTTTAAGACACCCTGTCAATTTCAATGAATCGGAACAAAGGCCCCTTTAAAGTTTTAACACTGATATGGATGAAATTAAGAATAAAGGTCGATATGACCCTTCCCAAATAATCCCTTCGTCTAAATGTGATAAAACTTGAAGCTTAGCACATTCAACTTTAAGGTTCACTGCTTACCCAAAACTTGATTATCTACACATTGACATATATTAGGGATTGATGATTTTGTTTTGTTGTTTTCCATACAATTATACTTCCTGACAAAATGTAATTGTATATATATTTTAATTAAGAAAATGTATTATCCACATAGTATAACTATAATCAATCAGTGCTGATCTTTTCTATGAACATCTTATGTTCTAAACTGTCATTCAAATTATGATTGGTTTGTACAAATGACATTGAAATAAATATATAAATGTTATCTATCTTTCCTTAACTTTTGTACTGATTAACACGCCAGAATCAGAAAAGGGTAATACAATCACTAATGCATAATACAAAAAAAAAATAACACAAAAAACATTGATAACAAAAATTTTAAAAAGGAATATATATGTAACATTTCTAGATTCTACATGCATAACATCACAGCAAATAAGCATTGAAAAATATGTTTGTATGATTTGGATTTTTAACATAGCTTTAATATTTCGGTCAGAGGTGAGATGGCAGTGATTGGTAAAGGTGAGTTCTTAAACCATGAGGTCAGAGGTGAGATGGCAGTGATTGGTAAAGGTGAGTTCTTAAACCATGAGGTCAGAGGTGAGATGGCAGTGATTGGTAAAGGTGTGTGTTTTACCCATGAGGTCAGAGGTGAGATGGCAGTGATTGGTAAATGTGTGTGTTTTACCCATGAGGTCAGAGGTGAGATGGCAGTGATTGGTAAAGGTGAGTTCTTTAACCATGAGGTCAGAGGTGAGATGGCAGTGATTGGTAAAGGTGTGTGTTTTACTCATGAGGTCAGAGGTGAGATGGCAGTGATTGGTAAAGGTGAGTTCTTTAACCATGAGGTCAGAGGTGAGATGGCATTGATTGGTAAAGGTGTGTGTTTTACCCATGAGGTCAGAGGTGAGATGGCAGTGATTGGTATAGGTGAGTTCTTTACCCACGAGGTCAGAGGTGCAATGGCAGTGATTGGTAAAAGTGAAGTACAAGCTTTGACACATATATACACACATAAGCTGAGCCCAAGATTCAAACTAAGGTGCTGACAGAGGTGAGATGGCATTGATCAGTAAAGACAAATGATTTAGATCACTAGGCCATTGCTGACCTGCAACCATAGTAAACATAATATCTCTTGTGATAAGCCTGGACCCATTTTGTAAAACTTACTGGAAAAAAGTTTCTGATGATGCCTTTATCATTTGGAATGGCTCTTTTTTTTTATAAATGACAAAATTTGATAAAAGCTAAGGATGGAATTTATCACCAAGCATGGGCTTGTCATTGGTGACCAGTGTAAACAGGCCCTGCTTGAACTGACTGAAACCTCACACTTACTAATATACGATTCACCTGTCAGCTTTCAATTTCTTCCATTATCCGAGATATGTTGAAAGAAAATGATAAAGAACATGTAAATACAAAAATTCATATTTTTTTCTTTCTTCTTCCAAAACTGAACCAGTTATAAAAAATTCACAACATGGGTCACTCAATTGGAACAGCAATTCAAACAAAATAATAGAAAGTTCAACAATAAATTCATTTCATTATTATCTGATATAATGGACAGTTCAACAATAAATTCATTTCACAATTATCAAATGGATAAAACTGCCAGAACAGTAGAGACTTTAACCCTGAATATGTATAAACACACCAACCTTTAACCCTGAATATGTATAAACACACCAACCTTTAACCCTGAATATGTATAAACACACCAACCTTTAACCCTGAATATGTATAAACACACCAACCTTTAACCCTGAATATGTATAAACACACCAACCTTTAACCCTGAATATGTATAAACACACCAACCTTTAACCCTGAATATGTATAAACACACCAACCTTTAACCCTGAATATGTATAAACACACCAACCTTTAACCCTGAATATGTATAAACACACCAACCTTTAACCCTGAATATGTATAAACACACCAACCTTTAACCCTGAATATGTATAAACACACCAACCTTTAACCCTGAATATGTATAAACACACCAACCTTTAACCCTGAATATGTATAAACACACCAACCTTTAACCCTGAATATGTATAAACACACCAACCTTTAACCCTGAATATGTATAAACACACCAACCTTTAACCCTGAATATGTATAAACACACCAACCTTTAACCCTGAATATGTATAAACACACCAACCTTTAACCCTGAATATGTATAAACACACCAACCTTTAACCCTGAATATGTATAAACACACCAACCTTTAACCCTGAATATGTATAAACACACCAACCTTTAACCCTGAATATGTATAAACACACCAACCTTTAACCCTGAATATGTATAAACACACCAACCTTCACTGCTATTGCCTTACTCTATTGTATCAAAAGTTATAAATAACCCAATTTTAACAATCTTATAGATACTTTTTTATTTAATGAATTCATTTACAAATGTAATGTGTAAAATTTTATTTTGCTTTTTAAGATGCCAAGAGAGAGAGAGAGAGAGAGAGAGAGAGAGAGAGAGAGAGAGAGAGAGAGAGAGAGAGAGAGAGATATTCATGCAAATATGTATATAATAGTGAACAAGGCAGATAAGTTCCCAAAAACTAATTAAGGTTAAAAAATAAAGTCATTATTATGATGATGATGATAGTAAACTGGAAAGTTTATCAACTTAATTGTGATTATGACAAACTCTGTACATCTTATCACCTATATATGCACAATACAAAAAAAATATAAAAAATGTGGAAAACATGTACTTGTGCCCAAGCTATTGTTGGTATAAAGAAAGGCTTGCCAACGATCTGCATCCTCTGTGAGAACAGGCACCTGTCTTTCAGTGCAGAGGTTACAAGTCTAAAATAATGCATACAATTGCAAACGTGATGAATTACACTGATAACAGACAGCCACTTTCAATAAATCATATTTCCACCAGAAGACAACTTTCCTCCTCCAATATGAACATCTGCCAAAGGTATCAGGAGAAAGTGAAAGATAAAAAAAAACAGTAGCATGACAAAGTGTCATTATTCGCATTTACCATTTATTTCGATTCCACCCGATGCTCACATCACCATATAAACTTATATTAGAAATACTTTATAAAAATGAAGTACTCCATCGAAATAGAATTGTGTCCTGGATTCAGATAAAATGCCATGTGATATCCACAACCCAAACTCTAAACTGAGAGGTAAAACATAAAAATTAGGAAGAAAGTAAAACAGTTTGATGAATGTTTCATATCTTGTTTAAACTTGATACTGTAGAAAAGTAGTGGGGGGGGGGGGAGAATTCAGTGGCTAGTCAATTATCAGCTTCTGGTATTATAGGAATGCCTTTGGTACTTTTGGACAGGATAAAAGAGCATTATAACCAAGGTCTATATGCATGAATTAATGTGTGAAAAGAAAGTATATGTAATTTAATGTTTGTCTGAAAGAATTTCTTTTGCATGGTTTGTTTGGAAGGATATTTTTAATACATTATTCTGTATATATAAACTGATAAGTCTGTTTTTTTTTATTTTCAAGGACAGTAGAGCATTATATTTGGCATGAAATCAGGAAGTTTTATAAGTTCCAAAAATAGCTGGGTTGCACCATAAGTAAAGGGAATAATGTAATTATAAACAGATAGGAAACTGTTACCTATGTTGCCTTAATTTGTAAGTATACAGGGCTGGTTTAATCCAATAGACAAACAAGGCAGCCACCTAGGTCAAATAAATATATATATTTATTATAACCTGTCTTGAAAGATCACCCTTTCTGCCAAACAAGTATGGTCTCTCAAGGCAGGTGGTCTATCATAACAGGTCACAATGTTATATAATCAATATAATCAATAAATTTGTGCATTGAGAATATGGTCTTTCAAGACAGGTGGTCTCACATAGGAGTGGTCTTTCCAGACAGGTTTGTGTGTGTGTGTGTGTATATATATATATATATGGGGGGGGGGAATGTAGAAAGTTCACCTAGGGTGCCAAATACCCTTACAATGGTCCTGTAACAATATACATATTGCATTAAAAACAAAGTGGTGAAAGTGAGCTTAATGGATAAACTTCACATTTCACATATGTACAACAGCATAAACGGTAATAGGAGGTGAAGATAAATTACAAGCATATTTATTAAGTATGAAAAATATAACTGGAGATTATGTTACCTAAGGTAATGGTTGTTCTGATATCACATTTCACCATTTTAGCATATTTAAATACAAAACAAATTAAGGCTTTTAAATGTTTAACAGTCATGTCTCGACAAGTAAACATAACAGACTCAGATGTTCAAAATGTTTTTTTTTAATGAATAAAACTACTTATTTCTGTAGCAGTAATACAAAAACGAACAGTTAAGATGCATTATGATACTAACTGATCAACATGTAAAGTTTTTAACTTGCGACAAGCAATATACTGGACAACCCATCAGTATGTATCTAAACACATGGGTAGATATAAATTGAACATCAATAACTTTATCAATCCATCTTATTAAGCTCATGCCTCCATGCACATCAATGATGGCTTTCAGAATTTACAAGATTTTTCATTTAAGACAATTTATGCAGTTAATTCAGACATGTAATGTCTATTAAAAGAAAATATTGGATTAACCATCTAGAAACTATCTACGCAATATCAACTATATACAGCATTAACTCCAATGACAAATTTATTGCATTTAGTCGCTGTTGTTGTTATTGACGCAGGTCAGTAACATTCTCATTATTTAGTTTGTTTGGGCTGAGACACATTCAAAGTTCTTGGTAAACAGGAACAAACTATTGCAATATCACATTACCATCAGGAACAAAATACTGTAATATCACAATGTCAACTAGATCGTGAGGCATATGCATGTGTGTATGTGTGTGTGTGAATGTTTTCCTTTTCTGCAGATTATATTTATTATCCCTAGATTATCAGAAATGTTAGATTGTAAGGTGACCTTGGGATGGTTCCCTGACCCAGTGGTCAACTTATTACGGGGATAATGAAGTTAAAAAAAACAACAACAAAACAACCATATTTCCATTTCAATGGCATCCTGAAACAATGCAGTTGATTTCCTACTGCTGTATGCATAATGAAAACTGCCTTAGCCCCATACAATGAAACAACTTTTATTTAATATTTGTAGAAAATAAAACAAGAAAATAAATACAAAAGTTTTGTATGGTTTAGCGCCATTTTTCAGCACATAATAGGCTATACATGGCGGCCAGTATTAATGGTGGAGGAAGAACCCGGAAAACACCCGGAAAGAACCACCGACCCAAGAGAAGCTACTGGCAAGTTTTCTCACATAAGTACATTAGCCGAATCTTAGACTCGAACCCATGCAAACAGAGGTGAGATGGCAGTGATTCATAAAAGACAGCGCTTTAGACCTCTCGGCCACTAGGGGCCCCATAAATACAGAAGTAGTGTCCAATTTAAATAAATGAATTTCTCTCTATGGTCATTCTTTTGAATGATAGAATTTATTTATGAAATTTTTATTTAATAATAATTTCCTTGAACAAAATATAGCTTATTTTTAAATCTGATATAAAATTCTACAATCTTAAAAAGCGTTTGTACAAAATTTGTACAAAGGGAGAAAATTCAGCATTACTTTTGAAATGTAACATCTATATCAGGAGACACTGGATTCACAGTCTGGATGCTGTCAGACAAATCAAGAAAGTTCTATCAATATGATTAGGGATCATCCATAAAGGATGTCCACAAAGATGGGGGGAGGGGGTGTTCAAATGCAAACAACTGCAGACAAGGGGAGGGGGTGTAAAGGACCTTTAACAGATGTCAGCTATCATTTTTTGTTAGGATATTCTGAGTTGAACAGCTGCTTAAGGCCTACTGTGTATGCTTTGCGGATATCCTTAACGGGTGATCCCTAAGTATAAATTCAATTTATACAATTCGTGCCACAGTGGTTTGGCATTAATAGGTCTGGCTCCCAGTGCCTGAAGTTGATAACACGGCCCACATATCAGCCCCGTGGACCTAAGCGAGGATAGAAATAGCCATGTAAGATGCACAATGGCCTGTGTAACGCTCTAAATTCAGACCATAAAGCAGTGTATAATGCGAGAAACATGTCCACAACCCGGGGGATGGGGGTAAGCCACATGTGGACGAAAGTAAACAAGGGGAGGGGGGTAGGAAGACAGGTATTATGGACAATGCCTTATTATAATTATCATTTAGAATTTCATAATATTTTTTAAACTGTATATATTTAACAGGAAATAGAAATGTTTGTCTTTTTCTTTATATATATTCTACCAATAAACAAGAATTTATATCAACCTGCAATGCTTCCATTGCTGGTACAGTTCAAAATGAATGAAACACCACAGCTTACTATATACAATGCTGTGCATGATCAGCAGGTAACATTTCGTGAAGAACCCTTAAAAGAATCTGCATGATTTACAACCTGGGAAGTTTTAAATCTGTAGGCTCAAATGACAGGGTATGTGACAGAGATTATTCACTTAATATATTGTACATTTTGAAATGTATGACAAATAAAGTCCAAAAGAAGTACTTTCTTGCACACAAAAATAAAAATGGCCCAAAAACACCAGGATTCCACACAACAAAATCTAATAAATATTTCTTTTTCTTTTTAATTTCCTGAGAATAAAAACTAATCTTAATTTTGTCTTTAATAAAACTATACTGAAGGTACCATATCAATATTTATTATAAGTCATTAATCCTATATGCCACTCTATATTATTATTTTCTTTTCTCCATGTATATTTTTAATATACCATGCACTAAAAGTATATTACTGTAGTAATGAACCAGTCTACCCCACCCACACAGCCTATATGGTCACCAAGGCCGAGTCACTTACTGCTTATATGTATTATAGCCATTTTATATAGTCGCTGTGTTTTATCAGGTTTTCTTTATTTTCATTAAGAAGTCATTTGAAAATATGAGTAACATCATATTAAGCCACAGTTTCTAAGATTTATTTCGGTACATGCACCATAACTTTAATTTTTTTCTGTGTACTGCATATACATGTATCCAGATAGTTTCTTTTGCAGTGTATTTTTCATGCTGCATCTTTGTACTTCTATCATGGTAAAATTTGCAATGGTGTACATGAACACATGACAATACATGAAAAGAGGAGCATAGAAACAATCAGGTAAAGATCTGATGTTTTTCAAGCTGGCAATATTTGATGTGCATCTGACACCATTTTATTCAGGACCAACTCGACATCATTAAAACTCGTACAGTGAAAACTCCATGCAATTATTATGTTTTGTTCAGCAGGTATAGCCTATTGGATGCCTGGAACCATTTTCATTAAGGACCAATTACATATAGATACCATATGGTTACCCCTTATGTCAATATGTGACTTTCTGTTGGGAATAGCAAAAACAATTTGCTTACTATGTTTGTCATATTGGAGCCAGACAATAAACATTTTTAGTCAGAACCAACTAGACATCATAACATTAATGATATGACCATCAATTCAGAAAGAGTAGCAAAAACAAGATTTTCATATTTTTCTTTTAGGACTAAGCAGACCATGTGTATGCAAAAAATGTGTATGCAAAGCTTCATGGCAATCACTTTAAATAGTTAGCAAGAGCAGTGATATAAACTTGTACAAATGGACAGATTCACCGAATTGTAAAAATCCTTTATTTATTAAATACATCTACTATGGATTCGTTTTTTATGTGTACAACATTTTTATATAAATTGTACAATAATTAGTAATAGTGAGTTTTGTTGCGAAGTGCTTTCAATGGGAAGAACCAAATGCTTCCAGTGCACAGACAATATCTGTGTATAAAAGACTCACCATAGGTAAAAAAAAATCTTTTGATTACCGAATGTCATGTCAGTGAGCTAGCTGTCTGCTTTAAGGACTTGCACATCTTCAGCTGTAGAGGAATGTGAGTTATTAATTTATTGTGTATTGTTACAACTATTGTACTACCACATTTATCTTTGTATATTCAGTCTATGTGGTAAAATACAATTTTCTATTCTTGTTTGTGACTTAGCAAGAGATTTATATTGGCAATGCAAAGTTGCATTTTTTTGGAAAGGTTTAGTACTGTAGAATTTTAGTCTTTGTACTGAGTAATGTCATTTATTTGTATTTTCATTATTAAGTCTGTGCGTTTTATATTAAATGATCCAATATTTTTGGATCATATACACACACATTTTAATCATAATTAAATTCTCATTCACATCATTTGTCATAAAAACATTGAATTTGTACCACCATCAGCTGTGTTGAGTTCTAAATCTGAAATAATAATAATAATGAGGACTTTGTATTGCATCTATTCTTTCGAAGCTCTAAGATCTTTACACCATCAATAATGATATGACTACACTACAGAACAACAAATGACAAAAACAATGAAATTGGAAAACATAAAAACATGCTGAAAACATACAAGATACAAAACATGATTAGGTCGCTAAGTTTGACCCTGCAGTCGAAACAGGTGAGTCTTAAGAGCACTCTTAAAAGGGACCAATGTGTCTTTGTGTCTAATTTCAATGGGCAATTCGTTCCATGTTGCCGGGCCCTGGTGTGCAAACAAAAGTTGTCCATATGACTTTGTTTTCACCTTGGGAACAATGAGTATATGATTATCAGAAGAAGAGCACAAGTATCTAGCTGGTGTATACACATGGGTGAGGCTGGATAGGTATGTTGGACTGGAGTCTGTCATTGAAACATAGCACAGAGAACAAATCTTGTGTTTGATTCTGTATCAAATTGATAGCCAGTGTAGGGTACAGAGCAGTGGTGAGGTGTGCTCTGATCAAGGTACTCTAAAGATGATCCGTGCAGCTGTGTTTTGAACTTTTTGAAGTTTCTGGAGTAAATATTATGACAAACCAGACAGAATTGAGTTACAATAGTCCAGTCTTGAAAGTACTAATGAGCACAAAAGTGTTTTTGTGGCATCAACTGAAAGATATTTACGAACGGAACTGATGCGTCTCAATTCAAGATATGCAGCCTTGCATATGTCCATGACATGTTGGTGCAATGTGAGAGTACTGTCTAGAGTAACGCCTAGGTTCCGTACGGACTGTGAGAATTTAATGTTGGTGTTGCTGATATTTATTGTCTGAGGTAAAGGATGTGAATGAGAAAGTCTTTGTGTTGTGATCAGAATAGCCTCAGTTTTATCATCATTCATCTGCAACTTCTTACATGTCATCCATGATTTCATATCAGAAATGCACTTCTCTACTCCATGGATGGTAGCATCAACTTCAATTGGGTGGCTAGACTTGTATATTTGGGTGACATCAGCATACAATTGGTGCGACACTGGGTGATGATCTATGACAGGCTGAGTGTACAGAATGAAGAGAACAGGTCCAAGAACAGATCCCTGTGGAACACCACAACATACGTCAACTGGGCTTGAGTGTATTATATTTGCAGATATAATTTGTGTCCTGTTCACTAAGTAGGACTTGAACCACTGTAAGGCTATATTCTGAATGCCAAATACATGCTGGAGATGGTGAAGTAATATATCATGGTCTATTGTGTCAAATGCTGCAGATAAATCCAGGAGAGTGAGGACTGTAATCTTTCCACTGTCCAAAGCAGAGAGAATGTCAATAAATACTTTCAGAAGAATAGTTTCCGTACTGTGGCAAGGGCGATATGCAGACTGTACATTGCTAAAAAGACTGTTTTAATTCAAATGAGATACAAGTTGAGTTAGAACAACCTTTTCTAAGATTTTTTATATGAATGGGAGATTAGAAACTGGGCGGCAGTTTTTAAATCGTCATGGTCCAGTGTTGGTTTCTTCAGCAGTGGCTTTACAATGGCAGTTTTGAAAAATGATGGGAATTCCCCTGATGAGAGAGAGATATTAATAACATCAGTTAGCAAAGGCAATATTGGGTCTAAGCACTCAAATCCCACCCAGTTATATTATTACAGACAGACAGACAAACATAATTAACTTAAAAAGCACCTCACTTTTGTGAGTCCATATCACATTATTCATCTATATAATTAGCTCAGTTCATTAAAAACATTATACATGTCAATTTCTTAATTGTAAGGAAGATATGGGAGTTATTGATTAGCCTGTAGGATTGCCCCATGTAAGGGCAGACACAATGTTTGATCACAGTAGATACAATGTTTGATCACAGTAGACACAATGATTGATCACTGTAGACACAATGGTTGATCACTGTAGACACAATGATTGATCACTGTAGACACAATGGTTGATCACAGTAGACACAATGATTGATCACTGTAAACACAATGTTTGATCACAGTAGACACAATGATTGAACACTGTAGACAAAATGTTTGATCACAGTAGACACAATGATTGATCACTGTAGACACAATGGTTGATCACAGTAGACACAATGATTGATCACTGTAGACACAATGTTTGATCACAGTAGACACAATGATTGATCACAGTAGACACAATGATTGATCACTGTAGACACAATGGTTGATTACAGTAGACACATTATTGTTGATCACTGTTAAAAGTGTGTTCCTAAGACTCAATCTCTTTAATCCTGTATCTGTGACTTTATGGGGAAAAACAAATATGAAATCAAACAAATATCCCAAACACAAATATTAGTAGAATGGAAGTTTTACCATTTTTTCCAGGAGAATTCTGGATAATCCGAGAGCCATTACATACACACATAAACTAACAACTGTTAATCCATATGTTAATTATGTCATAAGTAAAATCAGCATCCCTAACACAAACATAACTGTGAATAGCATCAACACAGATCTACTATTGCAACATCAGCAAAACAATATTTCTAAAAAAGGACAAAACAAATCTAGGTCAGATTCAATTTCAGATAATGTATTCATCTCTAATGCAGACCTTCCCTACTACTTAGATAGTATTGGCCTTAATGGGATCTAACAAAATTAATTACATTTATTGACATGTGGTGCTGCAGGAGTTAAAGGTGCATGTAACATATGCTTGTGTAACTGAAATCAAAGAAAAGTAATGATCACTCTTCTAGCATACCACATGTACTCACTTATAAGAGAATTCAAATCCAAACTTTGCAGACCTAGATCTGATATCCCATCATGCATCAGCATATCTGTACAATTTGTTAGAAGTGGTCATAACTACAAACAACATACACCCTGGTCTGCAGGTGCACTATGCTATGTCAGATCAGGAGCTTTGTTGTTTTTAGCATGACATGACTTCTAAGTGAGTATATACTGTATTTATAGTCATTTAAATATACAATGTTCAGTAGAGTATGTGAAACAAAAATCACTCCAGCGTGTCACATGCACAAGAAAGACTAAAAGCAATTTAAATCATCTGTTCCAGGAAAGTCACACAAGCTTGATCAATACAATGATCTAGACAGAACTTGGATATATTCTGATTGATGACAACATGGCTTGCTGAATGATTCTGGGTACACAAATTTTTAATAAGTCATTATCTCTCTTTGTAAAAAGAGTATTTACTGTCTTTACTTGCACATACGGTGAATCCAACTGCAAACTAAAAAGACCCAGATCTGCTGTCACAATGGGCCTGCATATCTGGGTATATGAAGTTCATTAAAACGAATCAGTGGACAATCAACACAGACCCTTTATTATTTTGTGCATTTGTTTTTTCTTCTTGAGCAATTGATTTGTCTCACAAAGAATGGTATATTTTGCCCATAAACACTGATTTGAAAGAAATGTTTTAAATTATAACAATTGTCAAAAGATGCAGCTCATTTGAATGAGCTCTACCTCTATTATAATCTCCATTCAAGATTGTACTGTTTTTCTAAATGCCTTGTTGTTATTTTTTTTTTTTTTTTACTACATAGCATCAATAAACAAACTACCAATTCAATTATGTAATCTAAATTAAAGATCAAATGACTTCTGACAAAGTTAGGTACAATTGTCATTTACCATATATCCTCACTTACAAGTCAAATCAAACTACAAAGATCCTGATCTGCTGTAGCATAATGTGCATGCAGATCATGACCTATGTTGTATGTTTTGCTGATTACTCTTCAAAAACTTAATTGACCCAGATCTGCCAGTGTATTATGTGGTCAAATCTGGGTCTGTGCAGTTTGCATTTTTACTCAAAAGTGAGTAAATATGGTGTATCAGCTCCATGATTTCATCAAGATGTTTTGTTAAGGTTTTATAATAATAATTCATAATAATAACTACTGGTTAACTGGCTACTGCAGACAACAGAAAGACAGACTTTCATGCATGGCAAATCTAAACATCAAAAGCCATATCAAACTCAGGCAGGTTAGAATTTTTTATATTCAAAAAACACCAAACTTTGCCTAAACTCTACCAACCTGGGAAATTCTCATGGATTAAAAGCAGATTTTAAATTACTGTTCAACATTTTTCTTCATTGTTATCAAAATAGAAACATGTACAACCATAAGCATCATCACCAACATCATCATTGTCATCATCCTTGTTGAGAACCGTATTCTTGAGAAAGGACTTTAAAACTCGTTGGTCAAAGTGATGTGATGCTAGACCCAGCTGTTCATCAAATGTCACTGGTATATACAGTAGCATACTAACAATTTGGTGAAAGGAGTATCTTTTATTTTTCTCCAAGATTCATTGTTCATAAATATAGATTGAGGGGTAAAGTTATAATTTCAATACATTGATCTATAAAGTATTAAATTCAAAGGTATAATTAAAAAGAGGCAGGTGTTTTGATTAGTCAAGTTAAATCCCCAACCCACAATTCTCAGTATGTGTCTCATGGTACTTATTTCAATTTATGATCATTTCGATAGTAATTAAAATAGACAATTACATAAATTTACTTCTGTACCCTGCGCCTAGCATGCTGCATATTTATGGCCCAACACTATTTTTGTCATACCATGTTTTGCGAACAATAATAAATTTAGTGTATTGTTGTTTTTGTCTTAGCTTTAAAAAGATTTCATACTATTACTGTGAATTTCATTTACTTTTGTCAATATCAAAATTAATATTTTTGCAAATACGTAATTTCTGAAAACTGAATGTATTTGAGAAAAGTCATCTTGTTTCCACTGAAAGATAATTCTTTGCTCACTTTTAAATTTATGGCTTACAGCTACAATGAAATACATCAAGGTGTCCATACAAAACTGTAATTCACAGCAAATTTTCAAGTTCATTTTTCTATGAAATTACAATGGGGTTACATGAAAAAGAATAAAGTAATTCATAATTTTAATGATGTCAAAAAGAAGAAGAAAATTGCTTGTTTTATACATATCAGCAACTTAATCCATGTGAAAATTTCCAGCCATTGGTGACTACACCGACTTACCAATCTAACTCTGGGAAGTTTTTGTGTATTGCAAGCTGAACAAGATCATCAAAAGCATCCCCAGACTGTTCATCAAAACTAGTTGAATTCCACATTGCCATGCTTCTATGTAGTAAGGTATGGAATGGCTACTTAAGTAAACAAACTTGCCACCCTACACTAACACTTTGATCTATCTGGTCCTCCAACTTACACTGAAAGAGGACAAGGAAATGCTTTACAAATATTACTATAGGTAGATATACTGTATATACTCACTTATAAACCAAATCCAACTGCGAGCAATGCAGACCCTAACGTGCCATTACATAATGTACAGATCAGGGTTTGTTTTGCCTATTATAGTTATTACTCCTAACAAACTGCATACCCAAATCTGCTGGCAGATCATGTTCTATGCAGTTTTCATTTGTACTCCCAACTATAAGTGAGTAAATACAGTAGATTGGTTGAATGTACTCATGGGGACAAACAAATTGTCTTTTGATCTGGCCTGGAAAAAGTGAAAATCTTGAGTAAGTTAATTAAGAAATTTAAATATGATTATAAGAATGCATGATAACATTATATTTTAAAAAGCACAACCTTTAGATAAAATCTTAATAACACTATTTTCCCAAAGCTTATTCATTCTTGATTTGTGTGTGTGAGCTATTATGTGTGTTAAAAAGTCTATGAGCTTAAACTATGCAATGGAAAGAAGCAAAACCAAGTTATGTACAATTCAACAAACAATTTATTTCCCTTGAATAAAACACGAAAATTAAAAAAGAACTTACAGTATAGTTAATTCAATACCAAATAATCCTAAACGATATTCAGAATTAGTTCCAACAGTCATGAATGTGCTAATGTACCAATAGTCTTGATGTAACACAAAATAGTGTTTTTGTTTAATAAGGTCAACAACAAATATGATTCCTCTCAAATTATATCTGAGTACAACAGTAAATGAGACTTAGAATGGGAATTAATAATTTTGCTTACTCATATATAAGTATTTTGCTTGACCTAAGACACAATGGAATTGTCTCAGGACCTGGGTCATGAGTTCATTTTCAGGACATTCTGAGTTTGTAAATAAGACTAGACCCTGAACTCAAATATCAATAAACAACTTATGTATAACTTAAAAGCATGACATAAATCAGGTAGACACAATAAACAATCTTTAATCAGGGAAAAAAGTCAAGCACACAAGACAAATTAAATAAACATAACAGTGTGTGAATGTGTGTGTGTTGATTTGTGTAATTCTGTGTCAAACTAGAAACATGTCTATTATACATGAACACTCCATGGCAGTGCTTGAGAAACAGACCCTAATGCGAAACATATGTGTATCAACAATCATGAAAACAATACAATTTTTGCCACACTTTCTTTCAGGGGTTAATAATTTCTCAGACAAACAAGATTGGATAACACATAAAAAAAAACATTGTTAGGCAAATAAAATTTCTTGCAGGTAGCCCAATTTTTTTTGCACACTTAAAAAATTACAAAAATTGAATGTAGGGACCATTTTCACCAGTTTATCAATGGCTTCTCGCCAAGTGAGCAAAAGTCTGTGTTCAGACTTAAAAGAATAGTATGTAAGTTATCAACAAAATGTCTGATGACATAATTTGGGTGTGCTGAATTCAATCTGTTCCCAGATGGCATTATATAAAGTCTGTTTTGGGATGGAATTCAATTTCACATAGGGAATTCAATATCACATAGGGAATTCAATATCACATAGGAAATTCAATATCACATAGGAAATTCAATATCACATAGGGAAGTTCCATTACCTAATGGATTTTTTTGTTTTTCTGCTTGCTAAAATTATGAGACCTTGATGACCCAAAAAGTGTCCAAATCTGGTTTAATTAATTTTACAGATATTATCCCCAACCTGATTACTGCTCATACCTCAAAGAGAAACAGTTACATGCCCTGGAATTTCTCTGACCCCTGTCATGCATGCAGTGACCTGTTTGAAAAAAAAATCCAACTACCTAATTGGAACAACTTAGTGCAGTCAGGCAATTCAGTTAATGCTTAGGTAACTTATAGTATTATATAAACTCAGAAATGAAAAGAAAATCTTGCAAAAAGTTATCATATATATATGAACTTGAGAGTCCAGTCTGTTTTGGAGCCATTCATTTTTCTCAAAGTAATAATCATTAAATCAAGTTTTTCATGAATAACTTCTTTAGGCAAAGAAAGTAATATTTTAGACAATGACTGTCGTTTATTTTCATTATTAAAAGTGAATGTCACAATCATAATTATGCAAACACAAAAAACACAGAATATGTAAATTTAGTATTAGTGATAAAGTCAGAATGTTCTCACCAATTTTAACCATATAGCTCACCACTACGTAGATATTTATGGTCTCCAACAGTAAATATGAATTATCAGGTAGAAAATAAATTCATTGTTAAGTGATCTTGACCTAAGAAATGGTGGCTCTGTGACAGGGCATACAAGATATAAAACAATACCAGTGAACAATGCAGAGATACTATAATACATTGATCTACTTCACTAGATCCAATGCTAGAAGCCAGATTTTACTGGGTGGAAATCAGCATTGAGAAACCTCTGAGTGACAGCCAGCCTCTTATATATATAAGCATAGTACATGTATTAGTTACTACAGTACAACTGAGGTTTTACATGAAATACATCTAGTCCACTCTTTTAATACATCTAGTCCACTCTTTTAATACATATAGTCCACTCTTTTAATACATCTAGTCCACTCTTTTAATACCTTCAAATGTACAATATGCCATGAGAATGGCATATCACAATATACAATTTATAGTCATCAGTATGGAAACTTTCTACTGAATAAAGATAACCAATTCCTATTTTCAAATCCACTTGTCACAAAGGACATCCTTTGCATTCTATACAGCATGCAAAAATAACCAATGTTAGTAACTGCATACAATTTAGGTCACTGTGATCTTCAATTTTCTAAAATAAAAAATGCAAAAAAATGAACTTAATGCACACAAGTTCAATAAAAATCATTCAAGCATGAACTAAAGGTCATAGTGACTTTTTTTTTTTTTTGTTACAATAAGGGTATAGTACTGGGATATGTAAAGATGGATTGCATTCTTTGGTATTCACTTTCACTGTAATACCAGATGACTCAAACTTTTAAAATTTAAAAGCTTCAAATAAATCTGCCAAGATTTAATCTTCCTTCATGTGTTCAAAATAATTCAACTAAACGGTTTCTTAGAAATGGTTTCTTAGAAATGAGTAACCAGTCAGAATAACATTTAGAAATTAGAAAGTTTTAACAAAGAAAATGTTGGCTGTTAAAAGACATAGTACAACATCTAAATAATATATTTCTTTAAATTATATCATCAACTCCTCAACTTGTTGGGCAAGTAGCAATGAGACATGCACCCATCAAAAAGAATTATACTGTGACATGGAGAAATTTTAGGTTCCAAAATGCCATGCCCCCACCTCCATCCTCCAAAGTTATTGAAAGTCAATCACAGATATCAAGTATAAATTATAATTTATTTACACAACTTGATATTTAAAAAAAAAAAAAAGAATGTTTGTTCTTATTGTGAAGATTGGGCATCTGTACCAATTATTGTACATTCGTTACTTTTGATTCTGTTCAGACTTTTTCTACCAAGTATACTAAATAGTTGTAAAACGCCAAAATATTTTTATTTTATTTCTGCAACTAACAAAAAACATCATTCCAGTAATATGACCTCCTCAGTGGTGATGAGTTCAGTAAAAACAGATCATCATTATATTATACAAAAGGGCAATCACTTGTTGATCATCTGGGCAAGTGAGAAGCAAAATGCGCTTGCTTACAAGTACATATAGTTGTCATGTGTCTAAAAATCTTTATATACAATTTGAATTGATAATAAAATTTAACTACTGGTATTTTGTATATATTAATGTAATTTCTAACATTATCCAATTATATTAGACATGATAAACAAATCTGAAAAGTGAACACATCTTTTATAAAAATACAAATATCATAGTCATTCAAGCCACTGAACAAATACAAGCAGTTTTCATTTCAGAATGGAAAATGTATGGAAATTTAGAAAATAACAGGAATTGCAAATATCTGTACCCATTTTGCTTTGCTCAATTTATTCAAAGATATATTATTATGACAGGCATTCATATCATGGTCTTAATAATATCTGCAATAAATATTAATGTTTCACATACTTAATATGATCAATTTCAGACAAGATTACTGCATGTTTTTCAACAAATTCGTCTAATGATTTGGAGAAAGTTATTTAAGTAGTCGATGAAATTGCATAGCCGGATTCAGCAAAGACTGATTCAAAGATTTTAAAGCTGGAAAGATAAGTATTTGTTGAAGTAATAAATCAACCCATGACTTAAGCATCTATGACCATTATCAGCTTCCTCTTCTGCAAGAATTCCACACTAAGATCTGGTATCTTTCTTTAAGTTCAAGTAGACATATGCTTTAGAATTTCTTTGACAGTTGATGTTATAATTTGTCCTCCTTGAATGCTAATTAATAAGAATAGAAAACATATTTTTGGTGAACAGTTTCTTGTCTTCTTTACAATTTCTTGGATCATCAATCATGTGCTCTTGGTTGGTGCCCAAGCACCAATAAAAAATGAGTAATACAGTTTTGTTAGCCAATAATAGTGTTCATCTTAGCATTTCTTGGCAGTGAGCACATTATATTCATACTTCAGTAGCTTCAATTCAGCTAATTTAAATGTATCATAATGATCTTTCTTTCTGTGCATCCTCCATACTGATACAATACATTTTACTTATTAAAATTCAAAATACAATTTTTGCTGGCACGAACAAATATCCTGAGGCTGAATATCCAACCCTATACTTATTAATCTAGTACAGCTTAGTATGCAGTAATCTTAACAAGCTGAGATACCAGAGATTTACTGCAGCCAATGTGGGCACAGACAACAACAAATAAATGCACAAAGGTGAATATGCATACAATTAAAACTTGAAAATGCCTGTTTGTCATTCGAATGTCAACAAACCTAAATTAAGCGTTCGTCGTCATCATAGAAGATTAGACACAGATAAATAATGAATACGGTACACTCATAAGCACAACTCTCACCGTGGCGACCGTCTGTAATACTAGTATGTATGGTTGAAGTTAAACTCTATCTCGATATTATGACTGCAGTCGGAATTAAACCAACAAATTGTTCTTCAATTTTTTTATTTTAAATTCTGACCGCCGCCAGTCAAAATATTAAAAAAAGGTGGAGAACAATTTGTTGGTCTACAGTCGGGATATACAGCTACTGTATCGGTGTCCAGGCTAGGGCACTTCCAATGTCAGACTTTCGAATTTTGACTGAATGGCACTGAGTTAAGAACAGAGAAGGAATTATACAATGAACTAAGTAAAATACAAGTAAAGCAGAACGTACCCAAAACTCATGATTGAGGCGTTAACTTTTCCTTTCTTCCCAAAGTCATCGTCGTAAGCTGTTCCTGCCAATTAAGCTTCGTTATTGACGGAAGCGATGATTTAGACTGGTCTTCTATATGTAAGCATATCTATTAAACCATGACGTAGAAGACGATCTTTTTTCTTCTTTTCGCGTGGCTTAAATCTGGAAGTTTTTCCCAATATTAATAATAATAATAATAATAATAATAATAATAATAATAATAATAATAATAATAAGCCATAGCTCAATTAGTACATTAAAATTTCCCTTTTTTTAGGCCTGTTCATCAATATATATCTGTACATGTATGGTCAAGTGTGGTTTCTTCAGCAGAGGCTTTTTGATGGCAGTTTTTAAAAATGATGGGAATTCCCTGGATGAAAGAGAGATAAAAATAACATCAGTTAGTGAAGGCAATATTGGTTCAAATAAATGTTTTTATGTATATTTTGCATAATCTTTTGGTTTTTTTAATTTTGTTTTTCCTCTCTTTAAAAAATCTGAATAATGTCCATATTAGTACTGTAATGATTTAAAGAACTACCGCCCAGTTTCTAATCTCCCATTTATATAAAAAATCTTAGATAAAGTTGTTCTAACCCAAAGCGTATCTCATTTGAATTAAAACAGTCTTTTTAGCAATGTACTGTATGCATATCGCCCTTGCCACAGTACTGAAACTACTCATCTGAAAGTAATTAATTACATTCTCTCTGCTTTGGATAGTGAAAAGATTACAGTCCTAACCCTCCATTATTTGTCTGCAGCATTTGACACAATAGACCATGATATATTATTTCACCATCTCTACCATGTATTTAGCATTCAGAATACAGCCTTACAGTGGTTCAAGTCCTACTTAGTCAACAGGACACAAATTATATCTGCAAGTGGAATAAACTCCAGCACACTTGATTTATGTTGTGATATTCCACAGGGATCTGTTCCTGGACATGTTCTCATCATTATATACACTCAGCCACTCTCAAGTGTCATAGATCATCATCCAGTGTCACACCAATTGTATGCTGATGACACCCAAATATACAAGTCTAGCCACCCAACTGAAGTTGATGCTACCATCCATGGAGTAGAGAGGTACATATTTTATTTGAAATCATGAATGACATGTAACAAGCTTAAGATGAATGATGATAAAACTGAGGCCATAACACACAGACTTTCTCATTCACATCCTTTACCTCAGACAATAAATATCAGCAACACCAACATTAAATTCACACTGTCAGTATGAAACCTAGGTGTTATTCTAGACAGTACACTCACATTGCACCAACATGTCATGAACATATGCAAGGCTGCATATCTTGACCTGAGACGCATCAGTTCCATTCACAAATATCTTTCAGTTGATGCTACTAAAACACTTGTGTGGTCATTAGTACTTTGAAGACTGGACTATTGTACCTCAGTTCTATCTAGTTCATCACTATATCTACTCCAGAAACTTCAAAAAGTTCAAAACACAGCTGCTCGGATCATCCTTAGAGTACCACAATCAGAGCACATCTCTCCGCTGCTCTGTACCCTACACCAGCTATCCATCTGATCCAGAATCAAACACAAAGTTTGTTCTCTGTGTTACGTTTCACTGACAGACTCCAGTCCAACATATCTATCTGACCTACCCCATGTGTATACACCAGCAAGATACTTATGCTCCTCTTCTGACAATCATATACTCATTGTTCCCACTATGAAAATGAAGTCTTATGGACAACGTTCTTTTGCTTACAAGGTCCTGGCAATGTGGAACGAATTGCCCATTGAAATTAGACACAAAGACACAGTGATCCCTTTTAAGTGTGCTCTTAAAATTCACCTTTTTCGACTGCAAGAATAAACTTTGAGACCTAATAATGTTTTGTACCTTGAATTTTTTCAGCATGTTTTATGTTTTCCAATTTCATGGTTTTCATTTTTTTTCCTTCTGTAGTCATATCATTATAATTCTACCGGTATTCATGAAACAATAATGAGTTCATTAAGATAAAAAGAATACTGTTCATGAAATTATAATGAGTTCAAGAAAACTGAAGTACTGTTTATGAAATTATAATGAGTTCATTAAGAAAACTGAGGTACTGTTTATGAAAATATAATGAGTTCATTAAGATAACTGATGTACTGTTTATTAAACTATAATGAGTTCATTGTTCAGAGTTCTTTTGTATTTTCAGAGAAAATAATCACTTGAATTCAAAAGGTTGAAGAAAATAAAATTCAGCCAAACTGGTCAGAACATAATACAGCTTAAAATGCTAGATATTAAAGCACGAATGGTAAAATCCTTACAGTCACAAAATAAGATACTTCTTTGTTTGACCTCAGGTCACAATTAGACTTTTCTAAAAACAACCATTACCTAATGGAAAATAACTTTCTAGAATTATCTAATGAGCCATATTTATTTAAAACACAATAACCTACAAAACTGACTTAGGAATCTCCAAAACCCTGACCCTGATTGATTTATTAGTTTAGTCCTACTGCAAACAACACAGATTGTGATCTTCCCTTGCATATGCACTGGGAGTTCAGGGTCTGTATTATTTGTTCTACTCATTACTCCCAACAACCTGCATAGACCTAAAACTGCTGGTACATGATACAATGCTAGATCTGGTTCTATATCATTTGCAGCTGGACTTGACGTACAAGACATAATATATGTTATGTTTTGAGATTAGACATCAAAACTGAAAGACCATATTTGAAAATACCTTTACACAGACCAAAGTAAAAAATTATCTGCATTGACATACACAGTCTTAACCTTGGTAACTGGACTAATTCCATTACAGACATTGCTATTTGAACAATACAAAGGGAGCATCAAACTAGTACATTTTCATTACTAACATCAGCAAAATGAGATGTCTTCCTTTTAAAAAGAAAGACTTTTTTTTTAAAGAGAACATTCAGTGTGTGTATTCAACCTAAACATTTTATAATAACCTGACTTTGCATTGGCATATACATATTATTATTATTATTATTATTATTATTATTATTATTATTATTATTATTATTATTATTATTATTATTATTGTGGTCCAAGGTTGACATTGCCGGGGTGGGAGTGGGAGACAAGCTCCCCACTCCTTCTATTATTATTATTATTATTATTATTATTATTATTATTATTATTATTATTATTATTATTATTATTATTATTATTATTATTTTAAATTTTATTTTATTTTTTTATTTATTTATTTATTATTCCTTTCTTGCCACTGCAACTATGGTAGTTTTTATCCGCAACATATACATACTTGGAAGGAAACTATACCATCCAAAATTGACTGGTTTTATATAAAGCATAAACGATACTCACAACGACGTAATTGTTTTAAAACCAAACTACCTTCTTAACGCGTAATCTCGCGCGATAACACGTAGTTTGGCAGGGTATTTTCCCAGTTTGCAACAAAAATAATACAACAGAATCTGTTATCTTAACAAAAATTTCCCAAATTCTGTCTGTCTCAACGATCGTAGCAAATATGGCAACAGCATCATTGTCTCCAGGACCTTCTGGGTCAGGTAAAATGGCTTTTTAAGGTTTATTATTGTAGTCTTTTCCGGACCAAGTGTACAGTAGAGATCAACACTATGTATGTTGGTGCAATCAACACACATGAGACTTGCAGAATATTGATCTTAAAATAACAGTAACCTGAGTAATATATTGTACTTAGAAATTGTATGACCTTAAACCGTTTCCTTTTAATTTTGTATTGGGTGAAACCCTACATTATTCTGTGTACCGTCCAATGCAGCTTCCTTTCCGTCTGGAAACACGACTTGGCAGTGAAGGTAGAAACGTGAAACGCCGAGGATGATTTATCTCAGTTACCTACACAGATATAGATAAACAACACATGGACATTAATGCGCAAAGGAAACATTGCAAGTGTGTTTTTTAATTGCCTTGACTAAACTTACACTTGCACAAACATTACAAAAATTTAAGACATCACATGTTTTTGTTTTAGTGCTATGTCTTACTAATCAAATAAAGGCCTTGTTTGTATAGCGTGTTCTCATGACAGTTGACATCTGCTCGATAAGTTTACACTTATTTGGCCAATAATATAGTACCAGTGAAAATTATGTACATGAACTGGACAGAGCAAACAGTTCACTGAGATCACACAGTTTAGGTGCATCTGAATTAAGTTGAATTGTTTTGATATTACGTTTGAAGTTTATCATAGAGGAAGAGAAAACAATTATCAAATATCGGTATCCACCAATAAACAGTGCGCCATTTGCTTAGGTGAGCCTGGATGTATGAGTAACCTTTCCAGGCTCTCTGTAAAACGCCAGTAAATAAGTTAACTTGTGCTCTTGCGGTTTGTTCTAAATGAAAACAAACTTCACAATGTGTGAAAGTATTTTTAATTTGGTTTTAAATAGTAGTAAGAAAAGTTATTTAGACACAAATTAGTATTTTTTTTAAAAAATTGCTTATAAAATAAAAAAAAATTTTTGACTAAAAGTACTGTGCAAACTGGGATAAATAATAGTCTTACTATACTAACTTTGGAAACTATACTAACTTTGAAAAGTCTGTCAAGCAAGAAAGTTGCATGGGAAGCCAGTATTAGTGCTGATCTGATCACAGTCAGGTTAGAAATTATAAATCACTGATTCAGTTGACTTAGTTCTCTGCACTTTTTATCATATTAAACGTTTTCATTATTTAAATCAATAAGGGGTACAAAGTAAAAGGGATATATAGTTAGACTATAGATACACAAATCAATTTTGGCAATGTGATTGCTTTTAAATCAAATGTTGTACCATTGGGAGAAAAGTCAAGGGCAATGAGAAACAGAGACATTCCACCAGCTGAAAATACATTGTTTTATTTGCCTAATCAAATATGAATAGACTTCCTACAGTTAAAAGCTTCACAGCACACATTAACACAATTTTTTTTATACATGCAATGCAAGAACAACAGCTCTTGCATAACTGTAAAGTGTATGCATGCACACTTTGAAACTGTGTATTGGTGCGTTTTGAAATCATTATATTAGTATGAACTGGTCGGAACTAGAGCATATTGCAGCTTGCAAGGCTGATTGTCAAGATAAGTGGACCGACTTTTGATGTTTTTTTTTATTGGCAACTATTTAGCAGAATTTTATAAAAATTAGCATTTATGACATCACTGGAATCTGATAAAATATAAGTGCTTGCTAGTTATATCATAATCATTTAGACAAAACAAGAATATATTGATTCCTGTGAAGCCTGTTTTCAATGAGGGGTTGTGTTTTATTGGTACAGTGGAACCCCGCTATAACGCGATGATCGGGGTCCATAAAATCGGATCGCGTTAAAAGCGGGGTCGCGTTAATGCAGGGTTTTACAATATTTAACTTTTTTCCGAGAACATATACGTGTATACATGTACAATGATCAAAAGTCGGCTTATCATCAGATGAATATTAACTGGAATGCATTAATTAAGATATATTCAAAATAATCGATGGCTAATATATTTATAGGTTATTACTGTGCATTAAAAACATTTACTAATTTTTATTTATTCGAACGATAATACAGATTGACCGATAATACCAGACTATAGCTATATCATGAAAAGTGTATCAATACCGTAAGCTACCGTGCCATCGTGGCATGCAGTTCATCCATAATGGATGTAATTTCATTAAAAATCGTACAGATTTAAAATATTCAATAATTTTGTAATAGTCTGAATTCGTCGTGTAAAATATAGGATGAACAAAATATTGAAACCATTTACTTGCTGTCTGATATCGTACGGTCATTGCATACAGCTATTCCCGGGTCTACATACGGTGTCTGTACAAATTTCATACCGCTAAAATTTTATCATATGCGACAACTGCAAGAATAATTAACAATCAACGCATGATTTCAGCGTGCAAATAACTTTTATTTCAGATTTAGGGCATACAGTTTCTCTTTAGCAGAAAACGACTTGCATTTTTGAACTTGACTTTCCATAACTGTAAAATATTTTTTTATATAAGCAAACAACGTACACAGATAAAGCTCGATAACTAAGTAATGAAGGCCTGCAATGGTTACGAATCACTTTTTATATAAAACAAAATTAAGCTGAACGGATGTACAATTTCATACCCTTTTAATTTACAGATAATAAAGTGGATATTATTTACTTTCAACTGTTTGTTGTTTGATCACACCGCCAAGCACAGCATACATGTTGGCAGCTTTCGTCCTTTGATGTTTATTAAATTGTGCGACTCTTGTATCAACCACAGCTTTGTCTGCTGCTTGGCTGTGATTCCAGTTAAATAAGAAGCCCATGTCGGCTATTGTTTGAGCAACGACTGTATACAGAATTCATGGAAGACAATCACAAAGACGATTTACTGTCTTTACTCATGGATCCGTAATAAGTAACACTTCCGATAATGTTTACTTCGTCTTAACAATTCAAAAACCTAATGAAACCAGTTTTCTCTTTTAGAGTAGAATACGGAGCTTCACCATAACCTGTTCAAATTGATAAATTTCAGAAGCCAAGCTTTGTACATACATGCCAACCATTACGCTTTTGGCGTAATCATTACGCTTTTTCCCACTAAATTCCGCGTTACACGTTAACGTTTATAGATTACGCTTTTTCGATATATCCATCTTGCAAAAAAAATAAATTTTTTTTTTCGTTTTTATTAGCATTACTTTTTTTTTTACATACTGTTTTATTTTTAATTAAAAAATACCCCGCTTCTACATAACTACGATATACGAGTATACTTGTCCGTGGACTTTCCTAATATTCATGTTCTATTTATAGCAACTGCATGTATCATGTTACTAAGATACTTTCAAACTTTCGACCTCATATTCTATTTTTAGCGGCTTAGTGAGGAGAGAATAGACTGGTTTCTATTTTGTTTAAGTCATTATGCAAATACTCTTTGTTATAATTTTGTATAGTGCAGAACCAGTCTAAAAGTTTTTTTTGCGCTAAAAAGTATTACAAAATTCTCAATGCGTTTATGAGTGCAAAAAATATCTCTTAAATAATTTCACAGATGGGTTAGAAAAAGTTAATAATAAACAAAGCAAAATGTAATCAATCCTCCAAACACGACGAGGGCATCATCACGTGACGTCTAATCGTTGGCGCTAAATGGCTTCAGATGTTAAGATGGGTTCTAGTCTTTGTGTATGTTAGAGCACATTTGTTTCCCCAAGAATTTCGCAGATGGATCAGAAAAAAGCAAAACAACGAGTCCTCCAAAGATTCAAAGATGAATATATGAATGGCATAATACAGCGTTCCATTCTAGGAAAGCATCATGCTCATTGCAGACTGTGCGGAAACGATTTTAGCATTGGTCATGGTGGTAAATTTGATGTGGAAAAACACATGAAAACAAGGAAACACATCGAATTAGCTCGCCTTACGAACTCTAATACTAAGGTAACTTCTTATTTACAGCAGAGCTCAAGTGCAGACTTGAATACTATAAATGCTGAGGTGTTATTTACTGAGTTTTTAATAGAACACGGACTACCCTTAGCGGTAGCAGACCACGTTGGTCCCTTGTTCAAGCGGATGTTTCCTGATTCGAAAATTGCGGAAAAATATGCTTGTGCAAGAACAAAATCATCTCACATTGTTCGGTGCCTAGCAGAAGATAGTTCACTTAAAATTGCAGAAGCAATGAAAATTGGGCCGTTTAGTATTGCCACAGACGGGAGTTGTGATTATGATGATAAAAAGTTGTACCCAGTATGTGTTAGATACTTTGACAGTGAAAAAGGCAAAGTCATGAGTGTTCTTCTTTCTTTACCAGAATTAACAGTAGATTCCACTGGACAAAACATTTTTGATTTGCTTGACAATGTTTTGAAGAAACATGACATAAGTTGGCAGAACTGTATGGGGTTTGCAGCTGATAATGCATCAGTGATGACTGGAATTCATAAAGGAGTTGCATCCTATATTTTGAAAATGTCTCCATCAGTGTTCATAACAGGTTGCCCCTGTCATTTGATGCACCTTGCTGCTGGTAAGGCTGCTGATAAATTAGAAGTAGATATTGGCCATTTGTTAATAGATATCTACTATTATTTGGAGAAAAGTAGTAAAAGGAAACAGGCTCTAAAGTTGTTACAAGATCAGTTTGATCTTGAAGACTATAAAGTTATAAAGCATGTGTGTACAAGATGGTTATCCCTTGGCAAATGTGTTAGCCGTTTACTTGAGCTTTGGGATGCACTACAAGCATTCTTTCAAACTGAAAGTGATTCTGCACAGAGAAAACGTGGTGGAAAAGTGAAGAAGAGTGGTACAAAAGCAGAATCTGTTATTGCAAGTCAGAAGAGAACAAGAGATGAAAGTATAGACAGACATACTAACAATAAAGAGATTGGTGTAGCAGAAAGAAAGAAATTTAAATCCATGGAATTTTTATTTGAGAGGCCTCTGTCTATCCAGCTAGAGGGCCTCCAGGCTCAGACCATGACTGTGAAAGATAAATCTTTTGACATAAAATCTCATCAGCCATCTGGATCAGGTTCTTCAGAGTATAAATCTGTTAAAAAGCATACTGGATCTTCTCATACTTCCAAGGGCAAAACTAGCAAAGTGGATACTAAGATGGCACAGAAAGAAAAAGAATCTGTTCACTGCTTTGAAGACTCTAAATGTGAGATGGTTTACAAAAAGCTTAATGATCCAGTTACAAAACTGTACTGCTTGTTTATGAAGAGTGCCATTCCATTGTTTGATGCAGCAAATGTTGTATTGCAGAAAGAAGAACCATGCATTCATATTATGCACAAGATTCTGTCAAACCAGTTGTCAGATTTACTAATAAGGTTTATTAAGCCAGAAATCATCACATCAGCCAAACTTTTAACTGATATTGACTTTCATGACCATGCAAACCAGAAAGATAATGAAGATCTAGCTATTGGTGCAGAAGCAAGAGAATTCATAGAACACAATTCTACTCTTCCTGTGAAGATGTTCTATGATAATGTTAGAGATTATTATGCTACAGCCTGTGATTACATGCTCCATAAATTCCCATATGGAGATGAACTGCTTTTAAACGCTTCAGTTGCTGATGTAAATGAGAGACAGTCAAAAAGCTTCAAAAGTGTTAGATTCTTTGTCAAGAGATATCCCTTTCTATTGCCACCCTTGTCTAACTTGGATCATCTGGAAGAAGAATTCCTGAAGTATCAAGTTGGGATTCTACCTGACAATATACTTAATGCAGATAGAGTTGATGTGCAATGGCACCTTATTTCCCAGCTAAAAGACTCTATCACTGGAAGAAATAAATTTCCTCTTCTTTGTCAGGTTATGAAAGGAATATTGGTTCTTTACCATTCTAATGCTGACTGTGAGTTATTGTTCAGTGTTGTTAACAAAAATAAAACTGAATTCAGGTCCAGGCTAAGTAACCCAGTACTGAGTGCTCTACTGGTATGCAAAATATTCATGGCCTCAGCTGGTACAAAATGTTTTGAAATGCAGCATGACAATCTGTTGCTTTCTAAAGCTAAAAGTGCTACATATGAACACTTTAACCATTAATGAATGATAAAAGATGAGAAAAGCAAATAAATCATTGTTAATTGTTATTGTAGTATGTTATATGTGGATTACTCTTTTTCTGCTTGGATTCCTCTTTTTGACCACTTGGATTACACTTTTTCCTCGTCAGGGGTTGGCATGTATGTTTGTACACACTATTTCTCGTACGTTATATATATCGTATTATTTTAGAATTCATACACGATCACTTCTCCAAAATCACTTAAAGAACCTGATAAATTGTTAAGTTCCGATCGTTTATTATTAAAAGTCATACGCGAATTCTTCCACCAAATTATAATAAACGTTTTACACACTATTTCTCGTACGTTAAACAAATATTTTCACGGTCCGATAAAAATACACGTAAATGAATTTAAAATTTCAGGAGCCATGCCACGATCATATTATTTTAGAAGTCACAACTAATCTCATGCCCAAAATGAAGTTAATTTCTTGTTTTTTTTTTTTTTTACTTTTCTCCAAATTTTTTTTCTCCATGTGTAAATGAATATACGAAATTTCGGGAGCCATGCTACGGCCGCGTTATATCCGAATTCGCGTTATGGCGGGGCGCGTTATAGCGGGGTTCCACTGTACTTAATTTGCATCAGTTGACAAAACATTTAAAACCTCAAGTGTTTTATTTAATGGATCGCTCAGAAAAAATGGCGCAAAGAAGTATATTTTCTTTTCTGTCTCACTCTTGGAAATGACCTGCTGGTGATTTTTCTGACAGTCAGACTCCAGAGAAAGAGAAAGATAGTGTCACCGCTGAGGTAAAGGAGAGTAAATCTCCAAAATTTGTTAGAAAATTTAAGGACAAGTGGAAAAGTAAACTGCCAATTCCATTTTGACTCTTGGTATTTTGGGGTCAATTGTCAACTGACTCTTCAGTTTTGAAATCTAGTGAGAAATTTGTAATATTGTAGCATCTCCCTCTTATTCAGAGGGATAGTTAATTGGATTTACCTGTTATCTAGGGAAGTAACCTACCTCGAAATTATGACTTTGTGTGAGTGAAAAGATAGAATATCAACAGAGAACTGAACAAGATTATTGGGAAGAGCCCCCATAGACAAGAAAAATAACACATTTAACCAAACAAATTAATAGTGGTAATTTCATTCAACTTAAAATAATGTAAACAGGATTTAATAGCAGTGTCTAAGTTGGATTTATTTCATCATCATAATGAGTTGTGAAAAGAGTGCAACGTCCACGACTGATTGCATTACCTTCCTCTCGAACACGTTCCAGTTGTTCCTATTTCCCCGAGTCTTTCTGTTCTGACTGCCTCATCCTTCTTGGACTTTCTAGAGTTTTACTCTGAACTCGTCAATTCCCACTTTCAGACTTCACTTGTGACTTCACTAATCATTCTGCCTTATTTTGGGACTCAGTCTTCAGACTTTCAAGTCTCCCTTTCCTGTTGAAACCTCTGCATGTGTTTGAGTCTCAGATTCGGATAAAGAAAGCTAACCAGTAGTTTCTAGTGGGTCGGTGGTTCTTTCCAGAGTTTTCTAGGGTTCTTTCTCCACCATTAATACTGGCTACCATGTATAGCCTATCGTGTGCTGAAAAATGGCATTAAACCCTACAACAACAACAGATCCTTACTCAGTTCCAGATTATTTAATTAGTACAAAAACCAATATAATAGGTAGTTTCAATAACTCACAATAATCATTATTGTCCTAACAGACAAGGGTAATTTTTTCATATTTATTTACATAACCCTATGGAATCCTGGACATATGGATCACATGCAGTCAATTCTGCTAATGAACTAATAATTGTAAAGTAAAAAAAAAAAAATTGTATAGCAACTCTGCCATCAACACATTTCTATGAAATTGAATAGGATAAATTGCATAACAACTTTAGCATAAACACATTTCCATGAAACTGAATAAACGATACGTGATTTGGAACCTAGTTGTATCAACCAGATTTGCATACAACAAACAATAAAATAAAAGATAAAATATTACATGAAATTAAAATTGCATACCCTAATGCTGTTAACTTCAGAACTTGTGCATCCAGCACTAAACTGTCTTTCTCAAAAGACACACACATGATCCCTTTCATATTTAACAAGGAAAGCACCATTCTTTTCTAAGCTTCCTCTCTTTCACATAAAATTATGGACTAAAGAATTTATATCAAGGTTGTCACTTTAATTTCATATTACTTTCAAGGTGTATGCCTTAATTTCACTTGGCCAATTGTAAGCAGTGGTTTCTATTTTAAAAATCCTAAGACAATTAGTTGTTTCTTCCGTCATAAACTCTGAACTACATTATCTAACCTTTTCACTTTTAAAAATTAATATTTGACACAGATCGGAAGTTCAGCTGTCCCTTTCTCAAAATTGTGTCAAGATATCCAGTCAATTTCATTGAATCAGAACACTGGCTCCTTTTAAGTTTTAAGACTGAAATGGTAGGAATTTAGAATAAAGGTAATAATGACCCTTCCCAAATACTCCTCTGGTCTAAATGTGATAAAATCTTAATGCTCAGTGCATTCAGCTTAAAGTACGGATAAATGCTTATTCCAGATTTTATACTTCACAATTATATATAATGTATTAAGCACAATTTAAGTGCTGGGCTAAGCCAGCTCAGTTTGTTGCACAAATCAATTTTGAGGTTGGGGTGGGGGGTCACGGGTGTCAAGCAAAGTTTATTAATTTTTTTGTACAAGTTGTGAGGGGAGTGCTAGGTTGGCAGTGAATAGTGGATGGCCTACTGGAAACATTTTTCTTTGCCTAACGCATTCTAGAAGCTGTGGCCAAGAAATCCCAGCATTTACCTAGCTGATGACAAATAGTGGCAAACAAATCACAACCAAGATTAAAGTCACAGGACAGGAACTGGAAACGGTGGGCCAATTAAAATATCTTGATTCCATAATCACGGAAGAGCGATCAAGAACAGAAATATTTGTTATGAGAAGCACAAACAATAACAGTTATGTCAAAGCTAAGACCCATCTGGAGAGACAAATATCTGTCTGAAAACTAAAATCAGACTATTGAGAGCACTAGTCATCTCAATCTTTCTTATTCATGTGAGGCCTGGACCCTGACAGCAGAATTACAACGAAATCTCCAGGCACTAGAAATGAGATGCTACAGAACCATCCTTGGCATCTCTTGCATGGACCACATCACAAATGAAGTGCCTAATACCATCAGGCATAAAGTAGGCCATTATGAAGACCTCACCACTGTCAAAAAGAGAAAGCTAAAATGGTATTGCCATGTCACTAGAGCCAACAGTCTATCGACAACAGTACTGCAGGTTAGTGTCCAAGATGGTAGAAGGAGAGGTAGACAGAGAAAAAAGTGGAATGACAACATAACAGAATGGACCTGGAAAAGTTTTGCAGAGACACAGGCATTGGCACATGATCAAGACAAGTGGAGAGAACTGGTCCGATGTTCAGCAGCACAGTTCCTCAATGACCACACTAGGTCAAGAGACTGATGATGATACATTCTTTGGATTTTATTCATACTTTAATTCCTTGGATGAACTAGAATTTAATATAATGATTGGTAAGCTGTCTGTGCTTGCTACCCAGTTGTTACTTAAATTTACCTTTTGAAAAATGCTGAAACCAGTCAGTAGCATTTATTGTACTTATAAATTTTATCCTTTCAAGAATGAAGCAGGGCTGCTAACATTTCTTTCTGAGTGGCTGACATTTCAGATTGAATAAATTGCTATCTTGCATTAATTACTTTAACTTCTGGGATAAGTGGATAGTAATCAGCATGTCATTAGAATAAACAAAATTGACTATATCCAGCCATTTGCTATATTTAAAAAAATGTTTATTTTTGGGAAAAAATAACTCATTTAATCATATCTTCTCAACTGCATAACAAAGTATTGTCAGTAAAAACTTCAAAGATCTTTATGCTTCACTGCAAAACAATGAATAGCCAACTTTGGGCACAATTATGTCCCACCTATGATTTTAAGGACTCTAGTACGGCCATTTTGGAGGTCTACCTGAATGAGACAGAAACTTTAGTGGAATTGACAGTATAGGCCCCAATCAGCCAGCTCATTATGTGACTGCATATCAATTGTTATGATCATGAACATTTCATTGTTTTCTTTCAGGTGTATTGTTTGTAAGTTTGGTCAAATTGCAAACGACTCAGTTCCTGATCTGTCATAGTATAATGCACCTGCATATCAGGATCTCTGTTGTTTGTACTACTGATTACTCCTAGTAAACTGCATAGATCCAGATCTGCCAGCACGTTATGCAATGACAGATTTGGGTATGTGTTGTTTGTAGTTGGATTCATAAGCAAGTTGATATGGTATTTTGTTGATATTGGATAGATGTACATGTACCACCTTTAGGTCAAGGTACAGATGGAGAGTTGTGGGTTAATGTATTTCAAGTTAACCCCCTACACACAATTTTATGGATTTCCATATATGGCCATCAAAGCTGCTTGTAGTTAGCTCTGCTGGTCATAAACCAAATTGCATTTTTATGGTCTTTGTCTGTTGTTTATTGTCTGGCTGTTAACACACATTTGTGGTCATTGTGTCTTGAAAATTTCATAGAGGAATGCCATAAAACTTCACAGTGAAACATTTATTCTAAGGAGTCTGGTTTGTCCTAAATGGAATTGGTGCTGCTCATCACCATGGCCATCTTGAAAATTGTATTATTGCTACACCTAAAATACAAAATTATATGAGGTTTACACTAGAAGTACTTGTGTCTAGTTTGTTCATAAATAAATGACACTAAGCTGGGTGCTAATATGGCTGCCATGATGGTTATCATTACTTCTGAATGGATGGCAATATTTGTCACCAAAAGAATTCATGTTATATTTAATGGATCATATCTTGAAAGGATACCAATGCTCACTGAATATGTCAAACACAAGGGCCATATTACAAATCTTGCTATCACTGCTCTTCTTGAATATATGGTCTTATTGACATGGAGTTTTCACTGATAGAATTTAGATGCTGTCCTAAATGAAATTGGTGCCTATATCTGACATCCATTATCATGTATGACGACCACCACTGATACTAATTTGAAATTCTTGTAGGTTGTGCATCATATATTCCTGGAACTTCTTCCTGACAATTAATCATCAGCCCGTTTGAGCCTTATTTTTTTAAAATTTTTTCTTACTTTACAAACGTGTACATATATGCATAAAATAAGTGCTCCAACAAGAATATTTTTTACAGTGGAGGGCAAGAAAAAACACCATGAGTGATTGGAGCACTTGTTTTGAAAGAAGGGCAATATTTGGAACAAAGGAATTTTTGTTGTTGCAATAAATAAACTTGCTGATATAAAGTTTAGAATCATATTTTGAAGGTGGAAACAGACAAAAGGACTTTTAATGCATTTATCCAAATTAAGCAAATGTTCGAATAAAGATCTTAACTAAAAAGTGAGTTTAAGAAGAATTTAATGACAGCTTTCTTCTGGTAGTTTTCAAGTCTGATTCATCTGGGTTGAGCGAAGCAGATATCTTGAGATGTTGCCATGCCATTTTCAGTAGAGCTTTGTTGTATTTTCAAGACATGTAACGATGAGGAGTTTTTAAAATTTAAAATTTTCTAAAAATGTCTTTTGTCATATTCTTGGAAGATACATACATTAATTTTATCTCTGTGTAAATGAGGAACAGTCACATATATACCCGTATATACTCACTTATAAGACCAACTGCAAACTGCACAGACCCAGATTGGCCTGCATATAAAGCACTGTCAGATCTGGTGTGTGGAGTTTGTTAGGAATAATCAGTAAAAGTATTGACCCTGATCTGCAGGCACATTGTGCTATGGCAGATCAGGATTTGTGTTGTTTGCAATTGGTTTATTTATAAGCGAGTGTATTCGGTACTTGAAACATGGTGCTGTACATTCTAATTTAAAGGCATTTGTTATAAGAGACAAGTGGTAGGGCAATTAGCAGACATGTCAAGAGGCTAATTGTATGTGAGCACATTTAGAAATAGTCTCTTTTTTTCAGCCAGTAGTGTACAGTAAGCATATTGATTCCTTAAATATACTGTATATCAACAGATTTTAGGTTTGTGAAAAAAAATATATTTTTGATGAGGCATCTTATTTTCCCCCAAAGTACCAGTAAAGCAATGATCACACAAATATATATTTGTCATTACCATTAGAAGAAAAATTATAATTTCTTGCCAGTTTGTGAAATTTTGTTACTGTAAAGAAAAAATGTATTTAAAATGTAAACTTTTATATTTGTTGTGGCTCATGTTTGGTGTAAATTTAAAAATTAAATTGTATGTTCATGCTCTTGAATTTGTTGATGAAGGTCATAGTTTCTCACAGAAACTTGTTTCATATGTACTCATTTCCTTCAATTGACTGCAATACGTCTGACATCAGCAGACTTAATTTACCTTTTTTACCAGTAGACTCTTCCCAAATTCATCAAAATTCATCGTTCAGATGTAATTTGCAGAGAATCTCAAGGTCCAACAAATTTTTGGTTACCACATGTTGATTTTAGGTAGCCCACTGGGCTACTACAAGATATCCTAACTTTTTACATAACTTTCACAAATGAAATAATCATGATTAACTTGTGTTTTTAAGCGACCTGTTTTTGTATGAAAGTGTCTTCTCAAGGTTACTAATTTAGCCAGGGCTACTAGGTTCTTTATCCAGTATCCTACTGGGCTACATTTGTTAAAACACAGATTAGATGTGTTGCTTAAGAAAACGTTACAAGATGGCTGTAATCAGCTCATACCATAGAGTCATCATTAACATTAAAGAACTAAAGTTTTGAACTTTCTAGCACATTTACATTTGGTCAAGGTCTGTAAAGTTATCTGTTCAGGGTTTTCATACAGCTGTCAAATTCCCACTCTTTTACTGTCATCTGTGGGAATTTGTACTTAGTAGGGACTCAATTATGGGTGTTATAAAAGTCTAGTATTTACATAATCAAATAGGTTTGTTAATACTACCTTAATGTTACAAGTTTTGTTATGCAGGCAGAAAATTAACTGCAGGATTTATGTTCACACATTTTAAGGGGGGATTCATTAAAGTTTATGGAATTCATACATGAATCATGGTACATAAAACCCCATTGTCTTTTCTGGATTAAAAAAACAAACTCTGGCACTTAATTCTGAGTCTATTAATTCATAGCTCTTGGTAGCCATTATATGTAAGCATATACGGTTTGTCAACAGCTTGGTCATATTTCTCCCTTGATGATTAACTTGGCATTTTACAAGATTAATATTTGTCTCTTTAGCACTGAAATATAGCTATGTCTCCTGTATACCTGTATAATTTTTATTGTCCCCAAATTCACTTTACATTACAGTCATGCACAGAAACATCTGAGCTACAATTGTCTGTTTGTCATAAACCTGTGTCAACATTTTGGAGAAAGCCTCAGAAATGTATGTTGGCTTGTGCTGTTAATTATAGCATGGATGTGTATTTCTTTGATGTGTGCATTGCATTGAATTACAAGATGTTGACAGCTGACATCTGAGATGACTTTGGATCTGTAATTACGATTTTACCCATGCTTGTGTTAAAGTATACATGACAGACTATACAATTTTATGCTGTATAGTGAAAGTTCTGTTTTTTTTGGTGACAATCTTTAAAGTTTAAGATCAGAGTCTTCTCTTGATGTCTGCATTCAGTGCTTTTCAGTAGTACTGTGCGTTGTATTTTAATAGCATTCTTATGGTGGAGTCAGACATTGGACAGCTTACATTCATTCCAACAAGGACATTGTTACATTTGCACATTTGTGCTTAGTAATAATACAGATTGTTCATTATCATAATTTTGTTTGTTGCATGAACACATGAGTGACATCTGCATGTGCATATATGTGCAACATGCTTTCTATGGACATGTGACTAGAAGGATACATGTACATCTGCATTAGTAACCTTCTAATTTTGTGCCTTTTAAAAAAAATTCATGTGTTGATTAATGTAGTTTGTCCAAAGCATAAATGATCTACATAAATGAGCTAAGCCGACTGCCTTAGGGTATGTTGCATTTGGAGATATTTTTCATAAAGGATACCTGACACTGTAATTTACACTGACACAAGACCACACAGTAGCTACCATGTTGAACAATATTTGTCTCTATGAAATTATGCAATCCATAACATTTCTGGAAACCCCAATGTACATTAATGTGATTTAATTTTGCAGTATTCCCTTCCTGGCATTGGAGTTATAATGGAAAGATATTGATACAATAATATTACTTGTGGAAGAAAAAAAACAATGTTGTACTTAATTTTTTAAATCTATGTGTGTTTGACTCCCGAGTTAGTATATACTTGTAGTCTCAGCACTCATTTCTTGGCAGTGTTGGCATTATGAGATTGTTTATAATGATTCTTGCTCAAAATTGGGATGGGACCATTCAGCTTTCTATTTGAAATAACAAGTGAGTAGAACTTGTCTTTTGGCATCATTTTTTGAGGATTTCTCTTGGAGTTCATTTATATAATCCTGGGCCAATTTAGGATGGATCCATTTTCTACTGTAAACAACAGTTGTCCATTGCCTGTAGGATTTGGTGGCAGCAGGATGGGATACATAGTGGATCAGGACTCTGTTGCATATTCTTTACCACTTCAACCTGGATATACATGTACCCCCTTTGTAGGAATCCCAACCACTACCAGATTTTCTTTATTTGGTAGGTCAGTTACATATTTTCATGTAATTCTTTTGATGAATGTATAAAAATTAATTATGATTGTACAAGGATCTTAACAATTTAGAATCCTCTCAGGTGATAAAGGTTCCTTAATACTGGTTTTTGACCTATTGGGAGTGTAGTGGTGCAAAGCAAGTACATTACCACTATGTTGCACAGGTATTTAAGTTGTTGTTTTAGTAGGGTTTAACGCCATTTTCAGTACAAGTTAGACTATACATGGCAGCCAGTATTAATGGTGGTTGAAGAACCCAGGGAAAACCCTCAGAAAGAACCACCAGCTCATGAGAAGCTACTGGCAGGCTTTCTCACATAGCACCATTGGCCGAATCTGAGACACGAACCCACACAGGTGAGATGGCAGTGATCCGTAATGGAGAGTGCTTTAGACCACTCTGCCACTCTAGGCCCCCATGTATTTAACTAGAAAACTGCTTGAGATAAATATCTGGTACTTAAATTTCTTTTCTTTTTTTTTCCATTTTTTTGAAAAAACATTTCTTATATGCAGAATTATGTGCAAAATTTTACCTTTAACCAATTGTCCTTTGGCTTTTTTTTAGATGGCATTGTTCAATTCAAAGTAGGTTGATTCTCATAAGTTTATTCTAGATACCATTAAATGAAAAAGACACAAATTAAAATATATTTATCTCAACTGGTTTTATTGTCAGAATGGCACTGATTTCTTAAAACACTTTTGTTAATTATTACAGCTGGTTCAAAGCCACACAAGTATTCTAGTTTTTGTAGCAGCAATAGCATGTCCATCTCGGTTGTGCAGCTTATACTTTTTTATGTAAAAAGATCCTTTGTCCATTCAGTGTAAATATAGGCTCCCAGAGTATAGTTAATTTAACATTCCACTCATGTACCTCACATGCACATATACTGAACATTCATCTTTTTCTAGGACTTAATGTTCATGGTTTCCATTCATCAATGCCCCCTCCCCCGCCAAAATAAAATTTGTTGTAGGTTTAAAACTGTTTTGCTGCTTTCCCATCAACAATTATCTTTTTTCCTTTTCATTCCATTTTTATGCCGGCAAACCCTGCACCTTTTTAGTAATTAGGTTACCACATTGCGTCCCACATTTTAGGGGTTAGGGTACACTCCTGTTATTGATAATATTCAGATTATAACTGACAAGTCTTGTTTATTAAATACATGTAGTAATGCAACATAGGCCCTATCACTGCTTAAGAGAAATTTATATTCCTTTTTATATTAATTAAAGGCATCAGTTTGTTTTTTTTTCCAATTCACCATTATATAATATTTTGAAGACAGTTCACATAACTCGCATCTCTTTGTTGTTTATATGTCTGCATATCTCTTAAAAAAGCAGTAAAAGGTTTGACAATTGAATGACTTTATTAGAAAAGACTGGAAATTACTCTATGTGAATCACTGTTTATCAAATACAATGGGCTATGTATATCACATACTGTATACATAGTCATAATATTATCTTTTGGATATATTTTATCTTGGTAAACAATCTAAGGACAGTTTGGAGGAAAGTATGTACTTCGGAAGGGCCCAAGAGACACTGAACCAGACCGCCTTGCATGTTCAAAGTGCACACATAAGAAACATTGTCATTTTTGCAAAGTATGGTCAAATGAAATCTGGAATCAAGCCAATTCAAGATCTATGTTTTGAGGACGGAGGAAATGTCAGCCTTCATCATCCAAATTTTTAGGTTTTTTTCTTACGGTGCCTCAAGAAGCCTGCAGTAAGAATAAGTTCTTATGCTTGGAAGACCGCTCACTGGTCCCATGATCAGGCCCGCACCTGGGGGGTGGGGGGGAACAACCATGGCACTTGTCAGGGGCCCGAGCTAGATAGGCGTGGCATTTTAAAATATACGCAGATATTTGAAACACAAAAGGGGCCTGAACTCTGTCAGCTGCCTGGGGCCCAGAATTTCCTAGGTGCGGGCCTGCCAGGATTGTATGGGACCAATCTCTTCAGAGCCCCTCCTGTAGGAGGGAATGTTTAATGATTAGATTGCCTCCTCCAAAAAGGGAGAATTCAAACATCCCTTGCACTCAAATTAGCATTATGGTATTTTTTCTGCAAAGAAAGAAGTGCACCACTAATCTAATTGTAGCTGCATTCTAATAGGGAAGTGTGGTAACACATTTTGATAAGTGATGAAAACCAAACCAGGCTATGAGTTATCTGATATATCTGTGTTGCTTGACCAGTGTTGTTGTACCAGGCAGTAACCAGTCTGGTCACCAATTGACTCATTAACCCCTGTGGCAGACAGCTAGGTGTTCCTCTAAGCATATGTGCAAAGGGGTCACCTAAAGGAGTGTTAGTCTTACCAGTGCAACACCCCTGACACTCAATGACAACACCTGACTTTCTGATTTTTACCAAGGTTGCTATTTGTAATAAATTAGCAATTTTTTTTTACCTTGTAATCCTTCACTTGTGCTGAAATTTGCCACAGATGTTCTCAATAAAATAATGTATATAATGATATAAATTTCATGCAAAAGAGGAATTAAAATTCAGCATGACAGTAAAAATAAATGATTCACTGACCAATATGCTTCTCATGTCATTTATAATCCATAAAATCTATTATGAATTCACAATGAATAATTCAAACTTTCAACACATGAAATAATTATATTGCTTAGACAAATTTCACTTGTCATGTCTCTGGCAACCTTTAACCTCATGTGAAACTGCAAACAGACAGGCATACTTTTTCTTGTCCTTTACATACCTATCTTCCTTAGAATTCTTCTGAACATTTAAAAAAAAATAACGTTTTGAACAAACTCAGAAATGTGTGTACTTGTGGCAAATTTTTTTTCCTAAACATCATTTACCAATTCTTCAGAAGATCTAGAAAATTCTCCATTAGTGACTGTAAGATAACTTTCTAGCTGATTCTCATATTTTACATCATTTTCAAATCTATGTAACTCCAATATTTCTAGCACTATTGAAATCAGGTTCCCTGCCCCCTTGGGATGAGGAGGTCATTAGGTGACATTCACCAAACAGGTTGAAGGTACAGCATTGTCCATGAAGGACAAGCAGTATCATCTTCATTCTGGAACTTTTAGAACACTTAGAGCCCCTACTCACACTATCATGAACAATTCCAAGTTAGGGTACGTAGTGCTTGTATGTCCCTTCCACTGAATTAAATAGTTAGCTAAGCCACTATGCTACCTGGAGTGTATAGATGTTGATGTATTTCTATCCATGTTGACAGCAATGAGTTTATTTGATGATTCCAACCATGAACATCTACTGATCTCAGTTGGATAATGAGGAGATCCGGTACTTGGATAAGAGAGTAAATGAAGTTTATTGCCTAATACCTATGGTCTGCTATAACAGGTATTTGTCAGGCCAAAACATCGCTTGGCAACATAGAGGGTGGTCTGTTTGATCCTCTACCCAGAAACATATGGTCTCTACCTCTTGTACCAGGTTCATTCCTCAAATGGCTCATAAACCGCATCATTTGGATACAGGTGCAACCTAAGTGGGTATTTCAACTGGAGCCTGGGTATGTCTACCCATTTAAACAATTGAACAGTAGAAGTTCTTGCTTCTGAACACCATAGTTTCCCATACTGATGGTTTAACCCCACCCCCACCCAAAAATAATGCATGCTCATGATGCAGGTTGGTAATATGGTGCCTATCTTCAACAAAGTTTGATTTCCAGTAAATTGTATCAATTCAGTTACAGTTATATATTAGGTTTATTTAGACTGTATTTCCAATTTTGTAACTTTGGATTTGAATCTTTTGTGTACATGCCTCAGATGGGGAAAGGGGTCATATTGTATTTTCATAGTGATTATTGTTCAGTGGTATTCATTTTTGGCTTAGAGCAACAATAAAATCCTTAAAACCCTGTTTCCCATTAGTGAATATACCATACTTATTACTGTTTAATTCCAAAACTGTCTCCATTGTGTTTTACTAAAGAAATCTTTCATTTCAAATTTACTTAATAAAATTTCTCATTGCAGGGACCCCAGACAGCAATAGAAGTCGGAAGAGGAAAGGGGCCAGTGGGGAATCCAACAGTGGGAGAGAGTAAGTAGTAATCATTGTCCTACATTGTTGATGATTTTCTTAAGAATCAAAAAAACTTTCCAGCAGCAATGCGAATTGCAATCCAGTGCAGAACAACTTAGTGTACTTGACTTACGACAAAAAGGGTGCTGGTTTGATCCAACCATCAATTCAGCCCAGGCTGTCTTCCATAGTGTCCTTGGGCAAGTTGCCCTCCAAATGCCTTGTCACCATTTGTATTGCTGTGCCATAAAAAAACGAAGAACCAAATCCAAAACCTGTAGCATATAAGGTACCATATGTACTCGCATTTTAACAGCATTTCATTTACCCTCATTTGTGCTTCAGAGACTTCCTAATTTTTAATTTGACCCCCTCCCCCCCCCCCCCAATTTTAATACCAAAGTTTTGGTTTTTACTCAGCCTGACCCTCAGTTTTGGCAACATGCAGATTTTGTACTCGGTCATGCACTCATAGGGGATGCATTGCTTGTAAGTAGAATCCCATGGCAAACAATATTGATTCTGATCTGCCATAACTTGATGTGCCTGCAAATTGTTTTTCTTTTTTTACTGATTACACCTTACATACTGAACAGACACAGATCTGGCCATGCATTATGTGACAGCAGATCTTTGCAGTTTGCAAGTTGGTAGAGACTTTAAGTCTTTATGAATGTGTGGTGTTTTTAGATTTGCTTTTACAATGAAGCATGCCTTGAGAAACCACCAATTCTCTCAAGACCAGTTGTCTCTCAATAGGGGCCATTGCATCATAAAGCAATATTGATTTCCATATTTTGGATCTGATCATTTATGATATTGGGTCTTTCCAGTCAGTACTAGAAATTTAATCCATTTCTCATTTGGTAAGGGATGGTTGGTAGGGAGAGGGATCTATAAGTGAAACAACATCAGGTGGAGTTTATTTCCATCTTTCTGTTACATGTATTGCTTTGAATTCTACAATTGATGTCCTTGGAAGTAAAATGAAGACAATTAACAGTCTCAGACTTAAAGAGAGCGTCATTGTGTCTGCATAAGTAAGCAGAAGCAGAGCTAAAATTTACTTGCAAAATGTTGGTTGATTATGCAAAACATGTTACTAAAGAAATTTCTAGAGGCTCTTTTTGCAGGTGCTACAATTTCCAATTAAGTTCTGTGAATCAATAATAAAACTTGTTGTGCATATGTCAGCAAAAGCAGATGGAAAATTTATCAAATGTAAACCAAGCATGTTGTGGCATTTATTCCTTTGGTTTGATGTATTTCTTTTGGTGTTTTCATTACCTTCTGCTAATATATACAGGGCCAGGATACAACCAGATATTTTCAAGGTGATGTAGTATCTCTTTCATTCACAAAAATATTTCTCTGATATTATCTTACTTTAGGTAAATTCTGTTTTTGTTGTCATTATTTTAAGATTTCTAATGCTTGTATTTTTTGTAGGATTGTGCCCATTATTATGCTGACTAACCCTTTTAAACAAAATGATTGTTTTTAATATAGATATTGCAACTTTTATGATTGAAGTGCTTTATATTTTTATTTCTAATAGCCTTTCATGATAAAAAAATGAGCTTGGACATGTGTAATCATACTTCAGTTATAAGCAAGAAAAAAACAAAGTAACAGTTTGCTTATGAAGAAATTTATCTGAAAGAAAAGTAGCTGCTTTTTATTGTTAAATTACAAACTTTAATGTATGAAATGACAGGTAAAGTGACATATTTTTAAAAAAAAACAGTCAGCTAAGGCAATATGATTTAGTAAGTTGAGTTTTTATATGACTTCCCGATTGTTTCCTGTTATGATGTGGTTTTTTCATCCAACCATTCTTACATATATGCATCTGTTTTTTTTTTTCATTTCTGCACATAAACGTTAGTTTTACACTATCAACTTTTACCAAAACATTATTGATGGCTTGTACTATGGGTGAGTATGAGGCCTATTTGATTTGGTGCAAAAGCTAAAGGTGGAGGTCACTGACAAAATATTCTGCACAATAAGATTAGTTCTATATCTCAGATCTCAACTAAACTTTGGGAATGGCTTGCACTTATGGTAAGGAAGAAATTCAACATTTTTTTTACAACAAAAGGTCAAAGGTTGAGGTCATTGTGACTGAAAAGAAGAAAACTTATATATGTGTGGTAACATGAGTTCTGGAAACAGACTTGGACCAGACTGTAAGGATGGCTTGCACTTGAGGTAAGGAAAACTATTCATTTTGGTACAAGAAAAGTCAAAGGTCAGGGTCACTCTGACAAAGAAGTAAATGGTTTCCATGCATTGACTTTACTTCTACGCCACATACAAATATCGCTCCAGTGCCATAGTGGTTAGAGTGACTGCGTCAGATGCAGGAGGTCATGTGTTCGAACACTAGCTGAGCCATATCAAATACTTGTAAAAATAGTACTAGCAGCTACCTTGCTAGGCATTCAGCATTTAGAGGTTATTGTTAGGACTGGTTGGCCTGGTGTCAGGATAATGTGGCTGGGTCGGACATGATGCTTCATGTTTGCGGCATGATGCCCCAGAGCAATACATCACTATAAACTGCCACACTGCACACATTATAGTGATATGACTGAAAAATGATAAAGACTTCATTAAAAATCCCAAACACACACACACACACACACCACATACAAGAATTATTACTGTATGCAGTTTTCATGTTTAAAAAGATTGAAGTCTATTGATTTTGGTTTAAAATAGTAAAAAGTAAATGGTCACTGCTGAAAAATAAAAATGGTGTCAGTTCATATATTTCATTATACCATGTACCATCTCCAATGTTTGTTGACCCTTAGGGGAAGAAAAAAGTGTTGGTTTTGGAGTAAAAAAATTAGTGTCACTGTGACTGAAAAAGTATTTAAAAAATAGTTTTAAAAAATAAATAACTAGTTGTAGGAGGGCTTGCACTTCAACAAAGAAGAGACCTAATGATTTGGGGTTAAATTGGTAAAATGTTAAAGTCATTATGATAAGAACATGTTTTGCATACTAACTTGTGTTGAAGATTAAGGCCTATGACCAACCTTTGTAAATGGCATCCACATAGGATAAGAAGGAAGCCTACAGATTTGGGGTGAAAAGGACAAAGGTCACGATAAGTCAAAAAAGAAAATAATGGTTTTTCAGAATAAATTACTTAAAAGCCCACATAACGTGACTATTGAGACCTATTGGTCAGTAAAGTCCAGAGGCATCCATACGCAACCAGGGCCTTCACAGACGTCTATTAAACACAGGGTGGGTGTGTAATGTACCATTTATGGTGCTCTTTTTTTTTCCTCCATTTCAGCCTGTGTTTTCTGGTGTACGTCACACTTGCTAACATATTGAATATATTCAATATTTATCTATCTGTTTTAATGTAGTATGCATGTGATATACATGTTGGGTATACTAATTAAATGTAAATTACCAGCTTTTCATTCAGTCTTGGGCTGTAAATACATTAAAAGAAGCTAGTCCATGTTCTTCACAAGAAGTTGGTGGTTTGTTTATCTTCATTATCATTTCTCTCTGTCCTGTACTAATATCATATGTTAACTTGATGTACCAGTAGCAATAAATAAAACCTCATGATTCTAACACAGCTAATGAGTGGCAAATATGCAGAGAAACTGTACTTACTCAAAATGTAGAGTCCTGTTTATCTGACTTGAAGCTATCCGACAGTACACTTTATTCGACATAGCCATATGACGTGCTATTTATTTACAGTCTTGTGCTATTGGTCAGTAATGTCCAGAGGCAGCAATACTCAGCATTCATGCTCATGCATCCCAGTTGTCTTAATATCCTTTTGTCCAGCAGTATAAATTGTTGTATTAGTGTTCAGTGGTCTTGCACTTTCAATGCATATACTACTTATGTTTGTATCCTGTGGTGTCACATTCTCAATGAATATACTGCTTTTGTTTATAACCTGTGGTCCAGAACTCTCAATATATATACTACTTATATTTGTATCCTGTGGTCCTGCACTCTCATTACATATACTATATGTACTTATGTTTTTATCCTTTGGTCTTGAGCTCTCAATGTTGCATTTATAATCCATTGTTCGGTTTACTTGATTGAAATAGATTTCTTCAAATAATAGTTCTGTACTAGATTATGTTTGTTGTTTTGTTGTATAATTAATTATTAATGAATATGATTTCAAACTTACACTGCACTTTGATTTAATTTATGTAATGCCAGGTTCCCCCTCCCTTCCACTGTGTCTGACATTTTCGTTAATCCTACCACTTAACCGCCTAGTTTAGGTTAGATAATCAGGACTTAACTGTATATCCATTAAATCATTCATAGGTTAAACCCAATGGTGTCAGGAAATTTATAAGTTGCTTTATTTTGTATAGAATATCATAAATGGAGTGATAAGAAAGGAAAAGATAGAAAAATTAAGGAATATATTCAAGATAGATTGAGATAATTTTGATGCACAGTTATATGGTTTTCTACCCTGAATTATGTGCATGTATAGCTGTAAACAATAAACCTGATGAGTAACAGTTATTTATGTATTGCATTGTGATTCCAACTCACTGAGTAAGAGATGGAATACAGTCATTTTAAAGCTCATAACATTTAAATATAGCCTTGTTTTTTTGGTTTCATTTCCCATCACCTTCAATCTGCTATTTGTACATTAAAGTCCATGTTTGTAAAATTATATAAAGAAAAAGACCAGTTAGTGACAAATTGATTTAATTAAATGTAAAAAGTAAATACAAATTCTGTATTTTTCAAAGTTTCGCTTTTCAGCACATTTGTAAGAGATTTTTCTTGTATTCTTTTGTGAAATCAACAAAGTTCCTTATGCATGAGATGTTGCAATATTTGAGAACTCTTCCCTTGTCAAAGTAGTAATTGTCCATACCTGTGATGTTTAATCTATTCTGATTATGCAACAAAATGGTAGTTCATTGAAAGTGACAATGGTTTTAAATGTTTTAGTTAGGCATTTAGATTTTATTTTTGGATATAATGTGGGCATATGAAAAATTACGTAACAGACTCTTGATGTATCTTGATAAGAATTTGATTACATTAATGAAGATGTACTGGTATGTATATTTATATTGCGATAGTGACAAGTGTTAGCTTCTCAAAATAGGTAGAATAGATCTGACAGACTTATAAACTGTTTCTTCATGCATCATATTTTGGCAATAAATTATAACATACACTTACATTTTTGGTGCAGCATGAGGTGAAAAACTTAGATCTGGTGTATATGCACATGATAACCTACATTTCAAAATCTTTATGATTTCACTTAGAAAAATTTTCCTGTTTTGTGCACTAATCCTGATTTATCAAATAATGTTTGGTTTGGTTTTAAATTTAAAAATGCTGGACAGTTTCTATACTTGCTTGACAGTTTCTAAGTTCAACAACTGCCTGTAACAGCTTAGAAATACAAAAATTGAGAATTAGTATGTGAGGTTTTTATTATATAATGATCACATTCATGTATGAATGCATTAATATATTATCAACAAGAGTCTTTACACTTTATTTAGAAAAGCTTGAACATTTATCATAATTTAATGCTTACAACTTAAAAATAAACTCTGTTTGTAGGTTCATCAATAAAATGTCTATAATTGGGACCAAATGTATTCTATCTGCATACATGCCAACCATTATGCTTTTGGTGTAATCATTACGCTTTTTTTTCCCACTAAAGTATGCCTTGTGCATAAATGTATATGTATTATGCTTTTTTGGTTATATCCACCTTCCCAAATAAAATCAATTATTTGTTTTTGCATTTTTATTAACATTCCATTAATCCCACTGTAACGTGAGCTGCTGGCGGGTGATCAAAGTGTTATTAGTACAATATTGCACAAGGCCTGGTCAGATTATTGTGCAACTTGGAAAACAACACTTGAAGACCGCCTCCCACTAATTGGCGTTATCTAGAAGATGATCGCTACGGTGTAATCTGCCCGGTCAGTGAATATAGTAATCTGAGATGGTACTTTGAACAAGACAATACACGAGCCCCCGTAAAGATAAAATATGAATTTAATAAAAAATACAATTAAGAAAAGAATGACACTGTGAATTACAATTTCTCTCTCTTTCTGAATACACTTAGTTCAGAAAAATACAAATACGGAAGCTTTAAAATAATGGATACATTCAAAGAATCCAAACACTAATGAAAATAAATGAAGTTAACCGTTAATACTGAGAGTAAATTTCATCAAGGAATCGAATGTTCATTTAACATTGGACTGTTGAGTGATTCAACATGACCTTTTCCGTCGACTGGTTTTTCTTTCTTTTCCCTGCGTGCGTCCGTCTCCAGCTTGCCCTTTAATTGAACGGGAATTCCACACTGACTTCTTCCTTTTGACTTTCCGCTGATTCTCACTCTTGCCCAAAATAAACTATTGCTTTTGACTTCTCGCTGATTCTTACTCTTGCCAAAGTAAACTATTTTTCCTTGCAAAAGAAAAGGGTAAAACGCCCTAAGTATCTCGCTACTTTCAGAGTTGCGATTGTTCGTCCGTCTTCATGTTCGAACAATCAGATCTTACTATCAGTGTTATCATTCATACGGCTAACAAATTCTATACATGTTTTCAGATCAATAGAGCTCTACTGCTAATTATCGACATCAGAATTCGGGAAAGTCATATATTCCCGTAAATCATTACGTAAAGTGAGGCAATATATCATAACACACAAACCATATTTACTAATATGATAAATTCAAATTAATGTAACACTTTCCAATCATAAATATACACGGCGGGTTTTCTACACACACTCCCCATTTACCTACGTAAGTATATAAGGTAAAATGCTAATTCAGAATTAAAAATACATTATTAAATCACTGTAAACCGACTATCCATACAAAATATGAACACATCATGCATCTGTAACAAAGAAACATCTCAAAATACGTTATTAAATCAATGTAATACTGAACTATTTGTAGTGTAGTATCGATACATTATGCATCTAAGACAGAGATAAACAGCATATACATTACATCATAATAACGGTGAATTTGAGTTAGATACCTTTGTGTTTCTGGCGTCTTACAAACGTTCCACATTCAGTTCCCTGGAACCACAATTAATTTACGAACGTCTTTCTTTCAAAGACGTACGGAGTCTTCTCCTGTGTTGGAATCAATTATTCTGACCGTCTCTCGCAGAGGCCTTCCTAGACTGACTAACATCGTTTGATACGAACTATATATTTCCCGATTCTGGGTTTCGACCCAACCCTCTGTCCTGTACATTTGACCAATCGGCATAAACGCTATTTTTGCAGACCTTTTGAAAACCGTCTATCAAGATGCCAAAAATGCCACTTAGGATCGAGATGTCACATTATCGTTTGTCTTAATCATTTTTGAAAGCTCTACGTGAGTAATCCCATAATTTTACGTGTCAAACACTCAGTCCGTTTTCACTTTAATTATTGTACCAAGCCTGACCAAGTTAAACTAACATTCTTTCCGTTCCAAACTCTGCCCCAAGACAGTTGATTGTCGGCTAGCCTACGAATTAATTACTGGATGTCACTGACGAAAAATTTGGCACTTGACACCCACAGACCGTATTTTAGAAAAGACAGATTCTACCTAATTACAGCATAAGAGTCCATGGACATGCTTGCACGTTCCTAACAATATCATATTCAATTTATAGCAACTATCCTGTTACCAAAAAACATCCTGGTTCTACTTTCAAACTTTTGACCTCGTATCCTATTTATTTATAGCAGATGGATGGCTTAGTGAAGTGAGAGCAGACTGGTTTTCTAATTTCAATCTTTACATGCAGATTCCTTGTGCTAATTCGTATTTAGTGGAGCACCAGTCTAAAGTATTGGCGCTGAAAAGTATATTTTATTTTAGTCGGTGTATATATGAGAGCAAAAGTTTCTCGTTTCAAATAATTGCACAGATGGATTGGAAAAGGCAAAAAATAAATGAAACATACAATAACAGAATCCCCCAAATATGAAGACATGAGGGGAGCATCACATGACGTCTATTTCAGGCCGTGTGGCCAGGATTTTTTATATTTGGCGCTAAAAGCATTCAGATGGATTCTAGTCCATGTGTGTATAAAAATAAAAGTGCTGCATATGAAAACTTTAAGCAGTCAAGGATGTTGAAAGACAAGAGGGGTAACTAAATCATTGTTCATCAAAATTTTAGCATGTTATGTGTGGATTGTGCATTTTTTTGCCTGGAGTCCACTTTTTGACCACTAACATTACGCTTTTTCCTCGTCAGGGGTTGGCATGTATGTATCTAACAGAATGGCATTATGTGACACAGTCGGACTTAGTACACATTTAGAATAAATTCTTAAATATTCAGTGCATGAAAGAATTTCATCACATGTCATAGATAGCAAGAAAGAATTATTATATTTTGCATACCCATACAGCTGAAGATTGCTTCCATAAATTGAACTGCATCTGACAAGACACCTGTGTTGTGACAGTACAGAGTGAATTAGCACAATAAGTAATGTGGTCAGATCCACAGACAACTTGGGATAAATCCCCCAACCCCACTGCATGTGCTTGGTTTATACAGCAGCTAATAAACAGAAATCAGTATTTAATACAAGTAAATCCACTTAAAGTACATGTACATGAGTTTAGCAAAAGCATTTTCTTTACTGTGTTGCTGCTAATGTCTAGTTCTTCAGTTTTGAAGAGTATTTCTTGGTCCGAGAGTGTATGTGACCAGTATCTTTGGAGACAGGTAATGCCTTTCCGGTTGCGAAGTAATGAATGTTCAGAAGTTTATTGCCTCCATGCATAAAATGTCAGACACTTATGTTTTACTGGACAGTTTTTCTGGTTAATTTTTGTACAAAAAATACCTGATGCAGAAAAATGAGAATTTTATACCAAAGTTACAAATTAAAACAAACAAATGATTTATGTAGCAAGAATGCATGCAAGATTTTGACTGACAATCAGGTTAATTCTTTATACAACTGGTGGTGTTTTTACTGAACCAGCAATGCCACAAACCCCTCTTTTTTATATTTATTTTTGTCTTGGCAAAAGCTATTTTTAATATTTTCCTGTGACAAGGCAGCTAAAAGAATCAGTATGTGCCTAATGCACAAATGAAGTTAACTAGTGCTATAACAAATTAGTATGCTTTTCATCACCCTTCAGCCATCTTCATTTTTACATATAATTTATCTCTGTAGCAGGCTCACATAAATACTTTAGCCAAGTTGGCTGTTCATTTGCAGCCCAAGGTATGCATTTCATCTCCAATGCTAGTCTAATTGTGACAGGCAGTAATCAAAAAAGGGATCCCATTTTCAAGCCTAACTCAAAAGTCAGTCTTAACCACATTGCAGATTTAGCTTGCTGTGTGAATTTATAAATACTAGGCTTATAATAATTAGGTTCATGCCTTCTGCATTAAACATTAGGGAGGTGTTAAAATACAAAACTCCAGTGTAATGCGCTCTTCAGCAAGGGAGGCAAGTCACTGCATGTTTCACATTCTGAGCAGTGTTGCACCCTCCTACTGACAGGAACTACATTGCACTGCACTCAGCACTTCAGGGTAGCATGTCATGCCCTCTAAAGGGGGTTGAGTAGCACCACTGCACTTTACTGAGTGATGGATAAGATGAAATTCTTCTGGGATAGTATGTCATTCCATCCTGTGAGGGAGATGCAGCGGTGCACTTAACAGAGTGATGAATCAAATAAACACTTCCAGCACACCTTTTTGCACATGCCTGAGTGGAAGGCACCACACCGCTCTTTACAGTGTGATGAATCAGATGTACCAAGGTCTGAGATATCTTGGACACTTAACTGATCACTGACCAGTGACCAGTTTGGGCACCAGTCATTGTCTGGTGAATAGTAAAACTCTACCAGTCATCAGTCAGTTCATCTAGGTGACTGATCAGTTTGTCTTGATCACCACTAAAGGTGTCAACAGGTATCCGGGTACTCAGGTACCTGCCCGTTCATAATTACCCTAGTAAAAAAATATTTGTAGATAGCCCATTCCGTTCATGTATTTTTATTAAAAACATATTTCCAAATTCAGACAAAAGATATCTGGCAATGTCAGGAGTTAGTGAGACACAAACAATTAGTACAGTTCTACTGATCTTCATATCATCAACATGTGCGACCATTTGGCTGTGTACTCAAACGGTTTCCTTATTTTCTATTTATAGTAATTGTACATAATAATAATAATAATAATAATAATAATAATAATAATAATAATAATAATAAAGACTTTATTTAGAGAAGGTAACTCAATTAGTTACAGAACTAATCTACCTTGAGGCCTTCTATCTGTTATGTACAATATATACAATACATACAACATGATGTGAAGAGTCTGGCTCAATGCTAAATAATTAAGGAATTTTAAATTTCAAAGTATCAAGCCTGGAACACATGCACAGGCATCTGTAAAAAAACACAAACATATAAGAAACATAAAATATCATTCTGTGTTGAAACATTCAGCTTTGAAAATGATGGGAAAAAAAATGAAAAAAAAAAACAGACAAGCAGGCAGAGTATTTTTTTTTTTTTTTTTTTTTGGTACTAGCACTGTTCAATTTTCTAAAGATTTCATCCATTTAAGACATTGATTATGAAATGAAGAAATGCTAGGAGCCTGCCTTATGTTGCTGGGAATGTTGTTCCATACTACTGGACCAGTATATTGAAAACTTTTTTTAAACAATTCCTTCTTTGGCCTTGGTACATGTATAATGTAATTTTTTCTTCTTATGGACCTTAAATTTGGAGTACCATCAGCATCTCTTTGGTGAAAGATATTGCTTAGATAGACAGGAATGGATGACATGTTTCAAAGAATTTGAAACCTTGTGTCACAGATTAATTATAGTTTGACACACACTTAAGTAGTGGGACCAGTCTTTATAGAATATTTAATGGTGCCATAAAATATTATCAGTGAAACAGTCTTTATCAATGTGATTTCTTAATGTTTATGGATCAAATATGTTAAAGGAGATAGATTTTATTCAACTGAAGAACATGTTGCATCAGGACAAGGACAAATCAATAGTGCTTTAAATATTTTGAAAGAGGAGTTCTTCAGTAATATAATGCAGCATTCAGAATTTGTGAACTTAACGACATTAGAGCGAAATTTAAATGTCATATAGACTAATTAAAGTTTTATGTCTGTATTTTTATACTAATTCAGTTGCATTTAGCCCATTTGTGACAATAATTGTAAGAACTGCAGAAGCCGCTAAATAGCAGAAATAAATGTACGTTTTTAAAAATTTTGGAATATAATATATAGATCACTTTTTCTGTGCTTTGATCATGCTTTTTGCCACTTATATTAATAATAATTGCACTTATACTTATTGGGGGGATGGGATGTATAAACTTCCAGCAAAGCAGTTCAGGTTGACATTTAATAAAATATCCTTTTATTTGGGTACCCAGGTAACAAATCATTAGGATCATCGGGTACCCAGTTGACTTTTTCTGAAAGTTTATTTCTCAATTTGTTAACTAGACATGCGGTCTCATTGCTCAGGAGATTTTCTATTAGCTGGACAATCCATCTTGACCCTCCTGCCTGCATCTGGGAAAGGCTCATTTTCATTGGAAGCCATTTTTGCATTGGCCATATTTCTGGCACTGAAACACCACTAAGAATAAGGAATGATAAGTTCTGCAGGGATATTTAAGAACCCAGCTTTGATCAATGTAGTTAAAGTGGTGCAATTGACCATCAGTGAGCAAGTGTTTGCATTAAAGCAAATATTAATTCATTTCAGAGGCTACATGTATGTATTTTGTAAGGTTTGATAAACATGTTGATTGAACACAAAAGTCAATTTGAAACTAAGTAAACAATTAAGCTGGATATCTTTAATATAGCCCTGAAGCTTGGTGTGATTAGCTGATTGATCAGATCAGATCCATTTGTCTGAAGGTGAGGCCAGAGTAGCATATTGCACAGGAGCAGCAACCATTGGCCTCTCTCTCCTCAATTCAGCTACCATCCTCCTTTTTTCAAATAATACAGGACACAACCTGTAATGTTCTAAGATTGTTACAAACCCTAAAGGGATGATTAGGAATGGCTCAAACTTTAATAGGTTTCTGTGCCTCCTTTATTCAGACTATACTCTAAACTAATTACTGCTCTGATGTCATAGTGGTTGGAGTTTCTGCCTCGGATGCAAGAGGTTGTGGGTTCAATCCCTGGCCAAGTCATTACACAACAAATGCAAACAGGTTGTCTCCACTCATGTGTTTCGTACAACATGCAGTGAGGACAATTGTACAACCCCTAACCTGCAACAATTATTTTTTGCCGCTGGGAGTCTGATTTCAGTCAGATGTTGGAATAGGATTTATTTGATCAAAGTCTTAGGCAAATTTGATAATTAACAATATCCATACATGTCATTGAGATTCGCTTGCACTGGATTGACTAACCTTCTTACCATTTTGAAGGTCATTTTTCTAATCCAGTTGTGATCAGACATGAAATAGATACTTAAATCATTAAGATCTGGGGTGAGTTTGATAGTGAGTGAAGCCCATGTTGATTAAGTAGGTGATGTTGCACCTGATTTGATTAGTTTGTTTCCACTCTGGAGACAGTACCATGTGAGTGATATCGGGTCTATTTGGGCCTCTTGCTTTTTAATAGGTGTACCTGTATATAATTTAACATAGAAACACATTCTGGTTGTATTCACCAAAAAGTAAAGCAAAAACCAGAAGTAATCTTGAGTTATCCAGAAAGGCACATCAAGCCATGAACGACACAAAGTGAACATGAAAAAGACAAGCCCCCAAAAAATAAAAGAAAACAAGGAAGGCTATTTTTAGTTTGCAAATTCACAAGTTCATTAAGAACTTTGCAAGTGTATGATGATGAATCAATTCAACAATCAGTGGAGAGACCAAGCCAACTTTTAAGTTCAAATTATCAAAAGAAAATGACCTTCATGGACCCTGTTTTGGAAATATTTCACTGAGTAGGGCTGCTGTCAGAGGGGTTGAAGTGGAGGAGAAAGATAAAAATTTCCAGGATATTATTTATTTCTTTTTCACTGAAAGATAATATTTGTATGGGTGGACCCAAGAATTTTATGCCTGATGGTAAACAAGTCAATAGAGCAAGGTGCTTTTAATCTTCTATATTATGTATATCAAAAATAACTTTCCCTTTCAAAAATAACTACTTGTTTCATGGGATATATCTAAAAAGAAAGAAGCCTGGTTTACTAGAACAAGTTCATGAATTGGCACCAAAAAATTTAATGTATGCTACGTTTATTGGTGGAATGACAAGCACACACACTTTTCTTGCACATATCTATTTATCAGTAGTAATAATAATAATAAGAACAATCATCATTATTAGTTTTATTATTATTTATGATGGTCATAAATAAAAATAAAAATTAATTATTAATAGTTACTTTTAGAAAATAAAAATTAAATAAATTCATTAATATGACTTGCAAAATAATTGTATCAGTGACTAACATTTGTTTCCAATTGCTAGTAATATTGGAAGATGTATCACGTGAACTGAGAGCAAATTTCATTCACTAATTGATAAATACAACTATACATGGCTAAACCTTATTTCTGTAGGTGAAAACATTTGTGTACTGTCATATCCACCATCATACCTTAAAAATATAAAATGGTGCTATTATAGAATGTATCTTTGGATTAAATTTATGTTATAAGCAATAAATACTTTTTGCTCACAAACAAAGATGGCAAACCAGAAACTTGGGATTGTATGTAATGTTGTTAAAAGCCAAAATGGATAATATTTAAGGAGGTCACTTACTTTAATACATCAGTTATCTTTTTTAAATTGGTTGAATCAGGCAATCATGTAATTTCAGTAAAAAAAATATAGTTGATGCAAGAACATAGAATCATAAATACATTGAAAATTTCAGATGATATTTCTTTAAGATGTTACCTTACATCTGAATATAGGGCTTTTCTTATCAGTGTAGTAGTGCCTATTTGGTTTACTGTGCTATGGAGAATAAGTCACAAGCAAGTGGGGTTTTCTTTTCTATGATCTCTGATACATCTAGTTCTTCATGCTAACTCTCAACTGTTTGACCTGGCTTTTTAACACATTAACCCCTGGAGGTTTGTGCTGTTTTCAAAGAAAATGCGAATAGGTAACAAATTTTGTTGATTATTTCTGAATACATCCTAATACATCAATTTCCAAACAATATTCTGTTAGACAAATGGCTAGTTGTGCTAAAGAAAATGTTTTTCGTTGGTTAGTTTGCTGGCACATGAGCAGAAGATGAAAAAATGGACTTCTTTTGGTTTTGTTTTTTTGGAGTTTTTTTTGCTTAACGGGACTATAATTTTCATATGGAGAAGACTCTTTATTCAAAATGTCCACCTTATCCTACTTTTTGCACAGGTTCACTTGTCTGTGTACACTTCAGACCGGTCTGCCTTAGATCTGAGGCCATAAAGTCTTAAATCTGGGCATAAATTTGGATTCTGACCATGGGCAAATTTTGGGTGAAAAAAAAACGGTCCAAAAACTTTTCTCTCTGTATTTTGTAACGCAACTAAAATGTCCAATTATTTGGTATCATTGTAGAGCTACATCTGTCTACCTTTCTATAATACCACCCACTTTAGTGGATCTTGCATGACCTCAAACTTTTTTTGTTGGCTCAATAGTGACAGCAGAACACATGGCTCAACCCTTTACCAGCTTACATTGGTGAACAATTCTAGCATAACGGTAAGTACAGTTTGTGGCTGTCAATTTACCTCCTAACTGGTAAATTCAGAAATGCAGTAGTAGCAGTTAATGTATTACTGCTAGTAAAATGCAGTTTGGGGGATAAAACTAATTTGAAATAATGTCATACTTACCTGTTACTAATTATAAGATCATTGTTCTGACCCCACTCCAATGTTCTTTACTCTTGCTCCAAGTCAAAAGTGGATGCTATTCTGCATTTAGACTTGAGTCTGAATGGGATTATCTTCTTTTCAATTCTGACCTTTCATTACTGAAATAAGCAGGGAAAATATAGCCTAGACTGGGGGCATGTTCTGGAAAAGAACACGGTGCAGTAGTAGCTGGTAAATATAACATAATTATAAATAGTTTAACCACACCCACCCACCCCAAAAATGGAACTGGAACTTTATTTAGTAAAGTAAATTTTAAAACAAATTAGCTTAGTGTATAAATTTTCATATTCGTGAAACAGATTTAATGCTATGTGAACCCATATATAATTCACACCAAAGTACATGTACATGTACAAGATTGCAGAAATATATAGTTTCCTTCAATGTAAACCTTTGTGATGGATTTAATTTATTAAAGTAGAATAACACGAGATGATGTGACCAACATATTATAAATAAACCTTGATTTTTTTTTTTTATGAATGAGTTTATTCACTTTTTTTTTTTACTGCAACCAAAACTTAAGAAGTATTTTCGGCAGTAGATTTGTAGTGTTTATTTCACCATGATATTTAGGCCAGACTAGTCTCAGGTTGATATTTTAAAAATGTATATTGAACATTTTAAGTATGTGTGAATGAGGCTATACATTTCCACAACTGCAATGGTAATCTGACACTGTAACATCTGTTCAAAGCTCAGTCTTTTTAAACAGGATTTTAAATAAGCTGTTATTAAATAATCAGCAGTTACAAAGGCAACATAGACCTCAGAGGCTTATGATATATGTTTCTTGTCAGTTATTTTTATCATTTTAATTGTAAAATAAACTATGTTGAAGCAAACTCTAGGCACAATCACTTGATGCATCAACAGATCATGGTCTGCATTAGTTGTTTGAAGGTATTACTATATACAGATTAAGTTCCCAGTGGCATGATAAGGGTAAATGGCCGTGGTGCCCAAGGTTGTGGCACCCAAGACTTCTGATGCGAATGGCAACCTCCCCATCAGTAAACTATAGTAAGTTCCTTCTATGTTTCCTTCATCTTTCAGTATTTTAGAAGGAATCCAGTGCATTAGTTACAAGGTCAGATGAATCAAAACTGTGTTACTTGCATTAGGCACTTACATATAAATCAGGGGTGCACAACCCTCGGTCCACGGGCCGGATCAGGCCAGCAAACTTGTATTGTCTGGCCCTCAGGTTAAATATAAACAACACAGAAATCGGCCCATGAATAGTAATTCTGTTAAAGAAATTAGTGTTTGCAGCCCTCAAGTTGTCTTAGACAATGCAATCTGGCCCTTGGCCAAAAAAGGTTTTGCACCCCTGCTTTAGATTAACTAAAATAAGTTGACAGCTTGACCTTTCATGAGAATATCAGTTGGGTCTTGCTAATTTGAGAAATATCGTATTTGCCCAGGTATAACGCTCACACAACTGCGAACATCATATCTGCTTATCTGCCATTATTCTGTTATTGCCTTCTTCCGAGGAACTGGTCTCCAGTAGTGTCAACTGGTGGGTGCACTCTGTGAAGGCATTGTACCACACCAGACAGCTCTGTAGGAGAACAGTTCCCAAAGGAGAAGGCAATAATAGAATTAGTATTTCACATGACATAATGTTACATCATATGACAATTGGCACATGGCAATAGTTCCTGATGTATCAGATCAAATGAGCCAGGTTTGGTATCTCAGAGTCCAGGGGTTATATGCATGGTCTGATCTTAACCAGTCAGAGCTTGAGAAAAAATTCCCATTGTTAGGGAATCAAAACGTGAGAATTTATCATGTGATGTACTAACTAATGCATATTAAAAATTATGGGACTTCAATATTTGCAGTTGGGCGGGTATTATGCATGGGTAAATACTGTAAGTAGCGATATTTTGTAATTTTTTTTCCAGCTCAGATGATGATGAGGGGCAGGGAGGGTCTTTTACCCAAGAACAGGCAGACAAAGAGCGTTTTGCCAGGTAACTACAGATTTCCATTTAGCAAACATAGCACAGTAAAACTTAATTATCTGTACACAAACTATTAGGACTGTTCATGGCATTAATTATTGGTAAAATAAATTATACTTAACAAGTTGATGTTTTATGATAATTTCACCAAACCTGTAGTGCCCTTAGGGATCACACAAGATAATGCATAGGTTCCATGAATGGTCAGTCTTCAGATAGGTCACAGGATGCCATATGAGACAAGGAGGTGAATGGGCACATGATCCTAAAGGGTAAAACAGGTTCAGTGAAATTATCATAAAACTTCAACTTGGTAAGTACCATTCAAGTTTCCAATTTCATTGAACCTTTTATACACAAAAGGACCACAATGTGTGGACTATACCCTGCAACAGAACCATAATAAGGTAACAAATTAAATTGTTTAAATCATAAGAATAATTTATGCAGATTCAACTGAACAAGATAAATGTATGTACTAAAATTAATAGCAATTAGTTGAATCAAACAGTTTTCACTGAATGTCCAATCATATTGGATAGATTTCTGATCATATTTTAAGAACAATGTCTTTGCTTCAACTGGCTGTTTATAATGTTGTAGACACAGGTACCTCGTGTGATAAAAGTAGCATTAGTAAATGCCATTCTTAAAATGTGTATTGTAAAATATCTGATGGCAGCAGCTGGCAAGGTTGGTTTTAGGCTTATTGAAATAAGTGTCCCTGTTCACTGCCCAAAATGGGCTTTGAAAGTTAAAAGTAGTTTTTACCCCATTATTCCTAAATATCTACAAGAATGACTATATTAAGTTGTATATCTAATAAATAAGCTAAATACAAATTTCACCTAAGTTATTTTATGAGCATCATTGCTTAAAATGGCAGATGATAAAATTAATTCAGTTTTTATTTATATCTAAATTTCTAAGACCCATGTTCGGATGGATAGTGGAGAAATTTCATTGGGTATCAGGTAAGGAAATATCTTGCAGGTCTTGAAGCAATAAGGTCAATATGAAATTTATAAAATTATGTTTATTTTCTGGAAAATATCAGGCCTCTGCATGCATTTGGAATAATGTTTAATTTACAAAATAGAACATCAACCTCCATTTTAAATTGGCCTGGCACACTCTACACCATTCATAAAAAAGCCAGATCATTCATTAAGTTCATCAAACTAAATCGCCATTTTATTAACGTATGAAAAGGCAACAGTATTGTCGATACGTAGTCTTACTTGCGGATCTTTAATTCCTGAACAACTTCGAAATCAAGAAGGTCTGCTTTTAGTTAAGGAAATTTATGGGCCAGTCTTTCTGATGACCAATGATCTATGTTGATGTGCTAAATCATAGTCCAGTCTACCTATGTTAATAAGAACCATATTGGGATACAAGACACAAGGGTGATTGGTGAAATGCACATTCTGTATTCAGCAGTGACCAAGTTTGTGACCTTGAAGTCCTCCTATTTGTCATGGATTCTAGTACAAGGTATGGCATTTCAGATAGACTTTCAACCATAATTCTAATCAATGTTGCAAAATCCCTAATGGGAAAAGAAAGTTTCCTCAGCTACTGATGGCAAAGAGATATCAAGTTATCAGTCTTGTGTAAGGCACATGTAAATATTACAATGAAGCGACCAAACAAAATAACTTGAATAATGAATTCCAGGTTATGGACTAAATGAATTGTCTTGCACATCTTTGACACAGTCAGAAAATGTGTTTGCCTAAGGTAATACTTTTCAGTTTACACTAGATTACAACAGTGGATTTTGCACTTGTATGCAAAGTCAGCTTGATAACTTTGTGAATACACAAAGTGCAGAGGACAACACACATGGAAGTTAAATGAAAACATAATCAAAGTTATCCCAACATAATCATCAGGAACATCTCTGCAGCAGATCATGAATGGGAACAGAATAATATGCCCCTTTTAAGTGGATGAAGGCAAAACCAGCAGTCCTTTTATTAATTAGATTGATGGCAGAATGTAAAGTTTCCATTCAAAAGTGATGTACCACTTCATGTGTTCATGGTTAAGAATTTATCATCTGCCAAAGGTGGTAATTCAACTCAAGCACTTCCTCAGTGCCACATGTTTTTTTGGGAGTCAATTCAATTTTATATTGCAGTGAAGTCTTTAAAATGCAACTGTCAGCAGTTGCTTTTTTTCTGGAAATAAGACCCAGTTTGGCCCACAATGAAGGTGGCAGGAGTGTTAAAAGGACTGGAAAGAAAGTCCCAATTTAGTAAGGACTATATGGTATCCATAGAAGTCCTTACAGAAAAGTTATCATTGGTGGCAGCCACTACAGCCAAGCTGAGCCCTGTCTCCATTTGGTTAGCCTCCTCTTTTACCATAGTTCTTTGTTATGTTTATTTGTTGTTTTTGTTGTTTTAGGGTTTAATGCCATTTTTCAGCACACGATAGGCTATACATGGCGGCCAGTATTATTGGTGGAGGAAGAACCCGGCCCCCCCACCCCCCGAAAGAACCACCGACCCACGAGAAGCTACTGGCAGGCTTTCTCACATAACTACATTAGTCGAATCTTAGACTCAAACCCACACAGACAGAGGTGAGACGGCAGTGATCCGTAACGGAAAGTGCTTTAGACTACTCGGCCACTCAGGGCCCCTGTTATTTTTAAATGGTAGATATGATTGATGGAGAATGAACTGGACTGAGTGTGTCCTTAAGAAAACATGGCGCTTGTTTGTAAACTGTTTGTGAGAAGGCAAAGTGTGTCAGTTGCCAAAGTACCATGTTAGGACACATTTAGAGGACTGTTTACTCTTTTTTTTCATAAGAACTATGTCCATTACAGGGGATTTGAGCAGAATGATATTATTGATCATGTGTCCCAGATCTTTCTGCACTTTGATTTTAGGAAACCTGGTCTGAAATGTGTAACCAAATTTATGGATTTTCCTTTGGCAGTTAAATTTTTACGTTTCTTTCACTGCATGAACTAGCCATGATGAAATTCACAATTTACTGTAGCCAACTTGTCAGAAATAGCAGGCCTAGAATAATCCTGAATTGATCAAACCGCACCAATTCAAAATGCTTTGAAAGTTAATTTGCAGTGTTTTCTGCAAAGAGGACACCTATTTTGTCCCATGATGTTGCCTGAGTCAGTCATCATCATTGTTGACTAAATATGGCTAGAGTGGGTCTTCATCAAATCATCCGTCTTTATGGTAGCAGCGCTGACCAGTGCACTAAAAAATAGCAATAGGAAGGAAATGCTATACAATTAGTGATGTAGGAGAGAAATAGTACAAATCACAGTCTTAATGTCTTTAAAATACAAGGAAACAGCACAAATCACAGTCTTATGGTCCTGAAAGTGCAAGGAAACAGTACAAATCGAACTCTTATTGTCTTGAAAATACAAGCAAACTACTATTCCCACTCTTATTGTATTGACAATACAAGGAACAGTACAAATCCCACTCTCATTGTCTTAAAAATACAAGGAAACACTTGGAACTAATGGACAAACTAAAAAAAAATTGTTAATTGCAAAATGCTAGAACTGGCTGTCAATCTGGACTTCATACTGATCAGTAACATGACTTATGTATCATGTAATTGGGTCTCTTAAGTATACATGCCAATCATTAAGCTTTTGAAGTAATTATTATATTTCACTAAATTGTGTATTACGGTTACATGTATATGGTGTCACAAGATAGACCGAGTCGGGACTGGATTAGTGAAGACACGGAACACAACTGCGTTAATAAGATGTTTATTTTATAAACGCAATTTTAAAAATCAACTCTGACACCAATATTTTACAAAATATAAGAAAAAATCTATTTAAAAAAATGTTCCTAACATGGAACTATGAATTTCAGTAACGTAATGACAAAAAAGAAGTATATGAATGAATTTACAAATATGAATATATATAAAAGGCTCGTATAACGAGATAGATGCAAATATGAAAAGATAATGCGTCGTCAATATGACGAGACTAGAATGAAGATATTAAATAATTAATACGTCGTCCATATGACGAGACATATGCAATCGTGAACCCTAAATCCTGAAGTTCTCGTTCATGGGACGAGATTTGTGTAGAATGAAATTATGCAGGTGTCGTTCATATAACGAGACTGCAAAGAAGATATTAAATAAATAATATGTCGTCCATATGACGAGATATATGCAATTGTGAACCCTAAATTCTGAAGTTCTCGTTCATGGAACGAGATTTGTGTAGAATGAAATTATGCAGGTGTCGTTCATATAACGAGACTGCAAAGAAGATATTAAATAAATAATACGTCATCCATATGACGAGATATATGCAGCATACGTAAGCACCATACACAGGCACCACACACGGGCATTACACGGTCAGCCTAGACAAGCCCACACACGTAGTCACCACAACATGGCACCACACACGGGCAGCATAGAGAAGCCCCACGGTCACTCCATGACCCTACGGTCACTCCAACATGGCACCGCACACTGGCACCACCGGACCCCACTCAGCTCCGGACCACAATCACCCACGGACACCACAACATGGCACCGCACCCGGGCACCAACGGCCCCCACTCAGCTAAAATTAAAACAACCGAACCATGTAATACATATGACACGGTCAAGTATTCTCACACATATATGTAGCGCATGCGCGCACATGAAATAATTATCTATGTACATTTAACGTTAAGCATGCAGCGTATAATTGAACTCAATTATGTTCAGATACAAAAGAACTAATGAAACAAAATATAGTACTTCTGATAAAATGGCGCTGCCTAACCTATGTATTTATTCTATAGATTTTATAATAAATGCTAACCATCTAATATGTAAAACAATGAATTACCGGTATATCATAATACAAATAGCAATGAGAACAAAGTTAAATCTATTGTTACCTCTTTTAGCTGATAGATTGCTCCGTTTAGGATGGAAGCATTTCCGACAAGACTGGATCGTAATGTGATTTCTGTCTTATAATTTCGTCCTTATATACCCCTAGCTGTGACAGATATGCGCAGCTAGGTACTTTAAACTGCAGGCAATTTTGCACATGCAGCATGAGCTGTGTGTTCGCTCATTATGCCAAAATAACTAAAAAGCCAAAAAAATAATAAACTACCCTCGGTAAGGCTGTACGCAGTAACGAAATCGAGACTAGATTTTTGACCACATATACATATTGAACATAGTCGTATACAATTCCGTGACATATGGATTACACTGTTTTGGTACATTTAATAAATGAAAGTAGAGCAATAAAAAGTCATGTTTGTCATTGTTACTATCATCTCATTATATACCACATTTATAAATTTGAAAATATTCCACACAAAAAGTTTAATACTGCATTCAAATAAAGTTGCCAGCGTGTACATTTGCCAGCATGTACATTGCTTATTTTCTGTTTGTTAACAGCTGCATATCACACATTTTCATGGAAATGGAAAGTTTTCTGCAATTTTAAAACTTGTCTCAAGATTCATTATACTTTGATAATATACTTAGGTACTGGACCAGTCTGTAATTTTTAAAAATTGACACCAGATATTTAGAAAAATAAGCTTTATCATATTTCAAAACATGTAATATCAGATGAAGGTCAGATTAATTACACCACTCCCTCGATAACTCGCACCCAGATAACTTGCACACCCACTTATTACATGGGGGTCAGGCGTGGATCCCATTTTAAAAACCAGAAAATACACACAAAAATTTATCCCTATTTGTTGAACTTGAAGAAAATTGTTAACAAAAACTATGAAATATCGCTTGTTCTATAGTCGAAAGTGGCAGATAGGACCTGGAAATTTTAACCAGCATTATGAAATATCAAATTTTAAAAAAGGTCATACAATTTTTTATATTTTTTTTCCCGCCCCTCTGGTTTTCTCCATGTCAAGTGAATGTTTTCAATTTTTTGGAGGTCTGTTGGTAACTTGCACCCGTGCTTATGGTACGGTCTCTGTTTTGTGGACACATTGTGCACAAGTTATTGAGGGAGAAGTGTAGTACAACAATGCAGCACACAGATTGAGCACATTGTTATGCTCATTGCAGAAATTGCACTCTGCCTACCATTCAACTGTTAAACCTCTATGATAGTTGTCAGTGTTTTATTCTGATACAAATCAACATGGAATCTACCCATTTTTGTCAAGAATTTGAAGCAGATCCTGTTTAGTTGCAAAAATAAAACTACATGTTTTATTGTTTCCTGTAATTATGGCATATAGTACACATTTTTTCAACTTTTAATAGTAATAATTATGCTTATACCTCCTGGTGTTGGCATGTATGTATTGGGTAACAATGGTTCAATGAAACTGAGTGTTCCTTGGAGTTGCCATGTTTATCATGAAATTTTTTCCCAGATGATTACAGTTGATTCTTATTAGATTGACCAGCTTGATTTCAACCACTTTCAGCATTATAATTAAATTGTCATTTGTAATGATTCATGCAAATTATTTCCATGAATGTCATATTCCTATTATCATGAGCATGTATTCATTCCTAATGGATAATGTAATTTAGTATTTTAATACTAAACATGTTAAAATAAACAGTAATTATTGCTATGTTCATAAATTGTGTATTGTTATACTCTCCATAAGAGGGCCTCAGGGGAGAATAGTCCTTGGCTAATGAGACACCCTCTATAAATAAAGCATTATTATTATTATTATTATTATTATTATTATTATTATTATTATTATTATTATTATTATTATTATTGTTATTAGGCTGTTAACAACATCTAATAAAAGAGATAAGAAAAAAAGGATGATGCATTTGTTTTTCCAGTTGTTTTATAACTTGTATGGTTTAATAACAAGGATTATTAGTAGTTTTCTATACTAACATAAAATAACAAGCATCAGACATGTGTAAACTTTGTCACATCAGAGAGTCACATGTGATAACAAATCCAAATAGATAACTAGCTTCCATTCAGTAAGAGATAACACCTGGTCCACAAAGTTTACACATTGAACAGTGTTGTTGTGATGGTAAGTTTATACAAGTAATTTGCTTGTTTGTTATGAACGATGGCAATGCTGGAAGTAGAATGCTCCGTGGCAACAGACGAATTTTGTTAGTGTGACCAGTTGTTGGTAGTAATTTTTCTTCAGAGAGGGAATTTCCATTATATTGAATGTCATTGTACCAAACATTTGCTGTATTTGAACAAAATTTGTCTCCCAGGAGTACAAATATTAAATGTTTGAATTAATTTGATCTTTCACAACAGGCTAGAGAACTTAAGTGAATTATGCCCACAAAGGTCAAGTGTATATCCCTCCATCCATCATACATCCATCCAACAATTGTTTCTGACCAAACACTCTAAGAGTTATTTCTGATCAGATTTCAATTTGACTTGGTATGGGAATGGATGTAACCTGAGATAAGGGTAATTAATAACCACAGGATTTAAAAAGAAACTATAGTAAATTATAAATTAATTTTAAAACACTGTGCATACACTCATGAACAAATTACATGTATAAAGAAAATTTTAAACCAATATATGTCATGGATTATTATTAAAAATTTGCAGCTCATAATGAAGAAAAATAGAAAAAGGGTGCAAATTGATAATAATTTGATACAGTAACTATATGTATCTTTACATGACTAATTTGTAAAATATTATTACAATCTTGTGGATGAAGAGGATTTTGAAAAGCTGCATAGAAATCTGCAAATGATGCAGTGTAACCTCTAGGCTGTGGAACTAAAATGTTATGTATCAATGTACCAAGATTTTTAAAGATATATATATATATATATATATATATATATATATATATATATATATATATATATATATATATATATATATGCAAGGAAGATATTTCGCTTGAGGAATGTGTTTCTTGTAAAAACACTGTCCAAGTTTATAAATTTATTTGCAGCGATTTGTTACTACAAATTTGACTACATCAGTCATTCTTGAATAGTTTGAGGCAAATGTTATATGTTAGGTTACACAGTTTCACAGTTGTTATTATTGCTATAGTAAAATTTGTTGTTTATATGTTATCTTATATATTGGACATTATTTAACATCTTACATTTATTCAGTGCAATGTCTGACATTAATTTAAATGTATATTTTGTATTTTTAGCTTTGAACCCAAAATAATTTTTTTTCTGAAACTCTTCGAAATTACTACGAGCTTAGAAACCATTTTTTTTTTGGGGGGGGGGGGGAGAATTTCTGAAAAATTCAGTAGTTTATCCAAGCAGATCAGATGGAAAACAAACCTTCAACCTTCTGGTCATGAGTTCTTTGGCTTAAACATTGATCAACCACAGCTTTCAGGGGTGGGATCTCAGGTGATTCAATGTTACGAATCCAGGGCCCTGTCCTTAGAGGTATGGACAGACCTTGGAATCTATGCTGATAAATTGACTCCCTTTATAATGCTTAGTAAGTGCATATATATATATATATATATATATATATACACACACACACACACATCACGGTTGGGTTGTGATCAAAGAAAGATCCATACGGAGAGTCCTGAATATATAAATGATGTGTCCTTATTATGATTCAAGAGTGATGCTGTTATTTTAGGTAAGAAGATAAATGACACCACAATCATTATGCATTAGAGCAACTAAGTACTAATAGTTTTATTTTCCCCTCTATGGTTTCAGTACATGTATGAATTTACAAGATAACATTTATTACTTTAAAGGTGCATTATTTCTGACACTTAGGAATCTTGTTTCATTTTTATCTTCATATATATATATATATATATATATATATATATACACACAGTCAACTCCACTTAAATGCATATAGCTTATTTGCATAGATCACCTAAGTGCATAGCAAACATATGTACGAATTCCGTTTAAATGCATAATCCGTTTATATGCATAGCTTGTGTACGGTCCCGATGCTATGCATATAAGCTGAGTTGACTGTATATTAATGCAGTATTTTTCAAATTATTTATTTGTAACCTCTGACTATTGGCATAATAAACTGTTTTTAGAATCCTAACCAGTATCAAGAAAGACCTGGCCATTGAGATATTGTGTTGAAAAGATTTTTCATAACTGCAATATCAAGCAGTATACAGCTAGAATTATTGTTTTGTTTTACTGACAGAGTATGGTGTATTACATTGTGTATTCCAATATTTTGTGCAAAATCTGATGATAATTTCATACTACCCACAAACTTCACCTACTGCATTAGATTTATGACCTTTTCTTCTTTGGAGAATCAAAGCAAAAAATGTTGCCAGACAAGTAATTGTGCATTTTGGTAGTGCACATTCATTCTACAAGACCCCTCTTTCTACACTCACCATTTTAGTTGTTACTTTTCAACACATATGGCTTTGTTTATTCGGTCACAACGTATGTCTTTAAAATTGCTTATCTGACCTGAACCCTGGAGGAAGTTTCTCATGACCGACGTTATACAAATCAACCATTTCTGCAGAAACATCTTTCAGAGATTTTGGGGGGTGGGCTAGGTTGAAAAAATACTCAACTATACAGGCTGGAAAAAAGTTCAAACATTTTGTTCACAGTTTATATAAATGCCTCAAAACCATTTCACTGGCAATGTTCTGCATGTAGTACATTTACTGGCAGAATCCATACCATAATATGCTGGTAAAGCAGCACATCTCTATTGCAATGATGTATAATTTTTTCATTCCAGACATCAAAATTATAGCACAATCTGTCTAATAAGGACACCTAAATAGTTATAGAATTTCTTTATATGGAGGTTATTATGTATGCAGAAAGTAGAAGATTTTCATTAATGGTTAATTTTTGAAAAGGTCTCCTTTATATTCAGGTTTCTACTAAGATAGGTTTAATTGTATTATTCTTACAGGGAAAGTCACTGTGAAATTGAAAGACGACGAAGAAATAAAATGACAACGTACATCAATGAGTTATGTGATATGGTACCTACCTGTAGCACTCTAGCCCGCAAACCAGACAAGTTAACAATACTGCGCATGGCAGTCTCTCATATGAAGACTCTCAGAGGTTTGTCTTTGTTTTGTTTTTTTCATCCACAAGATGTGGCCTTTTTAAAAAAAATTATATTATTTCATGGGCCTATATTGAAAGATTGTCTGTTTCCACTTCCCCATGCTTCTCCAGAATTAGACCAACTCAAGTTTTTTAGAAATAGTTTTGGGGGTGGGGTGTCTTCTTTTGTGCCTGACAATTGTTGTGTTCCTGTGCTTTGTTGCATTCCTGACCCCATTACTGATTTATTGATATTAGTATGAGCCTATTATTGTCATCAACACTATTATTTATATGTATGTTGGTCCATTTAAAATGCTTTACGAATGTTGATACTGTTGTAATTAAATGTGTTGGTTAAGAAGAAAGATTAACATAATCATTTTTGTGACATTTAGTACAAAATACACTTCAGAACATTTCTGTGAAGGTGACATATCAACTAACCAATCAGGCACTACATCACAACATGATGGAAAAGTGCATGGCAGTAGTGAAGTGCCAAGCTCATCTGACACAATACAAACTATTTATACCAATTATCAACCTCTGCTGGACTTCAACTGCATCTTGAAATACTGAATGGGGGTGGCAAGGGACTGTGTGGTCTAAACCTTTTTCAGATCATCATCACTGACATCTCACCTCTGGATTCAAAGTCTTGGGTAGTTGAGAAAGCATACCAGTAGCTTCCTTTATGCTACTGGTTGTTTCAGGTGTTTACCCAGGTTCTTGCTCTGCCAAATATACTGCTCGCCATGTTTAGCCTATCATGGACTGAAAAATAGCCATTAAAGCCACTAGACTGAACTAGACCTGGAATTTTTAACATAAAATCTGTTTCATCAAATCTTTTATAATATGACCTAGCCTTTCTGGATTAGAAAAAGACAGGGTACATTTCAGATGACGATGTATGCTTGTTCCAGCAAGAAATAAAAGGCAGCTAAGAAAGTCCAGAATGTAAGTGGGAGATTCACAGGTACTATGTGTGTTGGGTTGCCTATTCATTATGTCATTACTCTAACGAATTAAGAATTTGTTTGTTTTGTTCAATTTTTGTTGTAAAGAAAATGCAAGTGTTCTGATATGTCAACATTTGAGATTCTTTGTTTTCTTTGCTGTTGCTGTTTCAGTTCAGTTTCATTGGTTTTAGGTTTTTTTTGCTTGTAATTACCATTTTAAAAAATGAACCTTCCGACTATCATTGAACCTTCCAGTGCTTTCTAAAGATGAGTTTTGACAATGTGGAATCAAATGTAATATGAGGTTTATAATACATCAGTAAATAGGATTTAATACTTGTGTTTCAAAGTTCATTTTATACTTATTAATCCTGGCTTTCAGGCTATGTGAACGTGTAGTATGATTTTATGTCCATCGTCTGTTCACAGTTGTTTTTTTCTGACTTCTCAAAAACTACTTGAACAATTTTGCCCATAATTTGACAGGGAGCACTCTTGAACAATTTGCCCATAATTTGACAGGGAGCACTCTTGCATCAAGGCATTGCACATTTATTCAGTGGATGTTGATTCGATATCCAACATGACCACCATTACTAAAAGTATAAGAACCCTTAGCAGTGCAATATTTTGCTCAGGATTATATGCTGTATATTCTTGTTTATTAGTCATATCTAACTGCAGACTGACCAAGATCTGCTGGCACTTTATCATCTGGGTCTATACATTTTGTTAGAAATATTAACACTTGACATAGGCCCTGTGCTAATGGTACATCATGTGAAAGCAAATGATGGTCTTTATTATGTGCACTTAGTTCTTGCCTTGATAACTTTATAAGGATTATGATATTTAAATCATTTATTATGATCGTTGATATTAAAAAGATTAGGTGAGATTAGACTTTTTAACTTTTACAGTTAGAGTTTTAGTTATGGCTCCTTGACTTGTGAGTTTGCATTTTATTCTTGAACCAGGGTTCCTTTTTATTCATACAACATTTATATTGGTAGGAGCTAACAATGTATTCTGGATACATTTTAATGTTTTTTTCTTCTTCAAACAGGAACAGGGAATACCAGCACAGATGGTTCATACAAACCTTCTTTCCTAACTGACCAGGAGCTGAAGCATCTCATTTTAGAGGTAAGTATAACTTAGCAAGCCAAATCTACAGCTTGTACTTTAACACCATGGAGGATTTTATTATGGATGATTGTTTTCTGTGTGAGAGTGAGTGTGAAAGGCATGCATATGATAAACTTAAGGTGATAATTAATTCATACATTCCTGTACAAGAACATGTATATGTAAACGTTATACTGTTGTTATGGATAATAACATAAAAATTATATCTATAAATGTTAGAGGCCTGCAAGGTTCAGTCTTTAAACGAAGGGACATTTTCCACTGGGTAAAACAAAAGAATGTATCTATAGTATGCTTGCAAGAAACTCATAGTACAAAGAATGATGAGTCTTATTGGGCAGCGGAATGGGGATACAAATGTATATTTAGCCATTGTTCTAACAATAGTGCTGGGGTAGCAATATTTTTTAGAAATACTTTTGAATTCATAATTCATAGAGAAAGATGTGACAGTCAAGGTAAATTTATTATTTTACATATTACAATTAATGGTAACAGAATAACCCTTGTAAATTTGTATGGTTATAATGATGATAAACCTAGTTTTTTTAGAGAGTTAAAAGAGGAGATCATATTTTTTGAGAACTCATCAATTATTATGTGTGGAGACTGGAACACTGTTCAAGACCTAGATTTGGATACTTATAACAAACACCAACAGTCCAGGGCTGCGATTCAAGACCTCAAAAACGAATTAGAATTAATTGACCCCTGGTGAAATTGCAATCAAGACTTAAAGATGAATACCTGGAGGCAAAAGTCTCCCTTGAAACAAAGTAGATTAGATTACTTTCTTGTATCAGATGACATTCACATGAATACAGTTGATGTGCGTATATTACCAGGGTATAAGACTGATCATTCAGCTGTTGTGTTAAGTGTGGCATTCTCAACGAGTCCAAGAGGAAAAGGATATTGGAAATTTAACGCCCAACTGTTGAAGAACATTGAGTATACTGATTTAGTTAAAAAGTGTATAACTGACTTGGTAAATGAATATTATGTAAGGGGAAATAAAGATGACTATCTCCATGTTTATCTATCCTGTAATGATCAAATGTTCTTTGAAATTTTAAAAATGAAAATAAGATCTGAAACTATATGTTATTCTATTAAGAAAACAAAAGAAAAACAGAAAAAATTAAAGGAAATTGAACAGGAAATAATAGAAATTCAGGGGGGACTGGTGAATAACATAGAAGGGAAAGCTTTAGAAAATTTAGAAAGAAAAAAGTTAGAATTAGAGGAAGCTAGGAAAAATTACATAGAAGGTGTTATATTAAGATCTAAAGCTAAATGGTACGAATCTGGGGAAAAAAGCACAAAGTATTTTTTAAGTCTTGAAAAAAGAAACTACGTCAATAAAACAATAAAGGAAATTATTTTAGATGATGAGACAAATATATCTGACCTAATTGATATTTTAGAAGCACAAAAACAGTTTTATATGGAATTGTATAAAAGTAGAACTGCTCAGCTTAATGACAAGGCTACTCAAGAAACTCTAAATAGATTTCTTAATCACAATATTAAGCTTAGCCATGAAGAAAGAGAATCATGCGAAGGTCTGGTAACAATTAATGAAGTCGGTATGTCTCTAAAACGGATGGAAAATGGAAAAAGTCCTAGCTCAGATGGATTCACTGTAGAGTTCTATAAATTCTTTTGGAAGTATCTTGGGGGATTTATATGCAGATCAATAAATTACGGATATACTGTAGGTAAACTTTCAGATTTTCAGACGCAAGGAGTTATCACATGCCTACCAAAGGAAGAAAAAGATAGAAGATATTTAAAAAAACTGGAGACCGATATCACTTTTAAATATTGACTATAAAATTGCTTCGGGAGCCATTGCAGCCAGGATTAAAAAGGTTCTTCCATCAATAATCAGTGATACTCAAAAAGGATTTATGAAAGGTAGATTCATTGGAGAAAATACCAGGTTATTATATGATATCATGGACCAACTTGAGAATGAAAATAGATATGGTTTACTATTGTTAATAGACTTTGAAAAAGCCTTTGACTCCATTGACTAGACCTTTGTGGAAGATACTTTAAAATCTTTTAATTTTGGTGATTCTGTTTGTAAGTGGTTTAAACTGTTTTGTAAGGACTTTAAAAGTTGTGTTATAAATAATGGGCATATGTCACCATTTTTTAGACTAGAAAGAGGATGTCGTCAAGGAGATCCCCTTGCTCCTTATTTGTTTATCATTGGGGTTGAGATTTTAGCTATAACGTTAAAGCAAAATGTAGATGTACGGGGATTGATCTTTGATGGCACTGAATATAAATTGGGTCAGTATGCGTATGACAGTTTTATTCTTCTTGATGGATCTCAACTTTCTCTTAAAACAACTATGAATATCTTGCAGAGTTTTTATCTATTATCTGGACTTAAATGTAATATAACAAAAACAATAGCTATCTGGATTGGAAACAGGAAATTCTCCAATGAAAGAATATGTCCAGAAATGGGCCTAATTTGGTCCTATTCAAATTTTACACTACTTGGTATAGAACTTTCTCTAGATTTACAGCAAATAGTGGAAATTAATTATATGAAGAAACTGACAAAAGCTAAACGAATACTGGCAAGCTGGAGTCAAAGACATATGTCGTTAGTTGGTAAGGTAATTGTGGTAAAAACTCTTGTTCTGCCGATATTCATACATCTTTTTTCAGCACTTCCAAATCCATCAGCAAAAGTTGAAGCAGAACTAAAATGCGCACTATTTAAATTTGTATGGGGTGGAAAAGTAGAGAGAATAAAACGCGATATACTAGTATCTCCAGAAAACGAGGGAGGACTAAATATGATACACATGTTTTCATTCATTAGATATATTAAGATAAGATGGGTAAAACGATTGCTGGAAGGGGAGAATGGAGTGTGGCAAACCTTAGTCAATTCAACTGTATTCAGAAATAAAAAGAATATTTGGATTTTGGGGAGAAGGAAATTAGAAGAACTTAGTAAGCTCATTAAAAATAGTTTTTGGAGAGATGTAATTTTGGCAATAATCAGTTGGAAAGAGGAACCGCAGGGTCCAAATGAGTATCTATCTATGAATATTTTAAATTTTGTCCCTACTAAATTGTTCCATCAATACAATTCATGGAGAGAGGCTGGTTTTGAAAATCTGAAGGATCTAATAGATGATAATGGCAATTCAATATCTTTTGAAATAATAAAACAAAAAACTAGAAGTGATGATTTCCTAAATACTTCTCCTTAATATCCAAAATTCCAAAAGCATGGAAAGATGCCATAAAAAAACATTTAGTACAAAATAAGTTTGAAAAGCAGGAGGATAAAATAATGAATTTACAAAAGCAAAATTCACTGAAGTTTGTTTACAAAGATCTTTTAAAAAAATATAAAAGGCAACACACTGCTAAACATGAAACTTGGATACAAGTATTTAATAAAAGTATAAGTAGTGAAGAATGGTCTAAGATATATATCCGAGCGAAATCATGTACAAAGGATACCAAATTGATCGCTTTTAACTTTAAATAAATCCATAGAATAATAGCTACTAATGATTTTCTGAAGAGAATTAATATATTAGAAGACAACAAATGTACTTTTTGTAAGAGTGAAAATGAAAGCATTGAGCATCTCTTCTATGATTGTAATATTACTTCACAGTTTTGGTACCGTTTTATTGAATATTTTGCAACTTTTTACCCAAATATTGCACATTTACCCAAGAAAGAAATATTTCTAGGAAGTGAAAATCTGGACTGTTTGTGTAATTTCTTACTTATTTTGGCAAAGTATTATATTTATACTTGCCGATTCAATATGAAAAATCCTTCTATGTATGCTTTTAAGCAAATAGTTGCAATGTATAAGAACATAGAAAAATACACTGCTTTAGTAAATAAAAAAGAAGACCAATTTCTTCAAAAGTGGACCTCTATAATCAATATGTAATAGGTTTCTCATTTTATGCTAAACAGGAACATAATACTGCAATATATATATATATATATATATATATATATATATATATATATATATATACATATATATATAATGGACTCGCATATTGTTCAAACAATAAATATGTTGATCATATGCACGTGTGGGTGTGTTTTCTTTTTTTTTTTTTTCATTTGCTGTAGATTATATTTATTATCCTTAGATTATTATAAATGTTACATTGTAAGGTGACCTTGGGATGATTCCCCGACCCAGTGGTCTACCTATTACGGGGATTTAAAAAAAAAAAAAAAAAAAAACCAGTATAACTTAGCAAGAGTGGCCTTTAAGTTTTACCGATTATCAGAAATGGTATGTGATATGAGTTTACATGAACATATACAATTGAACCTTTTTTTTTGTTGCAGCTTTGGTTTGTCTAAATGAACACCATTTGCCCCAAACTTTTCTTATATAACCAAAAATGGCTGTATTTGCCAGCATGACCACCAAATAGTTAAACTGACCATTTGCTAATTTGACATGTCAAATATTGGACATAAGATATTCATAATTGTCCGTTGCATTTGTTTGGTCATTATCTTTTCCCATTGTCCTATATATTGTTTTAGTCAATATCTTTTACCATCATCCCATGCATTTATTTGGTTATTATTTTTCCTCATTTTAAAAACACTGTCATTCACACTTGAAAATTGAACAATTTTCATATTAGTTCCTCACACCAGATACTTTACACTATATTGTGTTGCCTTGGCCCTACTAGGGGCCCCGAGTGGCTGAGTGGTCTAAAGCGCTCTCCGTTACAAACCACTGCCATCTCACCTCTGTCTGCGTGTGTTCGAGTCTAAGATTCGGCAAATGTAGTTATGTGAGAAAGCTTGCCAGTAGCTTCTCGTGGGTCGGTGGTTCTTTCCGGGGGTTGTCCGGGTTCTTCCTCCACCATTAATACTGGCCGCCATGTATAGTCTATATTGTGCTGCAAAATGGCGTTAAACCATAACAAAACAAAACAAAAAGCCTTGGCCCTACTAATTAAAAGGAAAAAGAATCGAGCAAACATTTGTCATTATCTTCCTCCAACACATCTTTTTTGAGTACCTCACCAAATAAAACAATATTAAAAATGATTTATAATTTATTATCATGTATTTTTGAGGTAGGAATTGTGCTTGTTGGTAATTGAATGAGTTTCTAAAAATAACAACCAAAGTAACAATATACTGTAGTTATGTGAAAATACACACACACACACACACACACACACACACATCTTAGCTCATGATTATTAGAACCCTTTATAAGTCCTCCATCCCCCCATTTTAAATAATTGGGCTTCTTGTGTAAGTTGTGTATCAATTATGTATGGTTTTCAAAGAGAAATATTTGATTTATACCATTATTCATTGATAATGCTGCTCTTTGGTATTGGTCACAATATCATAGGAAAAGAGAGCCTGTTATCCAACATGGTAATACTAGCAACTTTGCACATGGCCTAAGAATTAATGACCCCACATTTGTAGAGTGCAGTATATGTTAAGCATAGCAATTAGATGATGTTTACTTATTTATAAACATTTCAAAAATGCTTTTTAATTATTACAAATCGTACAAACAGTATAAATAACAATCCATTTTTTTGTTCACTGATCTTGACTTTGAGGAGCCAGTAGCTCACTGTTTAAGTGGTTGGACTTGAAGTCTGATTTAACTCAAATATTTTATCATGCAAATATTATATTGGTAGTCATAACAGCATGATTCATTTTTTTAAAGGCAGAATGAGTCATCTGCAAAGCAATCAAAACTTGATAGTGTTTAACTTTGTGAAGCACAGCAACAGTTGGAAGAATTTTAAGTCTTTTGTATGACTATGCCAGGTTTATGACCTACCACATCCGAGGTGGATGCTCTAACTATTAGACAGACAGAGCAGACTCTTAACTGTTTATATGTTAGGCTTTTGGTACAGAAGATTAAATTGTTGCTCCAGTTTACTCTTATTTTGTAACACAGTATATTCAGAGATACCATGGTACAACATTTTTCATGGTACCCTGCTATGATGGTAATATCAAATGGGGGTTTAACTCAAGAACATCAGATGAGTGTGTGTAATTTTGGACTTTTAACATAGGTTTTTTTTTAAATCAGTCATATCGCTATGATGTCTGCAGTGGGGCAGTTTATAGTGACGTGTAGAACTGGAGCATCATGCCACAGACATGTAGTATGATGTCCCACCCAATCACATTATCCTGACACCAGCTGATCAGTCCTAACACTAACCTCTTAATGCTTAGCATCTAGCGAGGCAGCTGTTAGTAACATTTTTACAAGTCTTTGGTACGACTCCCCCAAGGATTGAACCCATGACCTCCCTCATCAGAGGCAGACTCTCAAACTACTAGGTCACCAGAGTGGTCAACTTCAGATGATGTCTAGTTGGTTCTAAATAAAAATGGTGCCAATTTGATATTGAATGGATCCATCTTGAAAATCTTACATTTTCTTCTCCTAATCAGAGAGTCCTATTGACCAAGGGTTATTACCAGAACACTTCTACTCAGGCATCCAATATGGCCACCACTGCTAGCCATCTTTAATCATTGTTATAGCTACTGCTAAATAGATGAAGATATCAGCATATGGTTTTCACTAAAGAAATGTTTTGAACTTTAAACAAAAAGTGCCTACTTGAGGTCCAATATGGACACTACAGCAGCAAATTTTGAAACTCTTCTAAACAGAGAAAGTCTTATCAGCATGGGATTTTCACTAATTGATTTTTTATGGTATCTGGTTGGTCTTAAATAAACTTTATTCCAATTTGATATCCAATAGCCAGTCACCTTTACAGATATCTTTAAACATTTTTCTTTTTTCCATTCCACCTAAATAGAAATCCTTATCACCATAGGGTTTCGCCATAAGGCTACTTATGATGTCAAGTTGGTTTTGAATGAAAATAACCTCAAATACAACTAATATATGGCACGTATTGAAAATCTAAAATTTTCATGAATGGATTTTTATATCAATGCTCAGGTCAAGCTGGTCCTAAATGAAATGGTGCCAATTTACAGACAGTTTTACTGCCACAGTGCTTATATGAAATTGTATCTCAATAACATCAGAGATGGTTTCAACACTTTGAAGTGTTTAAAAAACATGTTCTTGAAATCTGGTAATTCTTTTTATTCAGTACAGCATCAGTCCCTTCAAGTTATACTTGTTGTTTGTAAGTGTATTAAATGCTTCAACAAAATCATATTACTTTATTCAGATGTTAGTTTTTAGTAATTTGTTTTATAGGCCTATGCAAGTAAATAGCTTCTTTTCATTTGTATGTTAATTGCATTTTTGGGTACACAAACACTGGTTATTTTCCCATAGGTTGTTCAGATTCCTTCACCCATGTACCCCCCAAACAGCTTTGTGTCGTAATAGTGACCAGTAAGTGTTTTACATAAGTTGTTAAATATAGAATATTGCATGAGTGCTCATCTTCAATTAAAAAATTTAGGAGACAAGATCTGCCAAGTTTATAAATTTCATTTAAATTAATCAGAGATTAAGTATGTATATTCATCACATAACAAAACAGATACAAACTGGTATACAAATCAGTGTAAACTCAAAAAGTTAAAACTTGCTTTTAATTTCAGGCAGCAGATGGGTTTCTGTTTGTGGTACAGTGTGACACAGGAAGAGTAATTTTTGTCTCGGACTCCATTGTACCAGTCCTTCATATGTCTCAGGTAAAAAGTACATTACTAGAATCCTTACTTTTGTACATTATGTACACAGTAATTAACAGTATAGACCCATAATGCCATGGCAAGCTAAGGTTTAGCCTTTTTGTATTAATGTACACCTTGACCTGCCAGAGCATTATGGGATGTACAATGTACTTGTGCCCAACATTCACCTAGCAGCCAACAGAATAGACCTTTAATGTCCAGGCAAGCTCAATTTTGTGTTGACTTTGATTACAGGATGTAAAATATCTACTTGTACACAGCATGTACTTAACGATTTGACCTCTAATATGGCTGTTACAATGAACATTATTAAAAGTCTTGTCACTAGTTCTCCTAAATGGATTTCCATATCAACAGATGTCTTCAAATAGTTTCTGGTTTGTCCTAAATAAAAATGGTATTGATTATGCATGTAATGCCTGCCACAGTGGCTAATTTGAAAATCTTATCCCTCAGGAACATCAGAGATGGTTTCATTGATCAGCATTTAAAAAGAATGGGTGTCATCTTGATTATTAATTCCTGGAAATTCTTTTTGGGCAGTAGACATACATGCCAACTATTACATTTTTGATGTAATCATTCTAATTTTTTTACAGTTACATCGATAGTTTTGTTAGGGAGCAGACTATTGTGTACTTTTCAAGAAAATGGCATTAGATGCTTCGCAGAATGGGATTTTACAGCATGTCTTGTGAATAAAATTCCTAGTGCAGATGGATCTTTTTAAATTTTTAAGCATGTCCAACCAGAAAAAGGGCAAAAAACATACCACTTACAAATTTGAAAAGAATATGAGATTGTTGTAATACAATACTCAAGATTGGGCACAAAGGAATTTTTGGACTTCATGATCATTCAGCAAAAGTTAGACCTGTATCTTAGTTGAGTGTTGAATATCAATAATTTTTCAGTATATTTTGTGTTTATATTCTGGTTTTAATCAAATGGATTTTGCCCAATTTTGCCAAGAATTTTAATTATGGCATGTAATATTATAGATTACACTTTTTTGCCACTTTTTACCAAAAATTAGGCTTATACCTCTCTCAGGATTTGGAGGGGCCTCGAGTGGCCGAGTGGTCTAAAGCACTTTCCATTACGGATCACTGCCATTTCACCTCTGTCTGCGTGGGTTTGAGTCTAAGATTCGGCTAATGTAGTTATTTGAGAAAGCTTGCCAGAAGCTTCCCATGGGTCGGTAGTTCTTTCTGGGGGTTTTCCTGGCTTTTCCTCCACCAATAGGTTTTCCTGGCTTTTCCTCCACCAATAATACTGGCTGCCATGTATAGCCTATCATGTGCTGATAAATGGCGTTAAATTTTACAACAACAGCTCTCGGGATTTGGCATGCATGAGTAGAGTAACAGTCCCTTCAAGGATCTGTTGTTGAATATTGTTTCAAAAAATATTGCAAAAGTAAATAATGAAATCCAGAAGCTGTTGTAAATATTTTGCTTTAAATTTATATTCTGATCTCTTTTATTATTTCATATATAAAGATGACTTCCAAATTTAATAATTTTACCTCGTATTTTCTGGTCAGAAATGGGATTTTCAGTTTTGAGTATTTTACTTCCTAATCTCTAACCATAGATTTTCCAGAACTTCCAAGAAAGAACAATGGATCTCTTGTTTAATTTTAAATTACTTTTTTTTCAGATGAATTAATTGGTCTTTTTTGTCTGTTTTAAATTAAAAAAAAATCTTAAAAAGACATAGAACATCTTGATGGAAATGCATCATCATCACAAAGCTGACCCATTTGGGAGTAAAGGCCTACCATTTTTAAGCTAAAGCACTATGATGCACCACTGTAGATTTTGTTTGAATTAGTAATAGTGAGAAACCTAAAGCATCCAATGTATTTGAGTCCACAGTAGCCAAAAATTATCTAAACCTCTAAAATAAACAAGAGTAGAAAAGCTAATAATACAGAAAAATCTGGTTTGAAAGACCATGATGTGAGATCAACATTATTGAGAGCCCAGATTCTTGATGCAGAGATTCATTGGATTATATGGTATCTTGAGAAACAATGACTTTTGGAGTAAAAAAAGAACCGGTCTTTCAAGACTGGAAGGACTGTTAACATACTGGTACTGAAATGACTTTAGACCTTTGAAGACTAAAGCTGATTTTCATTGGTGTTTTCTTTTAAGAGATTTGTAGACATCTTCAAATTTGATGTTATCCTTAAGCTAATCTGCATTTAATGTTTCCATGACCTTATCTGTTACATGAAATCAGTTGACTTATAATTTACAGTTTACCTAGATCCCATACTTATATGGTGTATTACAGAGATTTTTTTCTATGCCATTACATGTATCATGATGTTGTTTAATATTATATGTTCTGTATAATTTTTTTCTTCTAGTCGGACTGGTTTGCTAACAGTTTGTATGAACTAATTCATCCAGATGATATGGAGAAAGTCAGAGAACAGCTGTCAACATCAGAATCTCAGAACACTGGCAGAATCCTTGATCTCAAGAGTGAGTCCATATAGATTTTTGGTTCTGCTTCGCATAGACCAGAAGAGCTTGAGATGGTTTGTTATATCTACTCCTCGAACTACATGGAGGATTGACATGAAATTTAACACACACATTCATCCCAAGGTCTAGCTAGTCCTAAATGTAATGGTGCTGCTCAGACATATTCAGTATGGTCACTACAGCAACTTAAATTCTGTTACAGATGCTCCTCCTGTATGAAAGGTCATCAACATAGGGTTTTCATTAAGACATCTTATGATGTATTGTTTGTCTGAATGTATGTGTTGCTGATCTGACATCCCCCAAAATATGGTGGCCACAGCAGCCATAATAATAATATTGCTGCTCATGAATAGAGAAAGTCATATAGACATTTTTCACAAAAAATACTTGTTGAATAGAAAGTCATATAGACATGGAGTTTTCACAACTAATACTTGCTGAATAAAATGTCATAGACATGGAGTTTTCACAAGATTCTTGAATAGAAAGTCATGTAGACATGGAGTTTTCACAAAAAAGAAAGTCATAGTGTAAAGGTTAGGTGGAATAGGTCGGGGTGGGGTGCTCCTAGTATTATATTTAATTATTACAGAAGATTCACCTTGGCTCACTTTTGTTAGAAATTTAAGTAGTGATAGAAAGATAAATTCCGAACCCCCAGTCAGCAATTCAAATAAACAACAATTTTCAACAACAGATGGTCATTTCTCAAATGAAATTCAATATTTAAAACCCTATCACTCTTCTTTCACTCGACCAAGTGACAGCCTATTTCATCATCTGACTTAGTGTGGTAGATTTTCCTCCAGTCCTGTACTATTCTTTCTCTTGACTGGTACTCCAGTTCCCCTCCAGTCCATCAAACTTCTGCCACCATTCTCTCCTTTTCTTGTCTCCCAGAAACTCAGGACCAACTGTACTAGGGTATTTCCCTTCTCCGTCTCCTACAGCTTCTCTGATCCCTAAAAGCTTCCTGTCTGAAGCTCCTTTGTAATTCCCAGAATAACAAAGTTTCCCAGCAATTTTGAATGATGTTGGAGTAGCTTATAATATCCCACAAGATGGTTTAGCGACTACTGATGTTTAGTTTTCAAGATACTAGATTTAAACTTGCGATTCCAATGGTGGCCATGCCTTACTCAACTTCGAGTGGATGTCGATTCACCCAGAGTCTACATAAATAGAAGACATTGCCCCTCCCCGGTAGTCTTCATGGGTGGATTAAGACCCCCACTTGATGTGTTCCTTTGAAGCCAACACAGGCAATTGATAACTTATGTGAATTGCCTGCTGCCAAAATAAGGCACCAGTGACAAGTTCCTATGACCATGTTATACACAATGGCTTTGACACCTCGTTGTTCGCAAGGCTGACATTTATGACACAAAAGTATTAGCCATCTTGAAAATCTTTATATTGTTATTTCGGAATTGCTATCGTGTTATGGGATTGTCACAGAAAGACTTCTTTTGATGTCTAGTGGGTCACAGTTGAAAATTGGTGCTGATCTGACATCCAACAAAGCTGCCATGGTGGAATCTTGAAAAGTTTGTTATTACTACTTTTTCTATATGGATAAAATATATCTTCTGATGGTCCAAAATGAAAATGGTGCAGACCACACCACTGTGGTAGCCATTCTGAAAATCTCATTATGGTTACTTCTCATGAACAGATATATAGAAATGGGGAGTTCATTAAAAAATGTCTTTATTTTAGTTTATCTTAAATTAAAATGGTTCTGAAGAGACTTCCAGCATCGGTGTTATAGTATCATGTCTTGAAAATCATAGCTTTTGAACATATGGCCATAATGGCATGTGGTTTTCTCCGAAACACTTCTCACTGTATGTAGTTTAGTCCAAATATAACTAGTACTGAATCAAAATGGTGAAATAACCTTTAACATAGTAACATCTAAAAAAATCTTGTTATCTGCTCACTTCTTATCTACACTTTTGTGAAGTAGTTTAAAAAACAGACCTGACTGACAAAGGAGTAATGTCCAGGTCATTGTTTTCATTTTTATATTTAATTGAGCCTATGGACATGGTAAAAATGTTTGTACAAATTAATTTTTAACAGGCTTTGTATTCAGATAAATAAGATGATGGCACTTTCTCATTGATTTTATTGTCAAAAGTCTCTACTCAGTTTTTTTCTTGTCCCATTCTCCCAGTGTCTCACCTGCAAAGCATAAGCATATGTCACTGTTAGAATGGTTTAAGTGGGGATGCTGGTTGGGATTGTATTGTCCATGGTGTTGTCATGGTTTAGACCATATAAGTTGAGCTGGTTTTTATATTTAGCTCAATTTTTCTAAAACTGTTGCACAGACTCCCTGTCTTACTGTATTATTGATAAGTACTTTACAATCCCTCAGTGATTAAGATTAAATTAGAGACTGATTCATACAGACAACAAAATGAGATTATGTACAAAAAGTAGAAATGATTATTTATGAATATCTTTGCATAAATTCTTCATAAGTGTTATTCTATTTTCAGCTGGAACTGTGAAGAAAGAAGGACATCAGTGTAAGTTTCTTCTTAGTTACAACATGCTTGCATAAAATATTTATTCTTTATTAGCCCAGAGAAATTTAAAAATGGCATTAACAAATATGATTTGCACATGAAATGTGTAAATGAATTGATCATGCTTTTTATGGAAGTGAGAAGGTACTGACTCAGAGTTAAATAGTTTTAGATCCATGGAAAGATTTAAATGGATTCATTGTTTAGTTTCATACTTTATCTTTAAATGTGAGTGAAATGAAGGTGGTAATGGGGAAAATGTTATGTACACAGATCAGCTGTATTGGAATAATCAAGATCTTTTTTCTCTCCATAGCTTCAATTCGGTTATGTATGGGATCACGACGAGGTTTCATATGTAGAATGAAGATGGGAAATGTGCAAGTGGATCCATTGACAGCAAATCATTCAATCCGAATCCGTCAAAGAAACACACTTGGTCCAGCCAGTGATGGCAACCATTATGCTGTTGTCCATGTTACAGGCTATATAAAAAACTGGCCTCCATCAGGTAAAATAACAAGATAGAACAGCACAAAACTTGTTTCAGAATAAGATTATAATCAGAACTTGTGAAAACTATTACATTGGTCTTTTTATGGTTTATGCCAATATTAATCAATCTTTTTATACTTTATACCCATCTTAATTAGATAATCTTTCCTTTGAACTTGCTTGCAATGCTTAAGCATGACACAGTTGTACTTATTCTGTAAAGAATGACACCATCAAGATTAACTTTTTGTATTAAATTTTCAATGTCTGTATTTGTCATGAAGTTTACAACTGGCTGAAATCTACACATTGTATTTGACTCTCATGGGTCTTTTGACAACTTTTCAGAAGCTCTTGGTTGACATAAATTTGCTTCCAGGCATTTTCAGATGTGAGTGGTGAAATGGTAAACTTAAGAGTCTGTTATTTTGCCAAAATCATCCCATACAGCAGAGTTCATGTCATTTTGAATTGACTTAACAACATTACTCCCCCAGCTTTTGTTTCATTACAGTGCATTTATAATCAAAGTAAATGTCAACTTTTGACAGTTTACCCTTTAAAGAGAAATGTGGAAAGTTAGGTAAAGATATTTATGCTCCATATTCAATTTAAGATCTAATTGGTTTTCAGAATAGATCTAGTTGTGATGCTGATATATACAAATCTAGTTTGTGTGAAAAAAGACAAGGGCTGGGCTAATCAGGCAGACTCTGCCTTTTTAACACTAATTTGCCTCAGTTCCTGCCTTGTTAATACTAATCTGCCTCAGTCCCTCCCTTGATAATGTAATTTGCCTCAGTTCCAGCCTTATTAATGCTAATTTGCCTCCATATTAATATAGCATGCTTAGTTATAACAAATTCATGAAATTCATAGATAGTGATATAAGAACAATAGATAATACAGACATCACAACTTCAAAGTTCTGTTGCAGTTTTTGAACAAGGATGGGTGGGTTGAGGATGAGACCTGCTACAAAATAATACAGGTCCTCAGATGTCATTTCTTTCATGAGGTTTTGCTACAAAATAATACAGGTCCTCAGATGTCATTTCTTTCGTGAGGTTTTGCTATAAAATAATACAGGTCCTCAGATGTCATGTCCTTTGTGAGATTTTGCTATAAAATAATGCAGGTCCTCAGATGTCATGCCCTTCGCGAGGATTTGCCATAAAATAATACAGGTTTTTCTAGACCCATTGGTGATTTTTAAATGCCAGGAGATGCATGGAAATTGGATCATTGAGAAAACTATTTCAGCTTAGCATGACTAGCTTTTTGATCACAAAATCCTATCCAGTCTGAGGTTGAGACCAAAACAGTGTGTGTGTAACATCTGAGTGACAATGGCTTGGCCTCTTCTGGGGTCACCTGTCAGGATTCTTCTCTTCTACTGATACATGTCTGTTGATTACACATAAAGTGATACTTGAGCTGCTAGATCAAGTGCACAATTTAAATTTGTTTTGATATTTCTTTGCTAAACAGAAGAATGAATCACTAGCAGTTATTTTTACAGCAATCTACATATTTGTTTTTTTTTTTAATTATCATAGATGATTATACATTTTATTTTTTTGTGCAAACAAGTATCTAGTATGGCCCTCAATGCCAAATTTAGGCATAATATAAACAGTTTGAACAGGCCTCTCAAATTTATTTTATGCCAAAAAGGGCCTCTAGAGCTTCCCATAGCTTAGGTCCTCTCTGTGTCTAAATCCAGCACTGATGGCCCTTATTAGATCATTTAATTTTTTATGGGGTTTTGGGTTTTAAAATTTTTTTTATATGTCCACATCAGCAATTATTGATTGCTTTAAATTTGAATCAGAAATTCTAGCACTTGTTGGAAATTGTTGTTGCTAAAAATTGACAGTAAGAAATATTTACTCTTTAGTTATTTGTGCTAATAGCTCTGTTTATTGCTGGGCATTGTTAGGGATGGGAATTTAGACAATGTTCTCTACCAGATGGCTGACAGAGATGCTGTTCAAGCAATCCATTTGAATGTGATTTAGAAGAACCCTTTTAAAGAACCTTGGCATCATTTCCTTTTAGCTTGTTTTTTTTTATTAAAGAAAACATTCATATATGATGTCAACCCCACATTAGTAGGAAGTGAGGCATTGGTATCTTGGCGTTGACAGTTTGTTAAGACTTAGAGGTTTTAACATCATAGGAAAGCTAGAATGCACTTGATTTAGATTTCAGCATAAAGCAAAGTATGGAGCCTTGTTTGTTTCAGATCAGGTCAAGTAAATGGCAGGATCCATAAGCAGTTGACTTTTTTCTGGAACTGTGTTCTTTTTTCATTGAAATAAAATTCTCAAGTATCTAGAACTTATGATTACAACAAAGTTTGAGCAATGTCAACAACTAATTCACAACATTTCTTTTGTGTGGAAGTTATGTAATAAATAATTTTGTATACTTATACTTTTCTTCTTGGAAATGTTTATTCTCATTGTCCTTAATTTTGTTATATACCAATCCCACACATACCACCTCATTGATGTGAAGTTGCAAAACAACCTCACCCAAAATTTGTGTGATTTGATGTAAAATTACCGAGTACAGTACATTTGGAACTCAAAATCTCTAAATCATGTACTAAATCTCCAGCCCCCACCCAGTAATTCTTCTGGATTGATTTACAGGTGTGCAACTTGACCGTAGTGAGGTAGATGAACATGGAGGCAGTCACTGCTGTCTTGTGGGTATTGGACGATTACAGGTGACCAGTATGCCAAACTGCAGTGACATGATGAGTAATGCAGCTGAATTTATCACAAGACATAGTGTAGATGGCAAATTCACGTTTGTAGACCAAAGGTTTGTGTAATTATGATTTGAGAAATTCATTTAGAAATTATAGATTAACCCATGTGTCAAATTGTGCGGTTTAACTTGATCATCATAAAATGGTCCCTTTATTCAATTAAAAGAAAATTTTAAATATAACAAAACATTGATAAATGATACTAAATTGTAGTTAAATTTATTTTCTTAGCTTATATTTTAGTTTATGAATCAGCCATTAATTCTGTTTTGTACAAATATTTATGATCATGAATTATTCTTTCATTCTGTATATTCTAGCTTACAATTGCAAACTGCATAAACCTGTGTATTTGTAGTTTGTTAGGAGTAACCATTAGAGCAAAAGGTTTAACAGATATACATGACTGATTGAGCCACTAAAGAATAGAAAACATTTAAACTTTTTGATTAAAAAGAACACAAAAGTACAGATGAAATACAGCAATAAATACAAATATGATACAGTTACATATATTTTTTGATGATTTTAATAAAGTTCAAATTTGAACAATCTTTATGTACAGTAATTAAAATAAAGGCAATATAAAAGCAGAAGGCAATTTTTATTTCTTGTCTCAAATTATTCAGCAATGAGAAATCTTGTTTTTCAAAACTATCGAGCAATTTAATGGTGAAAAATAGAGTTTGTTCATTAAATTATTAATAATTTCAGATTTCAGAAAGGTATCATTTATATTACATGAAGCCATCCAACAGCTAGCATTTAATTGGCCAATTTAGCCAAGCAGTTAACAAGAGAAATTTGATATTTGTCAATAAATATTGAATTAAATCTATTATTGTAATTAATAATATTGTGGGAAAATAATGACTTCAGGTGTGTAGGGGGAGAAATTCATCTGTTCATGTAGTCATATTTGGTAATTCTGCATATAGCGCTCTCTCTCTCTCTCTCTCTCTCTCTCTCTCTCTCTCTCTCTCTCTCTCTCTCTCTCTCTCTCTCTCACAGACACACACACATACAAAGAAATTTGAATGCATTCACTTGTTTAGCCTCCTCCTTTACTTCCTCCTTTAATCCTTATCTTTTGCTATTTGTGGATGATCATTAATATGTTTGTTCCCTGGCTGTTTCCCCCCCCCCCCCCCCATCTACCATTGGTAAACTGGGCAAGTAGTATGTATATTGGGGATTTAAGGATGAAAAGGGCCATGGTCTGGGTCACAGTTATTGAAAAAAGGAAAACTGTTTCCACACAGATGCTTGACTTGCACCTCAGATGCTTTGAGTGACCTTTGTAAATTGCTAAAATTTAAAATAGGAAAGATGCCTTTGTGGGTCAAAGATGATGGTGACATGTAAAAGAAATATGCTTTCTACAGAGTATTTTGTGTTGTTACACCAAACTTTATGTGGAAGGCTTGCAGCTTCCATCGGAGACAAGAAAGACTACTTTTTTTTTAGGGTCATGCTATATAATTTTTAAGTATGCAGTCCTACCTGCCTTGACAAAACTTTTTTAAATGATTAGCAACCAAGATATGAAAGACACTTATTAATTTTGGAATCAAAGGTCAAGGACTCAAGGAAATAAAATAGCCTCCACAAAATAACTAAAATCCTATGGCACAAAACTAGAACCAAACGTTTGGGATCAGAAAAGGCCCAGTCAGTCTTGGGGACCATAAATCAAAGATCAAGGTCACTGAGACTGAAGAAAATTCATTTCAACAAATTGACTTAAGGGCTGCTCCATTTAAATATACATGAGACCCAGGGAAGGCATGTTTTTAAAAACTACATGCCAGGGTACTTGGATTTCAAAAGTTTCATATTAAAATGATTAGAAAATTCTAAATTGCATCTATGGGTGTGTGCCCCACATTAAAAGTACAGTCCCTGGGTCCCAAGGAATGTTTTACTGGACCAATCCTAGCTCCAATATCTTTTTATCTTGGCCAGATTTTGCAAATTATTTGCCCTTAAATGAAGGAAGAACCTATTTTTACAACTAGACATATTTAGTATTGCTTGGAATTGGTGCTGTGTGACAGACAGAGTGCACAAGTCAGGTATTATAACTGTTTGTTACCTTAGTATCTGACAAGTGGAAGTATTTTACATGCATGAAAAATAGTATTTTTCTATTTACCTCATGTTTCAATGTACCATTTACAGTACCTTGTTAATACAAATGATGACCTTCCATCCATTACATTCTTAATTAATATCTAAAGAACAATCTGAGATATTTTTATGAAACTTGGAATACATTGGTATAAAGGCACGAGTTTGTGTTCTCTAAGATTTGGTTTTGTCGGAATGGTACTTTGAGAATTTCCCAAAAACTTTTTGCAAATTGTAATTAGAATTCATATCTGAAGAGGGGGTGGGGGTGGTATTCCATAAACACTGCTTTTTGACATATCTATTTGAGAACAATCTTTGTTTTGCAGAGTGACCAACCTTCTTGGGTATCAGCCACAAGATATGCTGGGGAAGTCTGCATTTGATTTTTACCATCCTGAAGATCAGACACATATGAAAGATACATTTGAGCAAGGTACGAGTATTAGGCACAGCTGCAGTCAGCCAAACTATAAAACAGGTTTAATGTAGCTGAACATATTATTTGGCAAAATTTGTCTCAAATGCAAAACAAAATTGAAAGATACTACAGTTACTACAGTTTTGTTGTTGATTGCACTGACATTGGTTTAGGAGACGGTACAGTTTTGCATTTAGCTTCATTTCTTTTAAATCTCTGTAGTCATGAAAAGTGATGGATGCATTTATTTTTAGAAGTATTTTTGTTAAGCAATGGTAGGCTGTAATTACCCTCTTTTCAGGTACAGCTGATGACTTTATATCTTTGCATTAATCTCAGATTCTGTTTCTTGTTTAGTCATAAAGTTGGTAGATACTTTTGGCAACCAATATTCATACCCTTAGATGGTGTTCACAATGACCTATTTTTATTAATCTATTGGCTATTTTACCTTGATGGATGGACTATGCAGCAACATAATGGGCTAGATAAAGCATTTTGCTGAATCCTTTAACTAAGACCTAAATTGTACTGGTGAAAGTTTGTTCTGCTAAATGTTCTTTCTAAATTATAATCTGCATGTTCCAGCAGATCAAACTATGTTCAGTTCAGTGTATAGTATTGATATAGCACTTTGCATGAAATAAACAGATAGATGCACACATCATGTTTTTGAAACTTTCTGAGACAGAAACTTGAGATTATAATCCGAAAACATTGACAAATATTTAATTACAATACAGCTAGAATTATCATGAAATTTTGATTTTTTATTTATATAAAAAAAACTTGTCTCTTGACTAGACTAATGAAAGTTTGATGACATAGTTTTGCCATAAGTTTCATATCTGATGTTGAAGTTCTTTAGTGTCTTGCTCCAAATGTTTTGAGAAATTATGTTATGAAATTATTTCTGTTACATTGTTAAAGATTATCTCTCATATGTTGCCAGTTTTGAAGCTGAAGGGTCAGGTGATGTCCATGATGTACAGATTTAGGGCATCAAATAGGGAATGGATATGGCTCCGAACAAGTGCTTTTAGTTTCCAGAACCCTTATACAGATGAAGTGGAATACATTGTTTGCACTAATACCTCGGCGAAGTAAGATATATTTTCAAGTGGACATTATAATTGTTGTCATCATCATCATTATCACCATCGTCTTTATCATTACAAGTTTACCTTCACTAAATGCAATGACAAATGCATAGATCAAAGACTTTTGCACTGTTTGAAAAAAATTAGGTCAGCATCACTATTTTGCCAATTTTAGTTTAATAAGATTTGAAGGACTAAAGGGATTGAAATTTTAATAATGTTTGAAGGGCTACAGAGATTGAAATTTTAATAATGTTTGAAGGATTACAAGGATTGAAATTTTATAATTGTTTGAAGGACTAGAGGAATTGAAATTTTAATATTTAATTGACTACAGGGGATTTTAATGTTAATAATTTTGGAAGGACTAAAGGAATTGAAACTTTTTAATATTGTTTGATGGACTACAGGGATTGAAATTTTAATATTTGATGGACTACAGGGATTGAAATTTTAATATTGTTTGAAGGACTAAAGGGATTGAAATTTTAATAATGTTTGAAAGACTACAGGAATTTAAATCAGCTTTTTATTGAGGAAATGTTGGTCATGTTTGAGTCTTGTGAGTCCAACTTTGATAGAGTTATGAACCATTTTCTCTGTATCAAAACATCAGCACTAGATAAAGAGTGAAATTAAAACAAAAGTGGAAATTTGAAAGATGTTTCGGTTTACTAAATTCATATTTAAATTTCAAACCATATACATAAATCCTGTGTACATTTTTTTTTTACCATAATCAATTTCAGAACAGTTCAGCAAGCTTCCTCTAACCCTGCTTCAAATCTCCCAGACCCAGTTGAGCAGAGTGCTGAGCCTAATCATGCAACACTAAATTTTGCCCCACAGAGAGTAATGCCAACTCCAGACATGGGTATCCAGGCCACAGCTCAAGTCAAACCAGATTACCGGGATTCCTACCATCAAGAAATGTATCCTGGCCAGGCTGGCTTTCCAAGGGGCCAGTTGGGGAGACAAGATATGTATACTGGATACAATGCTCAATCCCCCATGAAGTACCCTACCAATAGTGTAGCCACTACGTTGCCATTGTCACAGACTAGCATGGTTCAACAGAGACAAAGTCCTGCTCAGGCCAGCAGCTGGGGCTCAGCGCAGGGACACTATGCTCAAAGTCAGGTCAGGATTTGAACATATTTATACATTTGCTGTTCCAAACTCCAGACACTTTTGGAACAAGAAATGCATGCTAATTTGTATAGGTTGTCAATACATCATATTTGTATCAGAATTAGAATGGCATTGTTGTTACCAAAATTATGTGGACACTGAGCAGAGGAAGCAAAGATTTCACTGTATATATAAAATGAGAATTGATATTCTGCCAGAGTGCTGTTTTTGTCTCAGGACAGCTATGTGCCACAAATGTGTTTTAAAATTTATTAGCATGAATTTTCCTGGTTAAATTTGAGGAATTTTAAGTTTATTGCATTTAATGAACTTTGAATATAGATTTAATGGTAGGAACTAAATAAACCAAAATTTCTTATTTCAAGAAACATAATTCTTTTTTCTTTTTTAAAACTAACAATTAAGATTTAGCTGTTTTCAGAGGGGCACTAAATTCGAGAAGGAGCTACAATTAAACTAAACCTTTGATTTTTTTTTCTCTATCAAAAGCTTTTTTATTTGGTCATAACTTATTCAGCTTTTAAGGGAAGGGCATAAAATGTCTGTTTTGCACAGTATTGTCTCATGCTGCCCATGATCATTGGAGAATCCTTTTGTTGCCAGTTTTATTTCCAGATATTTTAGGATAAGTGTCTTATTTTAAAATCATATCTTTTTATAAACCCTTTGTGTGTTCAAGGATGTAAAAATAGGCCTTATGCATCCACCATGGATGTCATATGATGCCACTATAACCTTTCTGCCATAAATGATGTTGATGCTGAAAGGTTTTGGATGTTTTGAAAGGAGCACAGTTTATATAAAAGTATTTGATATTGAATTGTAAAGATTTTACCCTTTTTGGTTCTATCTTTGATATATATGCTTTTTTTTAAATAATTAGACTTGACTCTGCACTATTTAGCCAGGATTATGTTGCTGTGCTATACATGCAAGCATACAAACATACATACACACACACACATGTGAAATTCTTTCAAATAAAATTTAACATTAACAGAAAGAACATATTATTTAAGTCATAGATTTAATATTGTGGGTCTGTTAAGAATGTTAAAATTTTAAATGTGATTTAAATTTTTGAACTCGAGGTAATGCATTTTATGATAATGAAAATCGAGCTAGGTATTGATTAATGCTAGTTCAAGTACTCACAAGCAATCATTACTTATGGCTGTGCCTGTAAAATGTACATTTGACCCAGGGAAGTCACTTTTAATATAGAATAGTCACCCATAGATCAATTTAGAATTTTGTATTGTTTTCAGATGAACTCTGGGTAATCTAAGTACCCTAATGTATATATTTTTAAAAAGTTGCCTCCCTGGGTACCATGTATGTTTAAATGGAATAGCGCTTTGTATCATTAACTATTGCCCTAACTGTATCAGACTTTAATCAATATGTGCCATTTGCAATTGAGAAACCATCAGGTTTAATCTCTTCAAGGTTTTTTTCCATTTCCTGACCATCCATATATCCTTCATTCACAATGTTATTTCTGGAGCATAATTCTGGTGAAATGTTTTATACTTAATAGATTTGTGATCAAGGTGTGCGTTTTGCTTAGTGGAATTCTTTACGTTCATTATTTGTAAAGTTTTTGGCACTAATCATTGACTAGAGAAATCTAATGTCAGTTGTTCCATTGGTCAGTTGGTGCAATATTACTATCACTACTCCTATTATACTACCTGGGAAATTGCCATGAAACTTGACCGACACATTCATCCCAAGATCTAATTGGTCATAAATGAAAATTATACAACTTTGACTTCCAGTAGGACTTTACAGTGAACATCTTGAAAATCTTGTTTTCACAGCTACTTTTGGATGGATGGTCATATCAATATCGGTTTTTCACTAAAATACCTCTTAAGATGTTAGCATGGTCCTAAATGAAAATGGTGCTAGTCTAACATCAAACATGGCCAAAAGGCAAATCAGCATAGAATTTTCACCAGAAGACTTCTTATGGTATCTACTTGGTTCCAAATTAATGTGACCATATTGAAACTCGCGTTGATGCTACTTCTCCTTAATGGATGATAAAATCAAAATGAGGTTTTCACCAAAAGACTGTCCATTTGATCCCAAATGAAAATGGTGCCAATATGACATCTATTATGGCCGTCAAACCAGCCAGCCAACTTTAAAATCTTATTATTGCTACTTTACCAAAACTGAAATGTATCCCAACTAATTTTCACAGAGATTTCTTGTGATATACAGCATGTCCGAAATGAAGTTGATGCCAATCTGACCTAACATTTGGCAGCCATCTAATATTTGTCGGAATGTATGTATTGCTTTGTTGGCAAAGGGTTTCATGATACAATTTCTTATGTTAGTCATAAATGAAAATGGAATCAATCTGATGTCAATACCACTGTTGCCAATTTGAAATTTTTTTATTGTCCAAGAATATGAGAACTCAGCACTGCAGTGTTCATCACTCAGCATTTTCATATAAAGACTGGACCGCTCTGGTGGCCTAGTGGTTAGTTTGTCCACCGTGGGAGGTCTTGGGTTCGATCCCCAGTTGAGTCATACCAAAGTCTTACAAATGGTATTCACAGCTGACATGCTTGACGCTCAGCATTAAAAGCTTAGTGTTAGGACTGGTCGGCCTGGTGTCAGGATAATGTGACTGGGTGGGACATCATGCTACATGTCTGTGGCATGATGCCCCAGTGCTAGACATCACTATAAACTGCGTCACTGTAGACATTGTAGCGATATGACTGAAAATTATTAAAGCTGCATTAAAAATCCTAATAAAACAGACAAAATCAAATAAAGACTGGTCTTTTCTCTGGTTCCTTTGATAGATTTTCAGAAAGTCAAGCATCAGTCTCTTCAAGATTCTCTCCTGTTTTGGTTCATCCTCCATCTATTCATCTGTTATTCACACTTTTATTTCAGGAGCAGAATCCCAAATTGTGTGAATTTCTTTTAAATCTGTCTGCCCATCAATCTGTCCCTCTTGCATAATTTTGTTCTAGAAGAAAAAATAAGTTGAACTAGTTGACACACACAATGTGTTTCACTTTTATACATATTATGTTATCAGTGCACACTTTATGTAAATAGGAAATACTTGAGAATCTTGCTGTCTCCTGGTAAACATTTTGCAAGGTAGGGGATGTAAACAACTCTGTCTTTTTATTATTGTAACAAGTTGGTTGTAAGATTTTACTGAGTTATTATGTATCCTTCTGATTAACAGTGACTTAACATGTTATTTTATATTGAACAGGGAGGTGATTATGCAGGCACTGCACCAGGAGCGGTATACAGTCAAATCAGCCCCCCAGGGACTTCACCAAGTAAGAATAGTAAACTTCCAATACCGTTGTTGTTGTTGTTGTTGTTGTTTTAGGGTTTAATGCCATTTTTCAGCACACAATATGCTATTCATGGCAGCCAGTATTATTGGTGGAGGAAGAACCCGAAAAACCCCAGGAAAGAACCACCGACCCACGAGAAGCTACTGGCAAGCTTTCTCACATAACTGCATTAGCTGAATGTTAGACTCGAACCCACGCAGACAGAGGTGAGACGGCAGTGATCCGTAACAGAGAGCGCTTTAGACCACTCAGCCACACAGGGCCCCTCCAATTACGTATATACATGCTTATAAGTCAAACTGCAAACAACATAGCTTAATGCAACTGCTGATCAGGGTCTATGTTGTTTTGTTCTACTGATTACTCCTAACAAATTGCACAGACACAGATCTGCTGGCACATTATGTCATGACAGATGTGGGTCTGTCTATTTTGCAGCTGGACTTGTTTTATAAGCAAGTGTATACAGTATTGTGAATCTGAAATCTTTAACAAACTTTGTTGAGTTTGGCACTTTCATCTATTTGTTTTTCATGATTTTTTTTCTTTGCAAAAGACTTATTTCACTATATTTCTGACTTTACAATAGTCTCTAAATCTGCCATTGTCTTAACTTTCCATGGAAATTGTCCACAATGTTTTTGTTTTTTTTTATACACGTTACTGAATTTTGAGGAATTTACCTTTCTTATTGTATGTGTAGTTTTTTAAATGGTAATGTCCATTTATGAAATCAGTTTATTTATAAATAAATCCATAATGCCTTTTGTTTTTTTGACCATTCATTTCTGCTGACCAGTATTTATCCATTTCTTTTCTTTGTTTTTCTTAGTCTGCTTTAAGTAATTACACTGGTCATATATTCATATTTTATGTAGCTTCGATGAGTTAAGTCTGTAACACAGTGTTTGAGAGACCCAAGGAATTTGTCATACTCAATTTGTGCTACGTGGTTTTTGTTATTCACTAAAATTAAATTCATTATTTATTCTATATCTTGTCGGTTTGTCAACCAGTTGTTCCAAAATACCAATCTCTGATGCACATCATGAATTTTTAACCTTTATCATCTCATGCATGCCATGTTGACAAGTATTTTCTGACATTTAAAGTCACCTGTAATTGTTACATGACTTAAAGATTCTTCTAATTTACTTAAACTTGTCAGTAGGTCACTTAAATATTATGATTCACCTCTGTTGATTTTGGGCATTTCTAAATACATCCCAAAAAACGTTTATGATTTTCCTTCAAATTAGTTTTAACCCATACACTTTCTTTGAACTCACTTGACATTTTAACCATGGCTGATTTTGGTTTTCATTTTACATTTACAAAAATTTCTCCTCCTCATCCTACAGGAAAATTAAATGGAAACGTTTCATAACCACTTTACGTTGATGCATTTTAGTTCATCAGACTTGCATTTTTTAAAATCAGAGTCATTGTTAAAATCCTTTTCAGCAATAACAAATGCTGATTTACAGTGTTATTTATATGATTACTATTTTATTTACCTGCCCATGCACATCCTTACAGTTTTTCTGGACCACACAAAATGAACATGAATTTTGTCAATATTTTATTTTTATTCTTTTTGGTTTCTTGCAATTTCTCTTTGTAAGGTTCTTCTTGATCTCTACTTGTACCATTTGTTACAATTTTTCCCATGAATTGATTTTGGTCGGGATGTTTTTCAAGAAATATATGTTTCATTGTCAGGGATAATTACTTTAATCAGTTTAAACCTAGCCTCATTGCTATCACCATTAGTTTCATCAGGTTTACCCATTCTTGTAACATTTTCACAATCGACAGCTGCATCTTTGTGTCCCGAGTAAAGACACTTAGCAACAATGTCCGGACTGCTAGTGGTTAGAGCGTCCACCTAGGATGCGGGAGGTTGTGGGTTCATTTCCCGACCGAGTCATACCAAAGACTTATAAAAATGGCACTAACAGCTGCCTCGCTTGGCACTCAGCATTAAGAGGTTAGTATTAGGACTGGTGGGTCTCGTGTCAGGATAATGTGACATCAATGCTGCATGTCTGTGGCAGGATACCCCGGTGCTGGACATCACTATAAACTGTCACACTGCAGACATTGTAGTGATATGACTGAAAAATTGTTAAAGCTATGTTAAAAGTCCAAATCACACACACAAACACACATTTCCTTAGCATAATATGGCCCATAATGATTTAATGCCATCAAAAACAAAATCTTATCGGAGATTCTTTTTTATTGCCATTAATTCACAGATACTTGACTGTATCACAAAACATTTATGAAAATACCTGGTCTTTTTTATTATGCATGTAACTATGTAGTTCATTATGTGCTGTGCTATATCACTAACCATTTGTAGTCATACAAATTGAGTGTTGACATGTTGTAGCCCTAGCACATCTAACACATGCCCCTTGTCATCATTACACAAGAAAGAGAACAAACAGTCTGGAGACTGTTCAGAGAAAACTGACTTTTATATGAACAACATGTTTAAGCAAGAATTGCATTACTTTGCTGATGTTTTATCTTTTGGCACTTTATATAAAATAATTGTATCTTCCTTTCAACATTGTGTTTCATTCTCTGTTACCAGATTGCCTTAAGTTTTCATTTTTGTAGTAGCAGCTGTTTTGATTGTCTGAAAGTAATTTCTCTGCCTTTCTTTGAAAAGTAACTTTTATCTCACATTCTTCCACTTCAGGCAATAATGCAGGGATGTGGCAGCCATCATCATGGCAACAGGGTGGTGCAAATGATGGTAACCCAGGGCAACAAGGTCAAGCAGGCCCCCAGCAAAATCAACCTGGGCAGCAACCAGAGGAGTTCAGTGATATGTTCCGTATGCTTGATCAGCAAGGGCAAGAGTTCAGTGACCTATCAGGAATGTTCACAACATTTACTGATTAGACTCGTTCATTGGCCTTGTGGCCACAGTTTGTGCTCTTTATTTCATGTGTAACAAAAGTGACTTCTCAGTAGGTGACATTATCATCCAGTCTCTAACATCAAGATAACGTGGATTAGATTTCAGACATTAGCGGTTTGCTTTCAGTCCCTGCATACCAGTTCACCAGGGAGACTTTCAAGACTCATATGGATAGTTCCACAGTTGGTTCCTCTTCTTTTTCTTGTTTGTACAATTGTTTTTCTGGGACTTGCTGCTAAACACTCACAAATAGACTTTCTTAAAACGTAAGTTAAATTCTACAAACAATGTTGGAGTTATGTGCAATCTGTTAAGTTATTACATGTTTTCTGTGTGTCATCAAGTGGGTGGGACCAAGACACACAGGCTAACTGGCATTTTGTAACATAATCTAATTATTATTGAAATACCTTCAGATAATGTTAGCAATTGATGTCAGTCGATACACTGGAACTGTCAAGTCATTGGTGGACCAGACGGCTAGAAATCTAGATCACATCGAGTAGTCGGAGGATGGGAGAGATTTAAGGAGTAAATATTTTAATTCTGTCCTGGATGTGAGACAGAAAAAGAGCATATAGTAATATATGGGACCAACACTTAATATACAAATGACTGATTATGTTGGAATATTCACATACACACATTAGGTCAACATATTTTTATACACCTAAAAACTTGTAGAGCTTGCAGCTTTCATTCAAATTTTGTTTCTGTATATTTAATGTAAATGTCCTGTTGGATAAATTCTGCCCAAGCAGTTCTAATGTATTCATTGGTATTTATTGGATCTTTTTGTCATCAGTGATGGAAGAGGTGGAACAATCTAATTATTAATCTTGTGCAACAGATCATTTTCAAAGAAAAAACATTGTGGTTGTCTTCCCCATTTAATGGGTAGATTGTTAGTGGTATGAATTCTCAAACTGAGTTTTTATGTTCCTACTCACAAGGAATCCTAAAAGAATACACACATTTTCATGGTGCAGAGAAAAAGGTATATAGTCCACACAAAAGTATATGCATACAATATTACACAGTATATAGCTTTTTGTTGTAGATTTTAAGATTTTTTTTCAGATTGTTTATTGTTATTTACTTATAACTTTGACTTATATAATCAAAGAAACTGAGTTTAAGTCATGCAGTTTATTACTTTCCAATACTTTTTGTGTCTTGATAATTCATTTATTGTTTTGTGCACAGTATAAGTTTTGAAGTAGATCTTGTTTTTTACTTTAATAAATATGCAGATGCATGATCTGTTAATAATGCTGACCTTTTGTCACTGCTATGACAAATAAAAGCACAACATAGTAGTTATAATGTCCATGCATCTATTCAGTTTCAGAAATTGATTATTTGTTTTAAAAGTGCAATAGCCTTCTGTCATCATGGGTTATCATTACATTTTGCCCACAAATACATCTGGGGGATGGGAGGGAGTGAACATCCCTAGAGATTAAAACGGCCATGGATATTGAATTTCAAAAACATGAAGCAAAGTGGTAAAGATGTTTACAATACGATGTATAAAAGATATATACTGGCAGGGATACAACTTAATATATCTTTGGCTGTAGATTGGCATTAGATATGTGACCAGGTTATTTGTCACATCTATATGGAAGATGGATCCAGGCATGAAATGTCAGGATCACAGTATGAATTGTTGCTTGGTTTTGTTCCTTTAGTATAAGGCATTGCAAGCTGTATCTTCTGTTTTTATGCATATACTGTCAGATTTATCTGCAGAGGAATGGAATGGTTTAAAGATATAGGTTGAGTACAGGGGGCTACAGCAACATCATTGCAGGAAAGATTACACACATATCATTCTAATGGTAAAAATAAGATGAAAATGAAAGAAAAGCAGACTGTTATATTTTGAAATTTCTTTCTTCCAAAGATGAAAAGTAAAATGTGCCTGCCATAAGGCTCATCATTTTATCCTATCTATCCATTGGACTGTCTGTTACCATTTTTGGTGTGCACAATAACTGATGTCAACCATATTTAGTTGCCAAACTTGGTGGATGTTTGCACTTGAGGTACAAAAAAAACAACTATACATTTTGGCCTCAAATGTGAAGGTCAATGTGACTGAAACAAAAATGGTTTCTGCACAATAAGTTTGTTGTTTTCCACCAACTACAACCACCCATCATTGTGAAAAGCTTGCATTTAGTTAGAGAAAAATGTGGATTTTGTGGTTAAAAAAAAAAAAAAAAATGTCACTTCCATTAACTGAAAGAAGAAAAAATGGTTCTGAATTACCAAATTTTTTTGGGATGGCTTATATTTGCAGTAATGGAGAAGCCTGTTGATTTTGGAATTCAAAGGTTACTGTTACTGATAAAGAAAATAATGTTTATAATAACATTAGTTGTTCATCCGATACTTGGACCAAACATTATAACTGGCTTTCACTTGGGGTAAAGAAAAAGACAATTGAAAGGGGGAGAGAGTCAAACGGTCAGTATCTGAAAGAAGAAAAAGGGTTTCTGTACAACAACTTCATTTGTTAATGACTTTTAAAGATTAGGGTTGATTTTATTACATCATACTCATTCAGAGTGTGAGATCTTTTCATTCATTTAGTTATGCTTGCTTCATTTGAGTTGGAAAGAAGTATTTAGTTCTTAAAAACTGCAAGGTTACATTTGTGTATTGGGCAAAAAAAATTCAGAAAAGGCAAGCAATTGTTTTATGAGAAAAAAATGTCTTGCTCTTGTAAATTATTGTAATGATATATTTTTGCATCAAAAATCAGTTGTACATTTTTAAGTTTCTTGATTAAAATGACTTTAAGATTGTATTACAGTTAGAAAATATTGACATTCATTGATTTTGTGATGTTTTTGTTTTTAAAAAGATTTTTTGTTGCCATGTATACCAATTGTTCATTTTATGAATATTGTTAGATGTATACATATAAATTGTAGCATGTTCTTTTTTTTTTTTAAATTTTGTGCCATTGTTTAATTGATATTTTAAATTTCTTAATGTATAGTAAAATATACAAAATCTTAGTTGACTTCGCCATGGGCCCAGTGTGTTTATGGTACGGTCCTCTTTGCATCATCCATCCATTTATTCATATAGCAGTTTTCAGCTTCTTTTCAAACTCACTTCACAGATTTTTGTTTGATTATGAGTTTTAACGTAGCTTTAACAATTTTTCAGTCATATCGCTGCAATGTCTGCAGTGAGGCAGTTTATAGTGATGTCTAGCACTGGGGCATCATGCAGCAGACATGTAGCATGATGTCCCACCCAGTCACATTATCCTGACACCAGGCCAATCAGTCCTAATACTAACCTCTTAATGCTGAGCGCCAAGCGAGGCAGCTGTTAATACCATTTTTGTAAGTCTTTGGTATGACTCAGCCGGGGATTGAATCCATGACCTCCCGCTACCACGGCAGACATTATAACCACTAGGCCACCAGAACAGTTCACTTCACAGAATGTGACCAAAATTTGAAAGGAAAAAAAAATCCTGGCATGAACAAATTTAAAATTTGTTACAACATTTCTGATCCACCATCAAAGATGGACCCAACAACTTAAAACAGAATTTAAAAAAACAAACATGATTTTTAGAATTTGAACCAAAATTGACAAAGATCTCAGGCATGAAAAGTCTTTAAGATTTGTTCAGATATCTTGATCCACCATTAAAAATATAGCCACTTTTTCTATAAATTGAAAGATCTTTCTTATGTATGCTTAAGAAAACAGCAATTTAACAAGGAACACTCTTAGGTTTGAATTAATTTGATGATATAATTATATTTTTGTACACCAGTTTTTAAACTATCAATGCCTTATTAGCAATCTTGTGAAAGAAGAGGCTTGTACAAAGATAAATAGATGTGTGGTAATCTACAACTAATGCATTGTAGCCTCTTGGTGGAACAAGTAAAAGAATTTCTGATGAACACCAGTAAATGTATCTAACATTCGACATATCATTGCATATTTTTAATTTGCACATGATAGTCTTTTTTTTAAAAATCCTTTTACTTGTTAATAAATTTATTTGCAGAGGATTGTTGCTTAAAACTATTGTAATTATTGAATATTTTGAAGCAAGTTTGGTATATTTTGGTTACAGAATATGAAAGTTACTATCATTGACATATCCAGGTGACTGACACGTTTGTTGTTTATGTGTTATTACATATGTTTTGGGCATAAATTTAAAACTTTTCACATAATAAGTACTCAATCATTCTAATTATATGTATTTTGTAGCTTTAAATAAATAAATTAAGACAATAATAACTGAATATGCTTTGCTCTTGAAACACTTCCAGATTTAATTATTAAATTAAAGAAACCCACAACCATAAAAGGAAATCAAGAGAAATTGGTTGTCAATTAGGCCGATGCAATTTTGGGACTTAAACCTGCAAACTTTCTGGTTGTTTTCATTGCGTCAACCACAAAGTCATGATAGGCTCCATTGGGTGTTTGAGGGAATATGGAATCCATGCTAACTGCTCAGATTAACTAAGTAATGCAAGTAAGCCGTGAAAAACTGGTAAATTATTGCCAAATCCCCAGAGGCTTTTAGTTATACAGCGGACATTGCTAATAGTATAAATTATGCCTGTTATATGCTGTGAAAGTGATTCCATATACAAATAGTATGGGATAGAAGATAAATCACACCAGCGTTAATAGAAGATGTAGCAACTATGTGCTCCAAGTTTTCCTTTCAACAGTTTCAATACACATGAGAATTTACATTAACAAGCATCATATAAACTACCGAGGTGAGCAAAATCAAACCCATGTGGACCTCTAGTTTTAATAAAGTATTGTCTTTTGAAGAAATAATAGATATTTTTAAAAAAATCTGAAATGCTCAAGGTTCTCAATCAAACATTTAAATTATTGATTCAAAGGATTTTGCTTAAAAATTTACCAAAGTGCACAGTATGTGTGCATCTAAAAGTACATATATCTGTTTTGTATTGGGTTTGTTGTAAGCTTGTTTGAAATTGTTCTTGTATTTAACTGCTGACATGTTCATGTGTCATAAAATGCATGTTTCAAAATAATTTATGCCTAAAAATAGGGGAGAGTTTTCAAAATAAAAAATAGAAAGGATAGTGAATATGATAGGAGACCTAATAAAGAAGATAAAATTTAGAAGCTGTACAATCATTCCTTTTAACATGTTACATGTCTAACTGGCCACAAGTTTAGACATTTAAGTGTTGGCAAGGTCAATTATGATTTATAACATTTAATGAAACATTGGAACAGTTATGGCATTATAACACAAAAGGTCACTTGTCAACACTTATCCAGTTTTGGGTGGGATTTTTTGTTCCAGTTTTATTTATTTTTTTACTTCATGGATACAGTGACCTAAATATTTACTACATGTGTCAGAAAAGTAGGTTACAGAACCTTATTTTTGTGCCAGAAAAACACATGGCAAACTATTCCTTTCAGAAAGTGTGATGGCAGTGTTTTCTTGTCTGTATGTTAAGGAACAATATCCCATTTTTAGCTTTAATTTCATGGCTTTTAAATATTGTTTTTTTTAGATATGCTGCCAGAGTAAAAACATATATTGAAAATTACTTTCTTATTGATGATATGATGAAACTGTTTTTAAAAAATGTTCTTAAAATATGGATCTCGCTGTTAACATTACAGAAAGATAAATTATTGACTTATAAGTTTTTTCCATAGAAAAATGTAGAAATTTAAAGCTCTTCTTCCTTTTTCTTCTCTCATGAATAAAAAAAAGAATAAAAACAGGTTGGTTAAGCCCCACCTGCAAATTATTTCTTATGTCAAGGTTGAGTATGTCTGTATTTGGTTTAGAATGTTAGAAGTTGACGTGCATCAGTTTTTATGCAAGGTTCTCACTCACAGTCCTTGAAAATCTTGTAGATTTTAGAATCAGGCCTGTCTGTAGTAATGATGAGTAATATAATCATGTCTGTGTTAAAGAAAAAAAACCTTTTCCTGTATTTTATGGGCAATAACATGAACGAAAATTGAAAATGTTTTATAAAAAACAACTTTTGATAAGATTGTTGCAGTACTTTAGATTTTGTCATTCTCACCTCTTTCATAATCTTTGTTTGTGTGAACCTAAATGGAAATTCAGCCTATGTCATATAATGTAATAGATCTAGGACAAGTTTCTTTTGTTTTCAGGAGACTTTCTAAAATATACAGATTTCCAGTTTTTTTTATCTTTTTCAGTCAAATTGTATTGTCTGAATCAGGGAAATGTCACATTTTATATCATTCAGGATTGTTCATCGGTACTTGTGTTGTAAAAAAGCAGTTGTGCAGTTTTGACCCAAGCAGAGTAGGAAAGCTGTTGGCTTTGTCACTATCTAAATAAATACATACTTAATGAATTTAAATTTTTCTTTTTTCTAAATCCTAGGTAACAGTTTGGAGTTTGGTTTCTATATACACTTTGATTAACTGTCAGGTTCATTTCTCCTGCTCTGATTATGCTAGAATCATTAAACTAGATGATTTATTAGTATCTGATTCTTACAACAAGAGGGTCACAATGACCTACATTTCACATACTGCTGCCTTGGATTAAGATTTCCATATACTAATGACCAGTGTTTTGCATCCTGTATACATACTGTTATACTTGGAATCATGGATCAGATACATTTTGACGAGTACTATACCCTCATCACAAAGTAGGCCTGTCTGACCCATATTTCATGCTTCACTGTGATTGGTTCATTTTTGTATTTATAAGCACTAATTATGCTAGAATCATCAGATGAGATGATTGTATGCATCTCTGTTAATATTACACCACTGCAGCAAAATAAGGAAACTCTGACTGACATTTCTAGTTGTTTTTTTTTTTTAATGCTTGGGCTGATTTTGCATACAGCTGATGAACACGTTTGTTTTTATCAACTTACTTTGGTAAAATTTTGTCTTTTAATTGTTCATGTTAGAAGTGTTATACGATGTGAATGTATCCATCACACCCATATCCATACAAAATGTGTTTCCCATTTTATGGTGTATGGTGTATATTTGCATTTAGGCTATAATACATAGGTCTTTCTCCATGCTATGTACATATCCCATCCATCATCCTGAAACATGGTTGGGAGATGCATGTTGATGAGAACTACTGGTATCTTCTGGGCAAGACATCTTACTGGGCACAAAATAACCCACTTGTATTGCTAAGCAATAATAATAATAATAATAATAATAATAATAATAATAATATAGACATTATTTAGAGAAGGTAGCTCAGTTACAGAAGTAATCTACCTTGAGACCTTCAATCTGTTATGTACAGTATATACAACATAATGTGATGAATCTGGCTTGATACTAGATAATAAAGTGATTTTAAAATTCCAAGTATCAAGCCAGGAACATATGCACAGACATCTGTGAACACATAAATATATATAAAAAATAAAATATCATCCTGCATTGAAAATTTTTAAGTGTGAAAATGATGCAAAATTACAGAAAAGCAGGCAGTATTTATTGTACTAGAACTGTTCAATTGTGTAAAGATTTCATCCATTTGAGACATTGATTACAAAAAAAGAAATACTAGAGACCTCCCTTGTGTCACTGAGAATGTTGTTCTTGACCAGTGGACCAGTGTATTGAAAACCTTTTTTGAAAAGGAATTCCTTCTTTGACCTTTGTATGTAATTTCTACTTCTTATGGACCTTAACTTCAGAGTACATCAGCATCTCTTTGGTGAAAGCTGTTGCTTAGATAGACAAGAATGGCTTTTCTCGATCCTTTATACACCAATTTGGCCTTTCTAAGAAATATTCTTTCATGTTTTGTTAAAATCTTTATATTATTTATATCATCCAGGAAATTGTCTATACATTGATCTAGAATTAAATGGCAAGCCCTTTTTTTTTTTGTCTTAAAAATGTTTGAATTAGAGATATATCCCCAAATTACATTACAATAGTCCAGATATGGCTGAATATAACTTTTTTTAAAAGATGACCCTATACCGAAAAGGAATGTACAGTTCGATTTTCCTCAGTAGCCAAAGATAAGAATTAACCGTTTATTAAACGTGTTTAATATGAATAGACTAAGTAAGATTGTTATACAAAGCACTGAACCAAATCTTTTCGGTTAAATTTTGTTTGATGTTCATTTCTTGTACCCTGTTCATGCTTGAATCACTTATTTGCTTATAATTGTAATTTATGTTGTTGAGTTTCTTAACTCCTTCATAAATTTGATTCGTTCTTTGAATTATGAAACTAAGACCATTTATTCTTTGACTTTCTCTCGTAACATTTTGACTTTGGGGTCAAGGTCACATGTTTCTACGCAGTGCTTTGATTATGGACTCAACTTGCAGTCCTTGACCTTATTCAATAAAATCATCCAAGTTTTATCAGACAGCTGAGAAGATCCCTTTGGTTAGTAAACTAAACATTTCAAGGTCAATGTGACGATTGGAATGTAAAGGCAATGTATGTTTCAGGGAAAAAGATAAATTTCACCTTTTACCATTCATCTGTCAACATGCCCTTGGTATTACATTGATATTATATATATATATATATATATATATATATATATATATATATATATATATATATATAGTAAAATGACTTGGGTATAATGTACATTTCAGAGACATTACATTTAACCATTTAACCTGGATGTTAGCTGTAGTTATTTAATTTGATTTTAGTTATTTGTACAGTACCATCATGTTCACAATATAACTACATTAGCAACAGACATGTATGTATATTTCTCTTTGTGCATACATGTATCTTTGAACCATTTGGAGTTCTTTTCATTGGAATCTGCAATCATTTCTTGTTTTCTGATTCAGGTGTTCTTCATAATTTACTTTTGCATCTGATCCAACACCTGGAACAAACTCGGAACTATTTAGTGTAGTATTTCAAGAAGCATATCCATGAATTTCAAAATAATAATGTCAGGTACAGTTGTCACCCACATTGTTGTCAAGATGTATTTAGCATCTTAATTTCAGAGGATTTATTTGCAATACATGTCAATTTATCCACCCCATCCTTGCATTTCCGTACACCGGGTGCATCCAGATATCATAAAGAAGTTGTGTCATACACCTAAACTGAATTTTTGTGACTTGCTTTTAGGAAAAAAATTTCATTATTGCTAAGTGTGTCTGGACCTAATTGTAAATATAGGTTTACCAAGTGGCACCAGCATTGCATTATACTTGTGTCATGCACCAAAATCTGGGTCTCTGTGACTTATGTGTTAAGGGGCCCCAGAATGGCAGAGTGGTCTACAGTGCTCTTCGTTATGGATCACTGCCATCTCGCCTCTATCTGCGTGGGTTCGAGTCTCAGATTCAACTATTTTGGGTATGTGAGAAAGCTTGCCAGTAGCTTCTCGTTGGTCGGTTTTTCTTTCTGTGGTTTTCCTGGGTTCTTCCTCCACCATTAATACTGGCTGCCATGTATAGCCTATCGTGTGCTGAAAAATGGTGGTAAAGCCTACAAAAACAACTTATGTGTTAGGTTTTATTCAGTGTTGTGTACAAATAGTGACCCCTGCTTGAGAAGCAGGGTATCTCCTAAACGTCTGTTCACTGAAAACTCTAGTTCAAGAAAACCTAACCACTGTTGACTTGAATATACCATAGATGACCAAGAAAAGAGAGGACCTTACATGAGTGTGCATTTTAAATGAAATGGGTCAAATAATTTGTATCTTTTGCTAGCCTTGGCAAGCAGATGATTGTAATTATTGGACAAGTTCCATAAATTTAATTTGAAACGAGTACTGATGTGAGAGTTTGTTTGTTGCATGATGAAATACTGATTTTACTTACCTGTAATGTAGTAAAATTACTCAGAAATACATTTGGATGCCTTTAGTCAAAATGCCTTTCATTTGGATGATTTTTTGATGTCATGAGGTGTTATTACACATGTCAATATATGTAAATTATGATCTGTAATATATAAGCATTGCCATATTATTAAGGGTCTTTTTGCACAGTTTAATGTTCTTCCAATACATTATGAAAAAATTAACAGAGTAGCTATTTCTAGTGTTAAATAAGTTGAGAAGGAATTGAAAGTCCATGTGTATTATTTTCAGTTTGCATAGCAATTTGATTTGTATTATGGTCCTTAATTGACATGTGCATAATATTATTGTCCTTGATAAAACTTTAGCATTTTTTGTACAAGAAATGTTTTAAATGTATTAATTTTGTTACTGTAGTAAAAATATATTCAGGCAAAGCAAATCATTTCAGATATTTACATCACAAAAGATTGTCTTTGAATAATGTAATTTCAAAAATTTGACAACTGAACTTTTTTTCTATGTCTGCAAACATAACAAGTTCTTGATACTGTAATATACTCCTGCATGTATCATTTTTCTCATCCATTTCAAGAATGTTAAATTTTGAAGTGTTTTATTTGTCATTGTCTACACATCAAAAAAGTATCCCAAATTATATTTGTACTAAATTATGAGTAATATGATATTTGTAATGTAAATGCATGTAATAAAAATGTCATTAAAAATTGTCAGAAACAATTATGTGCATTTGTTGCTTTTAACTACAGACTCAATTCATCCTATAAATTCATGATTTTTCTTGTGGCACCAGTTTTTATGGTTTTCAGATGTAAGCTACACCACAAATTTAAGGTCTCTATGACCAAGCTTTTAATGAACACCACATATGCGTGGTATTACAAATATACCAATATATTTTTTTATCTAGTGGTACTTTTTCACTGTACCAGATTATTTCTAAACAGGCAGATTTATGGCTTTAAAAAAACCAGAGCCTCTTATTATTTTTCAGTCTCAGAAATATTAGTGTCTCATGTAGACATGTAATGGATGCATTCTTGTGTTTAACCCATCAGAAAATATCTTTTAAATTGGAACTATGTAGACCCCTAACATTAATTTAAAAAAACTTAATAAGGCATTCTTTACTAGTTCTGTTTTTGAGTAGAAGTTTCACAGAGCTTGTATAACTATGCATCCACAACATGTTTAAAAATACATGTATATATTAGTACACTGTCATGCACAATTTGGTACATATATGATGTTGCCCACAATAAAGATGGGTGAGGTCTGTTCCAATGTTCTTAGCTAAGGTATTGGTATAGTTGTAAAGTTTTAACATCAATACAGTGTATCAATGTATATAAAAAGCCACTTTTTCTCATTTGTTTTTTTTTTTCCTTAACTAAAAGATGAAAAACCATTATATATGAGCTATCCATCTATTTGTTGGATAGTTCTATGTGTGTATCAAGGTTTAAAGAAACAAGACAGATCTATGTACTTTTATACAGACATGTTCATATACATATACACATACATACCACTCCGGTGGCCTAGTGGTTAGAGCTTCCGGAGCACAAGGTCGTGGGTTCGATCCCCAGCTGACTTGTATCAAAGACTTACAAAAATGGTACTAACAGCTGCCTCGTTTGGCACTCAGCATTAGAAGTTAGTGTTAGGACTGGTCGGCCTGGTGTCAGGATAATGTGACTGGGTGGGACATCATGCTACATGTCTGCTGCATGATGCCCCAGTGCTAGACATCACTATAAACTGCCTCACTGCAGACATCGTAGCGATATGACTGAAAAATTGTTAAAGCTACGTTAAAAGTCCTAATCAAAGAATCATACACATGCCCATACATACATATGTACACGTACATACACATGACCAACATGAACATCTTTATACTCATTCTTTCAAGATTCAGTTAAAAGTCCAAACTAAGCTGTAAGATCATGGAAATTTTTTTTACCCATTATATGCTTTGTCCTTCTATTAAATCCCCTTTTCCTAACTCAGATATACATACATGGAAATAAAAAAAATTCACATCTTTTGGTGCAAAGTTTAATACTTCCAATCATATTCAGAATCACTATGTAAAATTATTTCACTTCTGGATTGAGATTTTTTTATTGATCAAAAAAATGTCCAATCTGTACATTCTATCAGCTTTTGTTTTGGCGTACACACTGCAGATACCAGTCAAATTAAAATTTCGGATGGGTGATCAATCTATTTAAGAGTTCCATATTTTGCAGAGTGAAGTCTACTATTTTTACATTATATTTGCTCTCAAGTCCTTTTCTTCCTAATGATATTGACTTTGGATTCTGCATTTCAAAATTTCACAATTACTGGTTTGAGGCAACACGATTCCCAGGGATCCGATGAATTGCAAGAATAACCCTCTCTACTTGGCCTGTTACAATTTTCACAATCTCTGTAAATGTTGCTCAGACATTTTCATTCTGAGATTCAAGGAAGTTGAAAATTTTTATGTGATTTTGTCTTGAATATTATTGTTCATTATAGTTTGTAGTCATCATGGCTTTCTTAGAGCAATCTCCAGTATTTGTAATTTCTTCCTTTAACTTTTCACTTTTTTTGTTCGAGTCCTCCAATTATTAACTGAGCCTGTTATTTTGAAAGTTCTTACAAAAAAACTTAATTGCAATCTCTAATATGGATCTCTGTATTTTATTAAAAGTGTAGCAATAAATTGCCTGATAAACTGACGCACAATGTACTGCAGTAGGAAAAAGATTTTGCTTTAAAATGTGTTGATGTGTGCATTGTATATAAATGCAAACTGCACAAAACCTGTTCAGCAGCAGGGAGGGCGAATCCAGCAACTTTATAGAAGCGTCTATTTGGCAAACCAAGGATTCCTCCAAAATCGTAAAAAAAATCGTCTATTTGGCTAACCAAAGCTTCCTCCAAAATCGTTAAAAAAAAGTTTCTTTGGAGACGCAAAGTCGTTGTCGCGTCCTCTGCTGCTATGGGGGTAAAAAATCTTTTTTACGATGAAAGTCTTAAGACGAAAAAAAATCCTTTAGGATTTCACAAACAGACTAATTTGTGAAACCTCACCTCGCAAATCAATCAAATTATTGGATTGGTCGGTGAGTTTAAAATTAATTCTCGTTAATGAATCATTATGGCATCGAGCAGCAGAGAGGGTGAACAGACCACGTTTTCAAGCAAAAATAAGGCTTACAGATCATGTTTTCGAGCAAAATATGGCTTATAGACTACGTTTTCAGACAAAAAAATAAGGCTTCCAACAAAATCTCATTTAACCCAAAAAAAAGTCTCCATTTTTGCAAAAACGGAGATTTTACGATTTTTTAATCAATTTTGCTCGCAACGATGTGGTCATCACCCTCTCTGCTGCTACAAGTTAACAAAAAATAAGAAATGATTTTAACCGAATATTTGATCAAGTCCTTAGGACTTTACAAACAAACTAATCGCTAACACCTCTTCTTGTAAATCAATCAGATTATTTGACTGGTCGGTGAGTTTGAAATTAATTCTGGTTAATGAATTATTATGGCATCGCATGTAGACAGGATTAATTGGGTTTTCAATAATTAGGAATCCTGGAGGAGCTGTTGGTGCAAACGAATAAAGAATATATCCCTGCTGAGCTTGATTTGATTGCTCTAGATTAATCTGATAGCTTCCTTCGATAACATCACATACTAAATTGAGCGCAATCACCGATGAAATATTCACGTTGAACGGAGCGATATGCCTACCGCCACCATCTGGATCATTATTATATTTGAGGAGGACAGTTGAATCTGATTTTTGTAGCGCTTTGATATCGGTTTTAACAATTCTTGCTAGTTCATCAGCGTTGTATTTCGGAAACTTGAAATTACGCAGATTGTCTTCTGTAATATTATAATCGGTTAGGAATCGTTGTTTATTGTCGCTGTTGTCATTAATTATTGTTTGAATAATTAGTTCATAGATATATTCCATGTCCGATATAAGTTGATTTATTATTTCAACGTGTTTTTGCGATCTTGTTTTCCGTAGTTGTTCTAGTTGTGTGTCATATAATTGTTTAATCTCATTAAAATAACCACGGACGTCAGTTAGCGTAAATGAAATAGTAACAGATGAGTCGGTTGTTCTTTTAATGATAAAATCCCATTGCAATGTGTCTTTGTTGGTGAATATAAATCTATCGGCGATTTTTCCTTTTCTTATATCAGATAAATTATCTCGATAACTGGGATTGATTTCATGATATGATTCTACGTCCGTGGTTAAGTCGGTGGTGGATTTTTCCGGTGGTTTTTCAGGCCATCCTAGTACGGTTCTAATAGAACTCTGATAGATATCTACGACGTATCCTTCTGTGCTTATCTCAATTGCGGATGATAGCGTCGGCTCATGAACTGTTATAGCGATTTTCGATTCTGTTCCAGTAATCGATTTTATTCTACGCGCGAATTCATTATTGATTTGTTCGATTTGGTATGATCCGGTTGGTATCGAAACGACGTTCCAGTCTGGGGTTCCGTCGGGTTTATTCTTATTTGCAAACACTAAAGAATTATTGGGTTGTTGACCACCAAATGATTTTGATCTGATATTAGGCCAACTGTGATACACTCGTAGTTTTGCTAGCGCTATCTCTTTCACGGGGACTGGGCTAGGGAAATTCACACTAAACTCGGGTTCCGTTGATGTTATTGATATCATGCTTGTTTGTACTGGGTTCGTGTTCTCCACTATTTGTTGAAGTAATTCCATCGGTGTCGTCATTGTTATTATACTCATGTTGTATTTCTAATTTTGACACCGCGGAATCATAAATACTGACCATCACTGAGAACTCACAATCTGGTATGGTTGAGATTATTGAGATCATTTTGGTTTTTGGGTTCGTGTTTTCCAATTCCATCGGTGTTGTCATTGTTATTATATTCATGTTGTCGCTCTAATTTTGATATCGCGGAATCAAAAATACTGACCATCGCTGAGAATTCACTATCTGATATAATTGTATTATCGAGTGACGACGATATCATCAGGGATAACTGCGAATATGCGGTTGATGCAATATGAAATTGAATTAAGGAATTCTGCAGTTTACTCTGGCTGCATGATGATATCTTTTTTGCTATCCCGGTTGATATACCCCCGATTGTAGCCACCGCAGAAATGCAAATTGGAACTACGACCGGGGCAATCATTGTAACCGATGCAAGTATTACTCCGGCGCCAGCGAGAACGCTTGACACCGAGTACATAGTAATATCAATTGCGGTGATTCTTCGTCGGTATTTTTTTATTTTTATTTGATACTCCTCGGCGAGGGTTTTGAGTCTATTTTGAAATTCTCTGACCTGATCATAGCGACATTGAGTTGATGAAATCATTGTTATTTTAAAAACGCTAGCGTTTTCAATTGTGAAATCCGAAGGATTTTCCTTTCAATTATCCTATTAACGAAGTGGTTTTAGGATCGGATGAGGGGACACCGGATACAAATTCTATTATCCAGGGTAGTGGCTCCCTAATCACAGACTCGTCGGAATTGCTTATAGTAATCTTAAGCGGGATTGGTATATAGGGTGGAGGTTTTGGTACTTTATCTAATATATATGTCAGCGTGTTAACACCTCTGATACCTGTGTTGCTGAATTCCAAATCAAATTTACGGTGATGTATTATTGTAAGTCGGTAGCAACCTGGTGCACCAGTATGTCTGTTGCCAACACGAAGATAATTATCATTTCCCCGGATCCAATCAAAAGTCCCACTATCAACCGTGTACACGATGTTATTGACGCTTACACTATGTGGAGTTTTTACTTTATTGATAGCCGCGATAATTTCAACGAGAGACATACCCGCGTTGTGTGGAATTCCAAAGAACTTATCAACAATGTCATTGACTGGTTTTTGTACCCGCTCAAAATTCCCCTTTAGTTCAAGAATATCGTCAATGACGTCGGAATAGGTTTTATCGATTTCAGTATATTTCATCAGCGTTTTATCGCGGCGTTTAAAAAATGTAAACAAAAGGATGTTAAATTCCATATCTATTCGGAGTTTATAATCATTAGCGAGGTCAAAATATGTCGTAGTGGTATCGTAACCTTCAGGTCCTCTAAAGAACTTGTTAACCATTTCACTGGCGGATTTTTGTTCGTCAATAGCTTTTTTAACTTCAGCGAGGGTTGGACCTGTCAACGATGTGGTTTCAGAAACAGGTGTTCTCCCCAAAAATCTATCCACGATGGTATTAAGTGTTGTTTGTCTCACCATAAACATATTAATATCTTTGAGAGTTATTGTAGATGTAGCCGGGATACCAAAGAAATTATTAGCGATGTAGGCATTGTGAGTGTGCTTGCCGATAAACTCACTGATTTCAGCGAGAGTCATGCCTGCCACAAGCGGGGTTCCAAAAAACTTAACAATGACGTAGTTAGTGGGTTTTTGATCTTCTATTAGTTTAGAAATCTAGAGATAATTTGCCTTGATTTCATTTTCATTCATCATCCTTCCCGCGTCCTTGTTAAAAAAGAATAGCGATAGATAGTTTTTAATTTCAGCGAGAGTCATGCCGACCACAAGCGGGGTTCCAAAGAATTTATGTACGACATTTTTGCGAAAAGTACTATAACCTCGTATATAATCCTCCAGATCACGTTTGTGGGCGTCAATCGCGTCGGTGATCGTAGACACAAGTGCGCCTGGTTTAAGTCGTCCACTGTTGGAATATAGCGCAATAGAGTTTTCAGCGGCGTCGCGCTGCCGTATCAAAATGTCATTCAATGACACATCACTGCTTTTCAATTTACCCTGTTTGTCCTGAAATACAACTATTTCGTTCGGGTCAACACTTGCTAAATTTAACGTCTCAGCTATTTCATCTTTGATTAGTTTTTTTACATCACCGGTTGCAGTGTCATCGGGTTTGGGTTTCAAAGATCTCCCCCAAATATCAATCATGTTATTGTAAAACTCTTTCTCTCTCTAAAATCGTTTTTGACGATTTCGTTGAAAAATCTTCGATTTTCTCCAGCGATTACTAGTGTATTCATTCACGACAACATGTGGTGGTTTTCCGCTTGGGTTACTCAAGGAGTTAGAAATAGCGTTAAGGACATTTAATACTTCGCTGCCACATATTGGTGGGTCATTCATTTGTTGTGTTGGTAGCGTAGAATACCAAGTCTTCATTGGAAGGGTTTTTATATAACGCATAAACTCTTTTGGTGGGGCTAATCCATATGAATCAAAAGAGACAATCCCACGTGGATCAATAGCGTATGCAACCCAGTGAGTTCCGGGTCCGGTGCTGTAATCTAAATTAATGATTCCGGTTTCAACGCTGTTTGGTTGATGTGGTAATTGATCTTTCATAAAGACACCTCTGAAGTTTTTAATCGCGAGTTTTTTAGCAGCATCGAGTAAATCAAAATTGGACATGGGAACCATAGGTTCCTGAGTCATAGACTCTCCAATTATTAAACCGGTCCTAGTCTTAGACCCCTTCCGCTGTACCACGAATACGGGGTTCCTGGTAGTCTTAGACCCTTTCCCTTTTTTTTATATCCTTTCCCAGTTGCCTTCTTTAGTGCCATTCCTGCTGCAGTACCAACGGCTCCTAACGCTGCCGCTTTAGCCACCGCTGGGGCTGCTGCTGCAATCAATGCTGGTATCGCAGCTAACAACGGGAATATACCGCCTGTTTTAATCATATTTTTGATAGCAGCCGCAGAAAGAGTAATCTGAACACCCCTTTTTGCTACTAGTGCATCATTGAAATGTTTCACCTGACGAGTTGTCAGCGATAGTTTATTTGCACCACCAGTCATTTGGTTGGGTTTCAACGTGATTGTGGTTCCACATTTTTTAGCTGATTCCGATTGCAATTTTTTTAATTGACCGGAAGTTAACGCAACACTAATATTACTATATGACATTATACATAATTGATTGATTCTAAATCGTTTACAATTTCAATTACATGTTTTCCACTGGTGCATCTACCACTCTCATTCTTCCACCAACACCTTCAAGTAGCATTGATTTGTCGCTGAGAATGACAGCAACCGCTCTATAATCAGCAATAGCACCACGAGTCACATTAGCTCTAAAATGTATATCAACAACAGATTGTCTCATCAAATCGAGATGTTCCAGTGAGAAGTAATAGATTGGATACAGATTTTTAAAATCATATTGTGATATTTGCAAACCAGTATCCACATTTTGATCACGTGCCATAAATGACAACAGACGATGATAAACTCGTGCAATATGATTTTCTGTGTAATTAAGTTGTATATCCTCGGATGGTTCCTGTTGGCCGTTTATTCTCAGTGAGACGTCTTTCACACCTAATTGATCAAATATCATATGACTGAAACGTTGATCGCCAACTCGTGTGTTATCCTGTAACGCAATAAATATATGACGTGGCGCAGAAACGCCTTGTTTTGATGCTAGATTCCACGTGAATAACCCGTTCAGATTTGATTGCTTCACATCTGTACTCACGGTTAGCCAACTCAACAACGACTTTCCTCCTTGGTCCATAAATGATAGTAATCGTTCTTCTGCGGTGATTGCTGGAGTCAACACTGGTATCCACAATGATATTTTTGTTAAATTGACTTTACCGGCATCAGCATTTGGATTTGCATTGTCTGCTGGAATCCTCCAGATTGCGTCACTATCATCACTCTTTCGTACAAGCGATACTGTATGCTTCGCTCCATAAATAACTTTTCGGACGTTTCTACAGAATCCAAATATATGATGCAGTGGAATCGCGCATGAAAATGATTTACGCGCTCCTTGCAACATTGAAATACGTGTTGCAGCTCCTAGATTGAAATTAACATCGTTGTTTATAATCATATCTTCGGCATCAATATTAGCGGTGCCAGCATTATTCTTTGGTCGTCTTACAACAAATTGTTTTCCTCCAGCGGTATTTGTAGCATCTTTTGCAAACATCATAGAAGGTCCTGCTGATCTTGTATAATCATCGGAATATCTCGCTAACCCGATTATTGTTGTAGCCACATCAACATCGCGATCTATCGCCTCAATTTCTTTTCCATCAATGAGATATTTTGCACTCTCAAATAACGCCATGATACCATTATTGACAAAACCGACTTGAGTACCAGCTGGATACGGTGCTGGTACAGCAGGAGTATCAGCAGCTGTTACAATTTCTCCTTCTACTTCAATAAACGCTTCAGCGGGTAGAAAGTATTTACTGGTATCATGGACTTGAAGATCGATTCTTGCTCGACTATTTGGGTCTATTGCATGATAGGCGTAATATTGATAATCGCGAACAGAATCATCCTTGCCAACTGGGGCGTCTATATCAAACGCTGGATCATGTGACTTTTTGAACATTTTATTCTATTTATCAGAGTCTAAATCGCGATTTTCCATTTCATCGACGTAGTTTTTTAAAGCCACTTCCTGCTATCATATTTGCAATATTGCTTTGGTCGGGGGTTAAAACCATCGACGCTAATTTTTCATCTACTGCGTTATTTATAATTCTACTAACACTTGCAGGCATTTCCGCTGTAGACGGTAACGGTTTTGAAAATCCTTTGGATTTCATCCGTGATTTCACTAATGATGTTAATTTATTCTTCGCAGTTGAAAACACTTTTCCAGCAAGATCTCCAACAGCACCAATACCCTTATCACGAATAACATCAATTGCTTTCATTCCTAATTGTTTAGCCAACGGCATCACTTTTGGAGCCATTCTCGCAAATAACCCTGCAATGGTATTACCTAAACCATCTCCGTAGTATGCTCTATAAACGGGAAACCGTGAATTAACTACGTAGACGGGGTTGGTTTATCATGATTGTAGTGTATGATCATTATTTGAAATCAGAAACAATTTTTCAATTGTTATTTATCTAATCAATTGACTTTTTAATTCAGTCACTATGATACCCAGTTTCCACTAACTCGCCAATGAAATCTCGATATGTGCTGATATCCATGATACCACCCTGAAATAATCGTCTACAGATATCAGCTGCTTCATTAATTATTTCCGGTGAGTTATTTCCGGCTCGGAACCCTCCTACAAGAACCTCTAATCGTGATATATCACTGAGAACACTACCAGGACATGAAACGCTAGCGTTTCCAACTAGACCACTCCCCAGAAATTTCTTCTCATCGTATGGCTGTCTTATTTGGAGTTGAAATTTTCTCTTGAAGTCTCTGTATTCCTTCATCCTTCTATCTAAACTCCCAGTATTTATTTCATACACTATATCAGCCCATTCATTATGTGACATTCTATAATCCGAATAATTGTCCGTGAAAAACTTCTCTTGTGAATCATAGCTGTTAGCAGCGAATTCACCTAAATTGTCTATATCCTCGTTGAGAATTTGTTGTTTAGCGCTCTCGGTAAATATAATTGATTTAGGTAGTCCACTAACTAGTTCTTCCTGAAATCCTTTAAATTTTCGTTTCGAAGCGGTTGATATATCCTGAGGAAGTGATTGCAAGGATTTTTTTGTTTGTTTAGTTCTTTTTGCTATTTTTTCTAACACAGGAATAAGACCCTCTTCTTTTCTTTTACCGTCAGGATCATCTCCCAGTATAGCACGCTCTATCTCCTTCGTTGCTGTGGTTACTGGTTTAAACAATTCTTCAGATCCCGCAGCAAAATCAGTCTGAAGACTCTGTCGTTGTTGTAGTTTATTCCGTACAGAGTCACGAATTGGTACAAATCTCCTGATTGCATCCAGTCGTTCACGAGCCAATCGGGTTGTTAATGCTTCATTGACCATTATTTGAAATCAGAAACAATTTTTCAATTGCAAAACAATTTTTCAATTGTGAAACAATTTTCCCGAACCCGACCTAACATCATCGTGGAAGTGTTATTTCATCCTATCAGGTTTGAGGGAAGTGTGGAAATTGTATATAAAATAATTAATACCACACTTCCCTCATTCTATTTTGATCAATCTGAACCGTCCATCAATTTTTATTCAGTGTGAAATATTTTCACTGTTTTTGACATTGTCAATCAAAAAATGCTAAAAAAAATGAAAATCTCTATGAGGGACGGTCACAATCAAATAATGATAAATGGTCGGTCAATCAAATAATGATAAATGGTCGGTCAATCAAAATTGTTCATTTTCTTGAATTAATACCCGTAGGTTTCTAATTTTAGAATTAACCTCCTTTTTCAATTCGTATTCGTACCCCAATTCTTTTCGTATTCGTTCTACGATAGTATACAACGGAGCGAACACACTTACGTCACTGAAAATACGAGAGAGTCCCGAATAGAATTCTGAATTCTCTTGATGAGCGCATACTTCTTTGGTAGCATATACTTGTTAGTGCTAACTCCGTATTCTATATCCTGAAAATCAGACATGATTTGATCAGGATTTAACCCATCTGATAGTTCAATATCCCAACTTTTCAATTTTGAAATCTCGGATAAAATGCTATTCATGTTTTCAGAATTCATTATTCTATAATAATGATATATTTCTAAATGAAAAATATGACGCATTAGACATAACTAAATTGAACTTTTTGTCCCGTCCTTTTTAAAATAGCCGATCGATAAATCCCCTCTGCAACAAATCGTACTGAGGGTGAACAAATATCGAAATGCTTACCGGCGCTGGTTATTGATTGAAATATTTTATCTTCGTTAGTTATCGTATTCAAAGATTTCACAGGTCTCTTCCCAACCGTTTTGCATTTTCCAGTCTTTCCTCGTTTGGTATTCTCACTTTGAGTAACAGCCTGCAGATTTGATAAAGAATTGTTTTTCGGATTAGAATCCTTGTGATCAATGACAGAATCATCCTCGATCAATCCATAAAAACATTCAAATGCGAAACGATGATTGAGATAAGTTTTCTTCCCAACAGTAAACATCAAGTACCCTTGATTATTCACAGCACCAACTGATTTCTTCAGTCTACAGTGTCTTACAACACCATCACTGGATGCTTCATAATTTGTAATCAAGGGATGGTGTCTGAATTCTTGGTTCATTCGTATACATAATACTATTGTTTGTCTAATTCATTGTTTGGTTTAATGATAAATCTTTCGATGTAGTCTTGAGGAGTTCTTATGATTCTGTCAGGGACGTTGTCAGTGTCAGGGACTTTTTCAGAGTCATAATTTCTGATTGATTGTCCATTTTTTATTCTTTTATCATAATAACGCTTCAACTCCCTGTATCGCTTTCCACCGCAATTCAAACACAACTGAGATTTTCCCCTAACCCCAACCCCACATCGTATGCAGGGTAACGGGCCAAGGCTTCCACGTCGAAAGCTTTGCATATGATACCCACAAAACTCATTTCTGCATGATTTGTTACACGGGGTTACTAATCCAATCATAAGCCACTTGCAGTGATTCATTATATATAAATTCTTCATTTAAATGCTTTTTTTAATTATAGCATGAGGGAATTAAGGAGAACGCCTTCGAAAAATGCTGAATTCAATGCTGATAAGGAGTTTAAAAGATTATTGAAAATTAATCCTAAATTTAATCTCGATAAACCAAAAAAACGTCCAATAGACGGAAACATGAAAGGGTTTAAGAGATTATTGAAGATTAATCCTGAATTTAATCTCGATAAACCCAAAAAACGTAACAAGAGATTATTAAAAATTAATCTCAAACGTCCAAGAGACGGAAACATGAAAGAGTTTAAGAGATTATTAAAAATTAATCCTAAATTTAATCTCGATAAACCCAAAAAACGTAACAAAATTAATCCTAAAATTAATCTCAAACGTCCAAGAGACGGAAACATGAAAGAGTTTAAGAGATTATTAAAAATTAATCCTAAATTTAATCTCGATAAACCCAAAAAACGTCCAAGAGACGGAAACATGAAAGAGTTTAAGAGATTATTAAAAATTAATCCTAAATTTAATCTCGATAAACCAAAAAAACGTAACAAAATTAATCCTAAATTTAATCTCGATAAACCAAAAAAACGTTTAATAGACGGAAACATGAAAGAGTTTAAGAGATTATTAAAAATTAATCCTAAATTTAATCTCGATAAACCAAAAAAAAAACGTCCAAGAGATTACCCTGGAAAGATGCTCAATTCAATCTCGATATAGTTTCTAATACACCAAAGAATACAATTCTTGATAAAGCCATGATTAGTAAAATCAGAGACTGTTTTAATGAATTCAAGCGTGATGGAGCATCTTATTGTTGGTCAACATTTCGAATTGATGGTGTTGTTGATGCTACCATGACTGATGAAAAAGCAGCAGTGATAATTTCACGTGTTGGGGAAAAAAGGTATTTTTTCCGAATAAAATTCATTATTGAAGTCGATGGCAAATGGATTATTAGGGATAAATTTGAACCAATTCTCAAGAATAAAAAAGCTGTCATTGTGAGTAGAGATTCCAAACCAGGAATTCTAACCGGCATTGACAAACCATACTACGAAAGATCTTATCCCGTAACAGCAATGGTTTATGGGATATATCCGTTAAATGATAAACCCGATATCGCAAAACTAGCTCCTATGAAATATTCTAGTTCACTGAATTGCGTGGCAACACGGGTAATGGAACACTTCACAAATGCATCCCGAGGAAATAAACTAACTGATCTGCGACGTAGGAAAATAACCGAATGGGAACTGACAGTGAAACAGCATGGTGCAAAGATTTCTGGTATAGCTAAATTAGAAGCATCATTAAAATTCCCAATATCAGTAACAACAATAACCGGAGAAGTATTATACGAACCGAAATATCAATCGCGAGGAGCTCCAATACAGATTATTGATCATAACAAACACGCGTGGACACCTGCGGTAACAGTATTTCCACGAGAACGAACCGTGAAATATATCCCCCCGGAATTTTCCGGGGATGTTTTCTATGAAGAGAAATTATTCGATACTATTCATGCGTTGTGTAAAGATGATCCTGTGTCAGTGTGGTTACTTAGAAGTGATGAAGATCCCGAAATAGGATTCGATCAATTTGTAAGACCAAATGGTGAATTATATCGCGTTGAAGAATTAGATAACAGAATGAGAAAAATCGCTAGTGATTTTTCACCGGAGAGTTTCCATGAAAAACTACTCACGGATAGTTTTACTATTCCATCGGTGGTAGCTCACTTCGCAAGAGAAAAAAACTCATGGCGTCCAACACGAAGTGATTTTCTCGAGGATGTTAAATTGAGTTGCGTCGAATTTGGTCATGGAGGACTGTGGAATACGAAATACTCACGTGATGGTATGATTTCAATTGATATATCCGCGTGTTATCCCGGAAGTTTTCTCGGGTATGGGGAATGTGCTGAGTACTTCAAACGATTTGGACACCCCACGCATGAAATGACTCGTGTTGCGATTAATGGACCACTGCCTGATTTTGATTTAACCGGATTCGCTCGTGTGATATCATTTGAATTAGCGTCAGGATTACATCCGTGTAGTTATGTTTGGCTCGGTAGACACCTATCTGAAAAGGCCTGGATGCCAATAGTGCTATTGAGATATATGATTGATTGTGGTATGCTAATATCGTTGATTGTTTCCGAGGCTATTATATGCTATCGAGCTCAGAAAGAAGTTTGGCTACCACAACCCGATCTAGATAGAATAATCAGCGAACAGCGAAAACAATTCCCTGATTTCAATGAAGAACAAATCATGAATCGGTCTAAGAAGTTATTTGAAATTAAAAAAGTACAAGCAAAAGATTTTGGACGAAGAATAATCGGTAAATTTACCCAGGGTGGACGATACGACAATGCAAAATATTCTTCGCGGTTGATCATAGACGTCGCTGAATACGATTTTATTGTAGCGGATTTAATGAAACAGGGAAAACTTGTATCCCGTAAGGATGCTTTTCTATCCAATGGTGAGAAAATGGGTACGGTTGTTACCTACTGTGATGGATATAATTCCCAGTATACACATTTAAGATCATCTATGCTAGCCTATGCTTCTATTAATCTATTTTCGATGATAAATAGATTTCCTAATACCGCGGTTAGAGTGGCCACTGATTCGATGTATATACACAATAAGTACAAATCAGCTGTAGCGGCATTCACAGATCCCGAAGAAAATTGGGGGCGTTGGCGATTTAAAAAGGAGATGCTACATGAGTATTGTGAATCGGCAGACGTTGCCATGGATGATAAATATCTTTGTTGTAACCGTATTGAAATTCAATCAGAATTTTCTAATGCACCACCGGTATCTGATCCAATATGTAGATACAAGACAGTTTATTTAAACGGTTGTGGTGGGTCAGGAAAGACAACTCGTGCAATTGAATTATTTCGTCGGTCAACCATGATTGTGTTAACACCGACTAACAGACTCGCCAGAGAGATGATACAGCGAGGGGTAAATGCCTGTACTTACCATAGTTTCTTTCGATGGAAGGGTGACAAATGGACTCCTGAGCGTATGGGTGATAAATTCATTCCTGAAATCATAATTTGGGATGAAATATGCACAGTGTCATTAGATGTATTACAAACATTTCTCGAGTGGTTGTTAAACAAAAACACAAAAGTTGTCATGTGCGGTGATCACGGCCAACCACCACCATTTGTCGGTGCATCTCCACATGAATGGCTAAGGGGTTTTGTAGACTATTATGAAGAAATCACCACTGATTATAGATCAATTGATGAACGATTACGAGAATTCAAAGCGCTAATTAGATTACAACCGGATAGAATCCAATGCGAAATAGCGCGTGAAGTGATTTCAGAAACTCCAATGAATGATTTCTGGGAAACATGGAGACCAAATGATTTGATAATTGCAAGTAGAAAAATAGTCAGGGACACACTTCAGATGAAGTTATTTGAATTGCATAAAGAAAAATTTGCAACGCTTCCAGTACCCCTTTGTTATAGGCCATCGGATACACGAAAACAGAACATTGAAGTTGATATTCCAGGACAGAGTGAAAAACAAATTCTCGTATTAAATGATATTGTGCTGGTTGATATCAGCGTCGTCGAAAATGCATTGCGTGCTAATAAATCCCCGTGGACGCTAGGATACGCAGCAACAATACACTCTTCACAGGGATTGACTATATCGGATACAATTGTTTGGATGGTGGATAATCACATCGAATGGTCGAATTTAGTCTATTTCGCAGTATCCAGAGTACGAAAAATAAATCAACTTCGAAGAGTTGTTTTCGATGATAATGACACCACAATAAATGATATTGATGTTAAAATTATTGATAAAAAACTCTCCGGTTACAAACAACAGGACAAAAAAAAACAACGAGAATTTGATATTGATGCTGAATTAATAATCACTTTGAAGAAACAACAGAATAATCACTGCGCGAGTTGCAATTGTATAATGCGTTGGCAGTATTCGGATAAAGATCCTCGCCAATTTACCGTAGACAGAAAAAATAACAGTCTCGGTCATGTCAGAAATAATGTGATGTTGACTTGTCTTGAGTGCAATAGACGCAACGGCGCTAGTTAAGACCATGCGGTGGCAATTGAGTATCCTCGGGAATTACCTGTAGTTGTTGTCGAGTAAATCCTCGTTGAGGGGCAGTTGAATCCAGTTTATAGACTGGAGGTCTACCCGTAGATCGTGTTATACTAGATATCTTGTGTGCAGTAACACTCCAAATAGGATCAGTAGCCCTTTTTTACCACCCTCAAGCTCTCCTGGTTCGTATAAGTACCTAACAGTGACATTACTACCAAGAATTGGTTCTTTGAAATCTTTTTGTGGTTGTACGGGTATAGACTTCTTTTTAATAGCGTTGCTAGGTTTCATGTTGATTGTTCTAGTAATCTCGTTATTCAGTGCAGTAATCACAGATGGTAATCTTTTAACCCATTCACGGGATCTTTTTTCTTGGATGAATTCTTTTGCGTATTGATATCCAAATAACCGCTCAGCAATCGTCCGATTAAATCGTTCTACAATGGCCTGATCGCGATGTAGCGCAGTATGCCCTCGTCGTATGGTGACATTATGATGTTTCATTGTAGATAACACTGCACCCTGAAATTCCTTGCCAGGATCAACCTGCAATAGATTTGGCCAGTGCAGAGGACCTCGTCGATAAATCCTCTCAAATGCAGAAGGGACTTCAGTGGCTGATTTTGTTTTTAACGGTTCTGCTTCTTTGTATCGACTTGCAATATCAACTACGGTTAGCGCGTATTTGTAACCACGATCATGTGGCAGAAATAATATATCAGCCTGATGAACATCATTAGGAACTGTCACATCAAAATGCGAGAATTGAATTTGTTTAGGCGGTGGTAGATAAATTTGCCATAGTGCCTGTTTGGATAACCAATTAGCCGCAGTGGTTTTTTTTCACTTTTGCAGCGCTAGCGAGTTTATGGACTGCTGATTTACCCCTCCAGTATCCTCTTGGGGAATAATAAATTGATTCCATATTATTAATTACCGGCACCTAACATCAATTTGCTTTTCATAGCCGATTTTATCAAAAAGGAAGCCAATTTTTCTTTGAAGGATTTATCAGGAATAGCATTTAACGCATGAATTAATTTCACATCCGCGAGATGCCTGTGTTGCAGATTGCTGCTTTTATAAGCAACATCATGAAGGTGACAGGCCTTATCAATGGCGTTTATTGGTTCTTCACCGGGGTTGGGTTGATTTTGATTATTGAGTCTGATATCAAGTATGGTTCCCGGTCCACAGTAGCTATATCCTGGAAGGTGCTTTTCTCCGGGGTACTTTGCCCATGGGGTTCCAGGGAGCTTTGCCAATTTGGCTGCGATATCACCTCCTCGTTTTTTTTTAAATCAGATCTCATAGACACAAATCTAAATTTCTTTGTACCACATTGCACGCATTTACCAGAAAGCGCTGATCAGTTATTTTTAGTTGTAATCGTCGTCAAGTCATCTGTGCCAGTACGCGTTTTACACTTCACACAATATAGATCCATAATTTATGTATAGAAATATGGATATAATTGATTTTTCAGCGACTAAAACAAGAGAACCAGTTAAGCATCATGCAGCGCTACCAAACTCTATCCGGATGATTATAATCGGGCCATCTGGATCCGGTAAAACGCAATTGTTACTCAATTTAATAATGAGATGGATGAAGTGGGATAAGTTGTATTTAATTGCCCCTAGCGTAGATGATCAACGATGTTATGAAGTGCTAAAAGATTTTAACGACAGCGCGGTAGAAAAATCCGGAGAGGGTATTATTGAGTTTATAACCGATATCGATGAAGCACCGAGCATTGATGATATTGATGGAGATATTAACAATTTAGTCGTATACGACGATATAATGTTAGATAAACAAAAAAATCCTGCTAGGATCTTTTCCCGTGGGCGTCACAAAAACACTGACGTGATATATGTCACTCAACGCTACACTCAGGTTCCAAAAGTCATCAGAGATAACTGCAATATTCTTGCTGTATTCAACGGAGTTGATACTCATACTCTTAGAAATATATGGCAGACATGGTGTTCTGATATGGACTTCAATCAATTTAAAAATTTCTTTAGTCATGCTCAGTCAACCCCGTACGGATTCGCAACAATAAATTTGCATGATCCTCGGACACGATATCGTATCGGACTTGATCAAATATTCGGTTAAAATCATTTCTTATTTTTTGTTAACTTGTAGCAGCAGAGAGGGTGATGACCACATCGTTGCGAGCAAAATTGATTAAAAAATCGTAAAATCTCCGTTTTTGCAAAAATGGAGACTTTTTTGTTGGTTAAATGAGATTTTGTTGGAAGCCTTATTTTTTGTCTGAAAACGTAGTCTATAAGCCATATTTTGCTCGAAAACATGATCTGTAAGCCTTATTTTTCCTTGAAAACGTGGTCTGTTCACCCTCTCTGCTGCTCATCGCATATAGACTGGATTAGTTGGATCCTCAATGATTAGAAACCCTGGAGGAGCTGTTGGTGCAAATGAATATAAAATATATCCCTGCTGGGCTTGATTTCATCTTTCGAGATTTATTTGATAACTTCCTTCAATAACATCACATACTAAATTCAATGCAGTCACCGAGGATATATTGACGTTTTGAGGAGCGTTATGTCGCCCACCACCATCTGGATCATTATTATGTTTGAGGATGGTTGCCTGTAGTTGTGTTATTTCTTTCCATGCGTCGTGAATCCTTTTGAAACCATTATCTATGACATCATTGAGAGATTTTTTCATCTCTGAGACATTATATCCTGGAAACTTAAACGTGGAAATATCCTCTATGCGTATATTATATGTTGCCGCAAACTCTGTTCTTGTTTTAGGATTATCATGACCTGAGATTTCTTGAATAATTTTCAAATGACGTGTTTCCATGCCTGCGAATTTTTTTTACACAATTCCACAAACTTGATAAATTGATATCAGGTGAGATCATATGTTATTAAATAATTCTTTTTTTTCAAAATCATCGTTTTTTTCTGTGAAATGTTTGGTAATATTTTCTTGTAATGGTATAAGCCATTGATCGTTTTCACTTCCACCTAAAACAAAAAAATTCGATTTGATATATACTCTAAGATATTTTCTAAAAGCCATATGATAATCCTCCTTATCAGAAATATAATCAGATTTTTGTGGTTCGGGTATATTAACGGTTTCTTGTCGAGGTGGATTTTCAGGCCATCATAACACGGTTCTTATAGAACTCTGATAGATATCTACGGTATACCCGGGTGAGTTGATCTCAATAGCAGATGATAGTGTTGGTTCATGAACTGTTATAGCGATTTTCGATTCTTTTCCAGTAATAGATTTTATTCTGCGTTGTTAATTCATTATTGATCTGTTCAATTTGGTAGGACCCAGATGGTAACGAAACAACGTTCCAGTCAGGAGTCCCGTCTTGTTTATTCTTTCTCGCAAAAACACGGGGCAATTATTCGGTTGTTGACCACCGAATGGTAATGATCTAATATTTGGCCAACTGATTTATACTCGTAATTTTGCTAGTGCTATCTCTTTCACCGGAATCGCAGAAGGAAAATTCACACTGAATTCAGGATTGGTTGAGGTTATTGAGATCATTCTGGTTTTCACCGGGGTTATGTTTTCCGCTATTCATTGAAGTAGTTCTTGCGATGTTGCCATCGTTATTATACTCATGTTGTTTTTCTAATTTTGACATCGCGGAATCATAAACACTTACCATCGCTGAAAACTCATATCGGATTTTAATGTGTCATCGAGTGACGACGATATCATCGAGGATAATTGAGAGTATGCGGTTGATACAACATTGAATTTAATTACGTAGTCTTGTAGTTTATGCTGGATGCATGATGATATTTTTTTTTATTATTGAAATTATTCCCGTGATTGTTGTTGTCGCTGATAAACAAATTGGAACAGCTATCGGGGCAACCATTGTCACCGAGGATAGTATTATACCGGCTCCGATGATTATATTGCGTCAATTGTGGTGATTCTTCGTCGGTATTTTTTAAATTTTTGTTTGGTACTCCTCAGTGAGTGTTTTGAGTTTAGTTTGAAATTCTCTGATCTGATCATAGCGATACTGTTGTGATGTTGCCAATGATGACATTTTATTTATTGTAATAGATTTCAAATTGCTGGCGTTAAATTCGCTAGTGTTAAATTCGCTAGCGTTGAAAATCCTATGGATTTTTAATTCAGTTGTTTACTTAAATCCGCTACGAATTCCACATACCATGTTACTGAAACCCTAGCCAAATTATTATCAGTGGATGCTATTGTGTATTGTTCAATTGTTTCCTTGTCGATGATCGTTGATATCATATTGTTGACCCCAGATGAACTCGTTGATGAAATATTAAATTGAGTCGGTGACACTAGTGTTAATCGACAAATACTTTTGACGGACGCGGTGATATTTAATATGTTATTTTGTGGTGTCCATGTAAATGATCCGTGTTATTTACGATATTTTTTTGATCGTAAGGGATTTTTTTCAAGTTTTTTTTATCATCCTCGGTAGATCATCCCTGATGACATCGTTGGTCGTTTTAATATCCTTGCGAATAACTTCTATTCGCCGATTAATCTTGTTATTTCATCGAGTTTTGTGATAATACCAGTGAGATCTATTTTAACATCATCGGGTTTCGAATTTTTTTAACCAAAATATTTATCAATGGAGTCATCGGTCCTGTTAAAGTTTTTACGTAACGTAGTATATTGAGATATATGAGTATCATAATCTGATCGCAATTTTATCAAATTATCAATGGCTACTTTTATCTCCGTGAGTTGTGGTGTGGTAACCGGTGGATCTGCAAAGAAATCGTTTAAGGGGACCTGAAAAGTGTTAATAGCTTTTAGTAACGCGATAAACGCATTTACGTGAACGTTATATTCATCACGTATTTTTTTTAATAATTCTATCGTTGATGAATAATTATCACCGAGCGTTGCTAATTTATATGTGAGCGTCGAAACAAGTACACCTGGTTTGAGTTTACCCTGATCGGAAAACAACGCGATAGTATCTTCTACTGCGTCACGTCGTTTTGTCAAAATGTCATCAAGGGAAACATTACTAGTTTTCAATTTACCAGGACGATCTTGAAATACAACTATTTCATTGGGATCAACACTTGCGAGGTTTAACATCTTGGATATTTCATCTTTGATTATTTTTTTTATATCACCGGTTGCAGATATTTCCGTGGTGGGTTTTTTCAGGCTTAATAAAGATCTCCCCCAAATATCAATCATTATACTCTAAGAGCTCTCTAAAAAGCGATTACTCGTATATTCGTGTACGGTTTTATGTGGTGGTTTTCCCGATGATGAAATAGCGCTGAGGACATTCAATACTTCTATGCTTCATATTGGTGGGTCATTCATTTTCTGTGTTGGTAACGTGGAATACCAGATCGGAGTTTTTAAACGGTTTATATGACGCATATATTCTTTAGACGGCGCTAACCCATATGAATCAAAATAAACAATCACACGCGGATCAATCGCGTATGCAACCCAGTGAGTTCCAGGTCCGGTACTGTTATCGAGATTAATGATACCGGTTTCAGCGTTGTTTGGTTGTTGTGGTAATTGATCTCTCATGAAGACACCTCTAAAGTTTTTTTATCGCTAGTTTTTTAGCAGCATCGAGTTAATCAAAATTTGACATGGGGACTATTGTTAGTAAACTGGTTCTAGTCTCAGGCCCTTTCCGCTGTACCATGAATACGGGGTTCCTGGTAGTGTTAGACTCATTGCCTTTTTTGTATCCCAGCCCCTTTTTTGGTTCATATGATTTAGCAATTATATGTACTGCTTTTGCACCAAGAGCTTCAGCAGCTCCTAACGCGGCGGTTTTACCAGCTGCATTTAATGCTGAAATCTCAGCGAGAAGTGGGAACACACCACCTGATTTTATCATGTTTTTTATTGCGGCCGCTCAGAGAGAGAGAGAGAGAGAGAGAGAGAGAGAGAGAGAGAGAGAGAGAGAGAGAGAGAGAGAGAGAGAGAGAGAGAGAGATATCTGAACACCTTTATTATTTTTGATGGCATCATTGAAGTGTTTTATCTGACGCGTTGTCAATGACAGTTTATTCTGACCGCCAGGCATCTGATTGTGCTTTAGCGATATTGTGGTTCAACATTTTTTTAGCTGATTCCGATTGCAATTTTTTATTTTGACCAGGAGTTAAAGTAACACTAACATGAATATATGACATTTTATTTAATACGAGATTGATCTAATATTTACATTACATATTTTCCACTGGTGCATCAACTACTCTAATTCGTCCACCAACACCTTCGAGTAGCATCGATTTGTCGCTGAGAATGACAGCAACTGCTCTGTAATTCGGGATGGTGACAGCACCACCTACAACCGGACGGTTTACACGAGCTCTGAAGTGTATATCAACTACGGATTGTCTTGTTAAGTCAAGATGTTCCAGCGAGAAGTAATAGATGGGATATCGTTTTCTAAACTCAAATTGTGATATTTGCAGACCAGTATCCACATTATTATCGCGTCCCATAAATGCCCAAAAAAAAAACGATGATACAAGCGTGCTATTTGGTTGGTTCCGTAATCAAGTAGTATATCCTCGGATGGTTCTTGTTGACCGTTTATCCTCAACGAAACTTCATTAACACCCAATTGGTCAAATATCATATGGCTGCGTATTTGTGAACCCAATCGGTCCCTATCCTGTAACGCAATACATATATGACGCGGAGCTGAAATACCTTGTTTTGATTCCAGGTGCCATGTAAGTGTACCATCAATATTAGAATCTATGGTATCTGTGGTCACTGTTAGCCAACTTAGCAATGATTTTCCTCCATGGTTCATAAATGATTGTAATTTTTCTTCCATGGTGATTGATGGAGTCATTACTGGCATCCACAATAATAGTTTTGATATAATGACTTTACCATCAGCAACACCAGCACCATGCCAGATTGCATCATTATCACTACCCTTTCGCACGAGTGCTACTGTATGCTTCGCTTCATAGATAACTTTTCTAACATTTCTGCAAAATCCGAAAATATGATGTAGTGGAATCGCGCATGAAAATTGTCTACGCTGTCCTTGCAACATTGATACGCGTGTTGCAAACCCCAAGTTATAATTGAAATTAACGCTTTTTATAACATCAAATGCAGCAGCTGGTCTTGCTTCGTGTTCAGGAGAACCAGCTGGTTGTGGATCAGCAGTATCTGCTGGTGTCCGTAATTTAGTATACGGAATGTGTTAAGCGTGATCAGTGAGATCCTTAGCGAACATCATAGATGGACCTGCCGATGTTGTATAATCATCAAAATATCTTGCTAACACCACTATTGTTGTGGCAACATCAACCTCACGCTCTATAGACGCGATTTCTCTTCCATCAATCATATATCTAGCACTCTCGAATAGCGCCATGATACCATTATTGACAAAACCAACTCGGATATTTTTATCATTTGCATATGGTGTACCACCACCAACATTTTGTACAAGTTCTCCTTCTATTTCGATAAACGCTTCTGAGGGTAGAAAGTATTTGCTGGTATTATGGACCTGAAATTCGATTCTTGATCGAAGATCCGGTTGTATTGCATGATATGAATAATACTGATAATCGCGTATAGAATCATTCTTGGGTACTGGGGATTCCATATCAAACGCTGTATCAGGAGCCGATTTGAATATATTATTATATATTTCTTCATCTAAATCGTGATCTCGCTCGCGATTTCATACCACTTCCCGCTATCATATTTGCAGTAATATTTCCCCGAGTGTCATATCCATCATTTATCCGTGATTCTATATTCTGCTCCACCGCCTTGTTTATTATTTTGCTAATACTTGCAGGCATAATTTCCGTAGATGGTAGTTTCTCTAGTGATTTTGTCATTGATGACTTTGTCATTAGTGGTTTACTTCGCCGCCGAACTGACGCTACTAGTTTTTCTTTAGCCGCGGAAAATGCTTTCCCGGCAATATCACCAACAGCGCTAATGCTCTTATCATGAATAACGTCAATAGCTTTCATCGATAATTGTTTTGCGATTGGTGCTATTTTTGGAGCCATTCTTGCAAATAACCCTGCAATGGTATTGCCGATACCATCTCCATAGTACGCTCTATAAACAGGCAATCGTGAGTTTACTACATAGAGCATGGTTGGTTTGTTGTGGCTGTAGTGTATGATCATCTTATTTAAATGCTATTTATCTAATCAGTGATTCATCACCAATGACAAAGTCATCAAATTAATCACTATGGTAACAGTCTGCTAGCTCATCAATAAACTCTCGATATACACCAATATCCATGATATCACCCTCAAATAGTCGTCTGCAGATATCAGCTGCCTCATTAATTACTTCCGGTAAGTTATTTCCAGCTCGTTTTCCCCCTACGAGAACTTCTAATCGTGATATATCCCGAAAATACTATTAGGACAACGAACTAGACCACTACCTGATATACCCTTTGGAGTTCCACTTTGAGAAAATCCCTCCTAACTACTATAACCAGTTGTACCCTGTGTATCCTTTCCCTGATCTTGTAAATGTCTAAAATGTTCATTATTAGATTCATCTTGATCAGTTGGCATATACAATGATTGCTTATCATCATTGTCAGGTGGCAGTTGTCGTTGAGGTGAGAAAGATATTTTCTTTGAAGGCTGTTGTCTTTTTCTTTGCAATCTTTGCGTTTTTTGTTTTGTTTTTGTGTTTAGTTCTTCATATTTATCATTCACTGTACCCACCGCATTGAGATATCCAGTGTATAATGCATTGCCTTGATCAATTCGACTTGTGTTAGTTTTGATTTTGTAAAACACATCAGCCCAATGATCCATACTTTTAATATGCCCGTGTTGTCCTGTTTTCAACATTTTTTTCCTGATTTCATAAGTCGCAACAACAAGCGCAGGAATTTCTGATAATTCAGTCGTATCAATTGCTGCTAACCCCTCATCATTAAATCTCCCACGTAATTCCTCTACTATTTTTTGATTGTTTTTTTTTTGGGACCAGGAGTTTTTTTGTAACAGCGTTGATATTTTTTCAAGTATTGGTACAGTATCCTTAGTGGCAGTGGTTATTGGTTTAAATAATTGTTCAGTATCCGTTGTAAAATCAGTTTGAAATTTCTGTCTTGCTTTTAGTTCGTTTCGAACGGAATCACGAACTGGAATAAACTTCCTAATCGCAGCTAATCGTTGCCGTGCTAATTTAGTCGTTAATGCTTCATTTACCATTATCATAAATTAATGTAAGATTTAAATTGTAAGTGATAAACTTACCCCCAAAATTCTTTTGAATTTCACAGTGTTATACTTCCGCGTAGTGATTAAATCACCGAACACTATCTTACCTATCTATAGAATTTCGTTCTAGGTGAGTAAGCTGTTCCTGTACCCGTGTTCCGTACATGTATGTATGGTGTGTTTAGAGTGTCAATTGCTGAGGAAATCAAGGGGGAATTTTCATTTTGGCGGATAATCTATTTTATTGTTTTGATTTTTTAGTTTAATTGTACGTTTGATTTCATTGTTTTCCCAATTAACTTCTGACAGCAGTGAATAACGGGACGAACTTAATGATGTCGTTACAGAATGCAAGGGAATTATTTATTATTATTACCGCGTGCTGAATTCGTTTGATCAACCCATATTCCCATTGTTGTTGTACACCTCACCCCCCCCCCAAGAATTTAATTTCCCGGGGGTGTAAAATCACACCGTCACGTATCTGAAGTGACGGGAGGTGTACACGAAGAACCTTTGGGCTGGCGCCCCCAATTATATAGAAAAACCTTCCAAATCGGTACCGTCGACAATAATGCCTGCCACGAGATTCGAACGATGGGCCCCAGGACGAGAATCTGTATATACAATACACTAGTATTCGTAATCTACAAATCTATAATTTTGAATACGCTATATGTGTATGTCGTAAAGAATTTAACGAATTAATGGAAATCATAGATGGAAATCGTAGATGAAAAATCGTAGTTTTTTACTGTAGTTAAAATTATAAATTTTCTAGTCAAACCAACACAAAAAAAGCCAGTCAGTCGACTATGATCCCATTGAGATACGTGACTACAACAAAAGAGTTATCGTTGTTTCAAAAAATATATTAAGCCCACACGAGTTATTCTCTCTTTGAGATCCGTAATGGTTACCTCTCTTTCATAACAGTATGCAAACTCACACGAGTTATTCCCCTTGGTGTTATAACAAATAGTACAAAACAGAATTCAGACATATCTAAATTGAATTCTATGTCTGGTTTTCTTGGAAATCGCTGATCGATATATTTGCTCTGCAACAAATCGTACTGAGGATCTATAAATATCGGGGGGCCCCGAGTGGCCGAGTGGTCTAAAGCGCTGTCCGTTACGGACCACTGCCATCTCACCTCTGTCTGCGTGGGTTCGAGTCTAAGATTCGGCTAATGTAGTTAAGTGAGAAAGCTTGCCAGTAGCTTCTCGTGGGTCGGTGGTTCTTTCCGGGGTTTTTCCGGTTTCTTCCTCCACCACTAATACTGGCCGCCATGTATAGCCTATATATTGTGCTGAAAAATGGCGTTAAACCATAAAAAAAAAAAAAAAAAAAAAAAAAAAATATAAATATCGAAATACTTTCCAGCTTCATTCATTGGTTGAAATACTCTTTCTTCATTATTTTATGTATTAAATGATTTTATAGGTTTCGCATTTTCGAGTGTTTTCCAGTCCCTCCTCGTTTGTTGTTTTCACTTTGTGTTATAGCTCGTAGATTCGATAAAGAATTGTTCCTAGGATTGGAATCAATATGATCAATAACAAGACCATCCTTGATCAATCCGTTAAATACCTCATAGACGATTCTTTGATTAAGATACCTTTTCCCTCCAACACCAAATATAAGGTCCCATACCATTGTCAACACCAACTGGTTTCTTCAGCCTGCGGTGTCTGACAATACCGTCACGAGATGCTTCATAATTGTCAATCACGGGATGTGGTTGAAATTCTTGGTTCATTTATATACTATAATATTATTTGTCTAATTCATTATTTGGTCTAATTATTACTTGAGACTCTATCAATGTAGTCTGGGGTGTTCTTATGATTTTGTCCTTGACAGAGTCAAGGACAGAGTCTTTGATGGAATCTTTGATGGAGTTTTTAACTCTATTACCATAATAGCGCTTTAGCTCTCTGTATCGCTTACCACCACAATTGAGACATAACTGCGACTTACCACGTACACCTACTCCACATCGTATGCAAGGTAAGGGTCCGAAGCTTTCACGACATATGCTTTGCAAATGATATCCACAGAATTCATTTCTACACGATTTGTTACAAGCGGTTACTGATCCTATCATAAGCCAATTGCAATGATTCATTATATAATAAATTCTTTATTTAAATACTTGTTTTAATTATAATATGGAGCAGTTCGAGAGATTATCGAAAATTACACCTTGGAAAAATGTTGAATTCAATCTCAATAGTGATGTACCAAAGAGTCTAAAAAGTGATAGAAGCATGATAGGTAGAATCCGTGATGGTTTTAATGAATTCAAACGCGATGGGGCATCTCACTCACTCATGTTGGTCAACATTTCGAATTGATGGTTGTGTTGATGCTACCATGAACGACGAAAGAGCAGCAGTGATATCCTCGCATCTTGACAAGAAAAAGTATTTTTTTAGAGTGAAATTCATTATCCGCTTAGAAACGGGGAATTGGATTATACGCTACCAATCTGAACTCATCTTGCAAAATAAGAGAACTGTCACTGTGAGTCAGGATTCCAAACCAGGAATTCTGACCGGGATTGGCAAACCGTATTACGAGAGGTCCTATCCTGTAACAGCAGTTGTTTATGGAATCTATCCGATAAATGATAAACCGAGTATTGAAAAATTAAAACCCATGAAATTGTCAGGGAGAATAAATTGTGTAGCAGAACGAACAATAGAACATTTTACAAATGCGTTGCGTGGAAACAAATTGACGGATCTAAGACGCCAAAAAAATAAATGAATGGGGATTAACAGTGAAGGAGAGAGGAGCAACAATTCAAGATATAACCAAATTAGAAACATCATTAAGATTCCCAATAATCGTAATGACGATAACAGGAGAGATATTACACGAAACGAAATATAAATCAAATGGAACTCCAATCAAAATTATTGACCATAATGAACACGTTTGGACACCTGCGGTAACAATATTTCCGCGTGATAAAACCATAAAACATTACACGGGAAATTTATTTGATTTTATTTACGAGTTAAGTGATCCTGTGTCAGTGTGATTACTTCACAGTTTTGAAGTCGAAGAGGGTAAATTCGATCAATTTGTAAGACCCAATAGCTAATTATATCGTACTGAAGCCCTCCACAACGAGATGAAAAATCTAGCTAGTGGTTTTTCAACGGATTACGACGAACAATTACTAACAAACTGTTTTACAATTCCGTCAGTTGCAGCTCATTTCACGAGAAAGTGAAATCTATGGAAACCAACACGCGCAGAATTTCTCTCAGATATCGAAACAAGCTGCGTTGCATACGACCATGGTGGATTATGGAATACAAAATACGACCCTGAAAGTATTATTTCGGTTGACATGATTGCGTGTTATCCAGGGAGTTTTCTTGTGTACGGAGAGTGTTCTGAGTACTTCAAAAGATTTGGACATCCCACACATGAGATGACGCGTGTTTCGATTAATGGACCACTGCCTGATTTTGATCTCACCGGATTCGCTCGTGTGGTATCATTTGAATTGGCTAAAGGACTTCATCCGTGTTGTTATGTTTAGTTTGGTAGACACATCTCTGAAAACACTGGATGCCAATAGTGTTCTTACGGTAATAGATTGATTCTAAAATACTTATATCGCTGATTGTCAGTGAAGCAATTATATCATATCGAAAACAAACTGAAGTCTGGTTACCACAAACCGATAGTCTAGATAGTATAATCACCGAAAATAAAAAACAATTCCCTATCTCGACGAAGAATATATCGTGAAATGGTCCAAAAAATCTTTGAAGTTAGAAATAAACACGCAAAAGATTTCAGTAGAAGAATAATTGGTAAGTTCACACAAGGTGGAAAATACGACCACAAACGATATTCTTCGCGGTTGATTATAGATGATGCTGAATACGATTTTATAATCGCATATGTAACATCTAGCGGTATATACGTTAATCATTTAGACGCTTTCTTGTCCGATGGAACCAAATTAGGTACAATTGTTATTTACACAGATGGAGAAGCCACTGATTCATTTTATATAGACGTAAAACATAAAGAAGCAGTGGCTAAATTCACAAATTCAGCCGAGAGTTGGGGATCGTGGAGAATTAAAAACGAAATACTGCGTGATTACTCCAAATCAACAGATGTTACGATTGAAAACAATTACTTGATAAATAATCAGATATCAGAACTATCTAATGCACCATCGTGTTCCGATCCAATATGTAGATATAAAACCAGTTACTTAAATGGCTGTGGTGGGTCAAGGAAGACGACTCGTGCGATTGAATTATTTCGAGGGAAATTATATATGATTGTGCTAACACCAACACGCCGACTTGCAAGAGAGATGAAACAACGAGGAATTAATGCTTGTACTTATCATAGTTTCTTTCGATGGAAAGGTGACGAATGGACTCCTGATCGAATGGGTGAGAAATATATTCCTGAAATCATCATTTGGGATGAGATATGCACAGTGTCGTTAGATGTATTACAAAGGTTTCTCGATTGGTTATTGCTAACGGATACTAAAGTGATAATGTGTGGCGATCATGATCAACCACCATCATTTGTCGGTTTGTCTCCACATGATTGGCTGAAGAATTTTGTAGACTATTATGAAGAAATTAATACCAATCATAGAGCACTTGATAAACAATTACGCGAGTTCAAGAAACTAATCAGATTACAACCGGATAGAATCCAATGTGAAATAGCGCGTGAAATAATTTCGGAAACCCCATTAAATGATTTTTGGGAAGCGTGGAGACCAAACGATTTTATAGTGGCAAGTAGAAAGATCGTCAGAGACACACTTCAGATGAAGTTATTTAACACGCATAAAGAAAACTTTGCAACACTTCCAGTGCCGCTGTGTTATAGACCCAAGGATACACGAAGACAAAATATCGAAGTTGATATTCCTGGACAAAGTAAAAAACAGATTCTCGTGTTAAATGATATTGTGTTGGCTGATATCAATGTCGTCGAAGATGCATTGCGTGCTGATAAATCCCCATGGAAGTTGGGATACGCAGCGACGATACATTCTTCGCAGGGGTTAACTATGTCCGATACAATTGTTTGGATCATAGATAATCGCATCGAGTGGTCGAATTTAGCTTATCTTGCGGTGTCCAGAGTACGAAGAATAAATCAACTTCGAAGAGTTGTTTTAGACTATAATGACACTATAATAAGTGATATTGTCAGTAATGACATAATCAGAAAAAACTCTCTGCTTATAAACATCAGGACAAAAAAAAATAACAGAAAATTTGATATTGATGCCGAGTTTATAATCACACTGAAACAACAACAGAATAATCACTGCGCGAGTCGCAATTATATAATGTGTTGGTGTTGGTCGGATAAAGACTCCTGACAATTTACCGTAGACAGAAAAATTAGCAGCGTAGGTCATACCAGAGATAATGTGATGCTGACTTGTCTTGAGTGCAACAGTCGCAGAGGTGCTAGTTAAGACCACGCGGCGGTAATTGAGGATCCTTGGGTATATTAATTGTTCGAGCAATCTCATTATTCAACGCGGTAATTACACCTGGTAATCTCTTGACCCATTCACGGGATCGTTTATCCTGAATAAATTCCTTCGCGTATTGATATCCAAATAACCGCTCAGCAAGTGTCCGATTAAATCGTTCAACAATTGCCTGATCGCGATGTAGTGCAGTATGTCCTCGTCTGATGGTGACATTATGATTCTTCATTGTTGATAACACTGCACCCTGATATTCCCTGCCAGGATCAACTTGTAATAGATTTGGCCAATGCAGAGGACCCCTTCGATAAATCCTTTCAAACGCAGAAGCCACTTCAGTTGATGATTTTGTCTTTAGAGGTTCTGCTTGTTTGTATCGACTCGCAACATCAACTATGGTTAGCGCATACTTGTAAACACCATCATGCGGCAGAAATAATATATCAGCCTGATGAACCTGAGAAGTTAATTTGTTTAGGCGGTGGTAGATAAATTTGCAATAGGTTAACTGGGAATGGCTCAGATGTCTCTCCATTGTCCTGGACTCGTGCCTGCAAGTCATCGTGGAAATTCTGCACCATGGATATGAACTTTTCTTGGGCATCTGTACTTGACCACTACCTTGCACAAGCCTCCTCTACTGACAGTATCAAGCCCTTTGTCAAGTCGATGGGGAAAAGGTCAGTGTTTTGCTCTTGGCATTTCTTTTGATGCTGCCTCGCAGCAAACACAATGTCGATGATTCCACGTTCTTTTCGGAATCCACACTATCTTTCTGACAGTAGTCCCCGGTCAAGGTGTGTAGTGAGGTGGTTTAAAATTATTCTGGCGAGTATCTTTCCTGCAATTCAGAGTAATGATATACCCTGGTGGTTGTCGCAGGCCTGGCAGTTCTGTTTGCGCTTATACAGGTGGATTACGGAAGCGTCTCTGAATTCCTCAGGGATCGTCGCTTGCTGACACATTAAAAACAGTTTTGTTGGAGCCTTTCTATCAGGGCTGTCCCCTCTTCCATGTTGACTTCAGCTGGGATGTAGTCTGAACCAGGTGCTTTGCCACTGGAGAGCAGAGGTATCGCTTTATGTGTCTCCAGAAGGTTAGAGGGTCAGCCAATGCCATGTTGATGGGTAATTGGGATGGGGGAGACGACTGATGGCTTAATCATTGATGGATGAAGGGCGATTCAGGATGGTGTCAAAGTGTTCAGCCCATCGTTGAAAAATCATTTCTCAGTGATTAGTGTGTTCCCGTCCGTGCTGAGAAGGGATTGATGATCCAGAGGATGTAGTTCCATACACTTCTTTCAGGGCATTGCATAAGCTCTTCATGTCATACTGATCTGAGTATCACTGGGTATCATCAGTTTTGTTGCTCAACCATGTGTCTCGCATCTGACAGAGCTTCTGCTATACAGTTCTGTGTATGTTGTTGTACGCATCTCTTTCCTAGAGGTGGACATAGGGTTGTTGAGGTAGGTTTTAAGGAGACGCTGTTTCTCATCCAGCAACTGCTTGATCTCATCACAGTTTTCATCAAATAAGCCTTGTTTATTTCTGGTTGAGGGTCCTAGTATTCTGAAGCTGTGCTGTAGACGAGCTCTCTGAATGACACCCATTCGGTCTCCATATTGATTGTCGAGAGGGGTGTATTTCAGACGTTTTTCCAGGGCATCCACGAACGACTGTTTGGTACTGGTGCATTTCAGTTTGATGATGTTCAGTCGCTTAGTAGCCCGTTGAAATTGGTGATGATGAGGTGGTGGTCTGTTCAGCAGTCAATGCCGCACAAGGACTTGGTCACACGCGCATCATGCCTGTCCAAGACTGTATTGGTGATCAGCAGTTCATTCTCAGCGCAAGTCTGATGCAAAAGGAGACCGTTGCTGTTAGAGCGACCCACTCCGTGCTTTCCCAGCACTCCATCACAAGCAACATGATCACATCCTTCTCCTACATTGAAACCGCAAAGAAAGAATAATGAGTATATCTGCCATTAGAACGTCAGCAATTATGGAGTGAAGATCCTTATAAAACTTGACCTTCACTTCATCTGGGTTGGTCATGGTTGGAGCATATCATCTGATGATGGTAAGGTGGTCTTACAGACAAGAGTAGGGGGTTCATGGTCATGAGTCGGTAGCTTTCTCCCTTGGGAGGTCCAGCCTTCTTCTGCAAGCTGGGTCTCGCTCAAGGCAGCAATGTCTACGTTGTATCTGGCAAGTTCCTTTCCTATCAGGGCAGTTCTCTGGGGTCTTACCGTATAAATTTTGTTCATGAAGGTGTCAACATTCCATGCGCCAAGTGTGAGACAAATAATTTTCATTTTCTTTCTTGTATTTTGACCGCCGAAGTAGGGTTCCCGCCAGCCATGGTATGCTGGCTACGGAAGTTTAGAGCAGTCAATGTTTATGGCACCTTTTCTAGCCCGATCCTCATGCCAGTGAGGTGAGCAGTGCATTCCTGAAGAGGGCTGCTCAGTTGCTTAGGGGGCTGCCGGACTACAATGCTGTTCCTTGTCAGTGGTGAACGACCCCAATGGCCTGAGCCACCTGTGTGCAGGTTTGCAGCTACGGCTGCAAGTGTACCCACACCTGTCGCTTCGTAGCTTGCCTGTCGCGACAACTATGTGACAACTGACAACTATGTGTCTCGTCGTGCTCTTAGCGTTCCAAAGCGGTTTGCTATGAATTGCCTTGCTACCCGTTGACCAGCTGGTGGTTCCTCTGCACAGGCTGCCGAATCCAGTCTTCACATGCTAGGCAGAAGTCTAACTTACCAATGGTTTAAGATCCGTCAGCAACCCTCGGAAGGCCAGTCGACTCCCTTTTCCGGGATGTGGCTGCTACAAATGTCATAGTCTCTCGGAGCCACAGGTGAAAGCTGAGTGCCAAGCGGGGAGCAAGGTGGGTGAGCTACCCTCGAAGGAGTACGACTGCTTAACCAACCAGAGGTGCAACCCCCTTCCAGGTCACCCTATTGAGATGTAACTCTGCGGAAATCATGGACAAGGCGTGTAAAAACAGTGATGAAAGACTTCCATTTCAATGCCATTACCTGCATTTGTTCAACACATTTCGTAAATGGACGGATGACTTCTACACACAATGCCCATTCAGTCTTCCATATTTACTCAAAGAAAAAAATTATTTGGAACATCACCTGTAAGTTTGAAAACATTAGTTTTCTCGATATGTGGTTATGATTATATACTGATGTCCAAAACTAGGCTGATTCTCGAAAAAAAAGTCAAAACGTGCCTAAAATGAAATGTACTAGAGTTAAAACGCTCAGGGTAAATTTGATTACTGTTAAAATGTCATTTTGTAGGAATAAGTTTCTTTTAATGTAGCTACCTATTTTATATTGTTCCATACATGTAGTTGGAAAACAATTGGGGGGAGGTGAAATGACGGGTGAACTAAGTTGATGGCTAGGGTTTTTCAGTAGGATTGTCAACAGTAAAATTGCAATTATTTGATATAAAAGGTATTTCGTCCATAAAATTTGTTCACAAGTATTTTCTTATTCTTGTCACCGATGTCAGAGTCAACAGACAAGCCAGACCATACTGAGCTTTACTTCCCTACAAAAACAAGTATTATTATGAAGGATGACATTGCACAGCCAAACGAAATCGAATTGATAAGATTGATGAGGTTGAGTTAAAGACTTTAAAGTTAGAAATGAGTCTACCCTATGTGTCTCTGCATTTTCATGACTGCTATGGAGAACGAAATTATGACCAGTTGTCCAAATTTTTAGAAAAATGTGAGCAAACAGTAGAGTGAGTTAGTTAAGTACAATCTATTATCGGGGAAGTTATTTTTTGAAAAAGACACAGCAGCACAAGCAAGAGTGAAAACTGTGTCAACATTAACTCAGACTGACGTTATTGATCAGCACTCAAATATGGTCAAGAAGTCTGATGTTGGAATTCAATGTAAACTGCCAGATATTGCTTTTGAGTATATTGCTGACAAAGATTCCGCTGTAATGTTTATTACTGGACTGCCAAATGCTGGTACATTTCATGCACTGTTTGATGAAATGGATGATGCAGAATCTCTAACAGCAAGAAAAGGACGTCCACAACAAAGTCAAGTCATTGATGAATTTTTTTAAAGTCTTGATGCGGTTACGTCTGAGACTTCTTGTTGGAGATATTGCTGTCAGATTTCAGATCTCTAAGTCAACATGCTCAGTTATCATAAATAAATAGATTAGATCATTCTCCCTATTTACTGACAAAATCAAACTTAACAACCATGGCAGGAAACTAATTTTATTTATGAATGCTAAATTCTATCAGGGCTCATTATTTTACAAGGGCCAACGACTTTGCCCAGACTGGGTCGTTTCACAAGTTTTAGGAATTTCTTGTAATGGTGGCCATGTATGAAAGCAGATATGCATCATTTGTATAAACTTGAAAAGACCTTACGCTAGGATACATTTGTCAGCAGAATTGGAGTTGTTGTTACACGTTTTTCTCTTTTTGTAATAGTGGTCATATCTGAAATTGAATGGCATCAAAACTTTAAAGGTCTTACTACCAGGAAGCTCAAATTTGATCAAATTATGGTCTGAGAATTTTGAGAAACAAGTCATTTAAAAAAGATTTTAAAATTTTGCAATGATGGCCATAAAAGCAATCTAACCTCATTTGTACAGATTTGAAAACCTTTCATACCAAAGTTTCATGCTAAATTTGTTCCAATCGGTCCAGTTGTTTCGGAGTTAAAATAGATAATTCCCAAATGACATCCTCACCTGCCATATTTGTGCTGGCAGATGTATCATCAACTTTGTATGGTGTTGGCCGTTTAAAAAAACTTCACTGAATTTCACGATATACTTTTATGAACATTACATACATAAACAGAACACAAATCAAACCTTCTTTTGGTATCTATAATTGTGATTTATAAGCCGACTTTGCTTCAGTGTGCCTTGTTAAAAATGGTAAATTTTGGTGATTGTGTATAGGAGAAAATGCCAGGTTGCCCATTGTCCAGGTAAAATAGGTAGAATAACGTCTGCTTGTGACGTTATCGGGAAGCATCTATAGTAATTGTTCATGAATACACAATGGATGGCAAACAATAGACATAGGGTCACGACACAAGTTCCTTTTGCCTTACAGTTATGTGAGCTAAAAACCATGAGATTAGATGTGCCAACAAGAATGTGTACTGAACAGGAGGACAGATGGATGGATACGAGAGTTATTATAACCCAGTTCATATAAGTGTATAAAAATTTGTGGTCATTGCTTTGTCCAGAGCTGGATTAAAAATATGGATACTCTTCCACTCAGACTTGAACAGATTTCTGTATAGAATAAAACGTAGATCTGAAACATGATTAACTTAAATAAAAAAGACACCACTGTATAATTAGTTGTCTAAGCTAAGCCTATAAGTCGATGCGGAGTATAAGTCGAATTCACCAATTCGACTTATTTTCCATCGTTAGTCCATATATAAGTCCATAAGGATGATAAGACGAGGCCAGGTCAATATATTGGCTTTGCATTTTACACTAGTAATGGTTTCGTTGTATGATATTCCATATTACCCGCAATTGTGAAATTGCATTATGAATGCTAATATGAGTGTGATTTTACTTTTTAACAAATCACTGCTATATTCTGTTTTCAATTGACACAACTGATTGAACAGTCCATGCTTGTTTTATTAGCATTGAAAGCATATCCATGTTGTAGTTAATTTATTACCTGTAGTTATGAACGTAACTTATATAACTTTCAATGACACAATACATATACAAGTCGATTTGGAGTACAAGACGAAGCCCTGACTTTCAAGTCAAAAAGTATCGACTTATAGGCCGGAAAATACGTGTACATGCATATACTAGAAAGTTTCTGCATCCTACTTCGCCAAACTAAGATCAAATTATCTGCAAAATTTGTTAAAACTGTGCTTTAAAAATGCAATTAAGGTAAAAAGATAAATTTTAGCAGACAAATTAGTTTGTATACAGTGCAACTTGTCTTGAAAGACCACTGCTACGAGACCTTGTTTTGATTTACCATATTCTAAATGCATAAATGTAATGATTATATAGCATTGTGACCTGTTATGAGCGACCAACTATCTTGAGAAACCATAATATTATGGTAGAAACATACATGCCAACCCCTGACAAGGAAATGGCATAATCCAAGTGGTCAAAAAGCGTAATCCAGGCAGAAAAAGCGTAATCCACATACAACATTGCTAAAATTTCAATAAACAACGATTATTTGCCCTTCTCGTCTTTTGACATCCTTTACTGTTTCAAGTTTTCATATGTAGCATTTTTAGCTTTACACACATCGACTAGAAATCATCTGAAGACTTTTAGTGCTGAATTTTAAAATTCTTTTCACACAGCCGTTAATAGATGTCACATGATGCTGTACTCTTGTCTTAATATTTAGAGGATTATGTAATATTTTGTTTCGGGGTTTCTTTGCTTGCCTTTTTCTAATTTATCTGGGAAATTTTAGAAACGGGATATTTTTGCTCACATAAATGCATAGACTAAAATAAAATATACTTTATAAGCACTAAAATATATTTAGAACAGTTCTGCAGGAAATTTGAATTAGAAAAGGAATCTGTATGTAAAGATTAAATTTGGAAAACCAGTCTGCTCTCTCCTCACTAAGCATACAGATTCTATAAACAGAATTCGAGGTCAACAGTAGAACCAGTTTAGCTATAAATAGAACATGATACTGTTAGTAATGTCCAAGTTACGTAAAAGCTGTCTTTTCTAAAATATGGTCTGTGGGATTAATGGAATGTTAATAATGAGAAAACAAATAATTAATTTTTTTGGGAGGTGGATATACCGAAAAAGCGTAATCCATATACGTTTAAGCATAACGCGTAATTTAGTGAAAAAAGTGTAATGATTACGCCAAAAGCATAATGGTTGGCATGTATGCAGAAAGGGTGGTCTTTCAAGATAGGTTCTACTGTACTGCTAGTTATCAATTACACCAACAACACCCATTTTTCAGTCGAGATTTATTAACTGATTTCTGGTTTCAAGAGTTTTAGCACAACATATTAGATACAGAATAAAGAACTTAAATACATGTACATGCATACAGAAAAAAAAAATTGCTTATATGTTCAGAATGTACATTTCACAAATTCACTGGAAAATGTACTTTACACAGATAACTATGCAAAACAAAACACAACAAACCTAGTCATTACAAAGCTTTTCAGAAAGTTTTAAAACTAAATTTTTTAATCAAGAAAAATAGAGTGCACAAAGTTACAGTGGTCAAGAATGTTAGTTAGCAAATTTCTGATCCAGTTAGCTCAAGGTAAATTAGAAAATGATTTATATGAAAGCTGAGCAGTGACATATTACACACACAAGAGCCTATTTTTTTCACTAACAAAATCATCTTGATTTCCACTACTCTATATAACAACAACCAACATACATGTTGAAGATCTAAGACATGACAAAGTAATTTTTAGGACAGTAAAAAAATTGTATTCTTCAGTTTCTTAAATTTAAGAACTCAATATTGCACAATATCTAACATCTGATTTTAAAGCAATTTTAACTATCATTTGGCTTTATTCATTTGCACTAACTCTTGACTGAATTATACCTGGAAAACATTCAAATAATTTTTTTCAGGCAAAAAGTTTACTGCCACAACATGTGCAGTGCTATATATATATATATATATATATATATATATATATATATATATATATATATATATATATATATATATATATATATTTACATCTATGGCAAACATAAATTGTAATGGGGACTTTTAACAAATTGTTACATACAATAAATAAGCGAGCTGTAGTCAATATTTCAAACTTTATGTAACTGCCTACAGTAGTAACTGTAAAAATTATGTAAATTAGAAATATTAACTAAAAACCAACAGGCTCTTGTATAAAGACAAACACTTGACAAAACAGAAGAGAACAGCAATTAAATTTCTTAAGATACCAATATTATATACTTGTCAATTACCTATAAATAGATCTAGAAAATGAAATTCTGCAAGATATATTCCATAGTTTATGAAAATAGACTGCCTTATCATTTTTGAAGATGATAATGATGATGGACAAATACAATGTCTGGTATACAGTGAACATAAATGACCCAAACACATTTTTTTCTGGAAGAAAAGAATGTGGTGAAATCTTTCTACAGCAGCTTCTATGACTGACCTAGCTGATGCCACAGCCCTGCCAATGTGGTTGGTAAAAGATACTGAAATTGTGATGGGCACTAATGAAATGTGCTCAATAATTGAAAATCTCACATTTGCACAAATCTTTTAACATGGTATCAAACCAGAATTTTGTAACATTATTACAGACAATTTATGCTGCCTTTGATACATTTTAGCAATAACAACTCTCTTCCACATAAGGTCTATGTAATCCTGTCACCCTGGGCTGAATCTGAATGTTAATTCATGTACGCATGGCTCATTTCCCAGTTGACATCATGTACTCATTTCTGGGATCAGTTCTTATTTTGCCACATTTACACCAGACAAGTAGTCTAAATGATTTACCAAGACTGAGAGAAAACACTGAGAGGAAAAGGTGACAAGAATGGAAGGTATTTCATGCTGATAACCTATGTATCTTTAACAGTGACTTAAAACTGACATGCTGAACAAGGAGATAACTGCTCCACACTGGACAAAGAACCGGGTACTGGTTATGGAGGTAAGCTGTCATCAAAGTCACAACACTCCGAACTGCAAAGATTTCTACTTCAGATCTACTTCAAATATTTTTTTATACAATACATGTTCAAGTGGTCAAATTCATGAAACAGAACTTATCACCGTAACGTGATTACTTGAACCGTTTCCAATATTACAAAATACATCCAAATTATCATCACAAACTGCATCAACTATTGATATAAATACACCATATATGATTATGAGTGAATTAAAAAGGATCACCGCATTCATATAACCAAATATTACAATACCCTCTAAGTATATGATCTTATCCAACTTCATGTATGGTGGATCAATGATAGCAACACAAAAACTAGGTTACAACTGCTGATATGTTTGTATTTGTTCATTTCACAGTTTTGATTTGCTTCAAAGTTTAGGAAAATAAAATATCTCAGCAACAAAGAGCACAGTACACACACTATCAAAACACTCACAGAAGTGCTACTGCACACTCCCCTAGTTATTTTTCTCTACAGGGTCCATTTCTGGCAAGATCAAAGTACGGGTAAAAAAATCCTAATTGCTCATCCAAAATGAATGAACATGAAATCAAATTCACACCATTAGGTATTGTATTTAAATATGAATTTCATTTTCTAGCTCAAGAATACTATTATTCTCTGAAGACCTATAGGCCATATAAACACACTTATAAGCTTGTATCCAAGAGTATACTGCTTAAAATTGTGCCATCATATAATGCATTGGCAGACCTAAGTCTATACATTTTGATGTAATAACAAGAATAAAGAATGTACAGTACTATCCATTTAACCTCGAATCCTATCCGACAATTTCTGGTTGGATAATTAAATGATTCTTATATAAACAATATCAAAGATCTTGCAATTGTTATAAAAACATCATTCTCTGATCACATCAAAATCGAAGTACTGTAAAGACCAAGTAACAATTTGATCATTTCAAGTTGATAATACACTACCAGATAACAAAGAAGAATGTGCTTATAAACTTTTACATTAACAGGTCTGCAACTATTATATACCTACCCAATTAAAACAAAATGCACAAACATTGGTTGAATTCTAATACAATAAAGGTCTGTTGCTTGAAGCAATTTCCACTGTGCTTGGTGATCCGAAACACTTTATCATGTTAATAAAAACTGATGTTCAAACCAAAGGAAAAAAAATGTAATTATTTGCAAACACAAATCTCCTTACTACTCGTTTAAGTACATGTAGCTGACAATGTAGTGATTGGTATGATGGACTAAAGATGAGCAACGGGAGTTCAGAGACATCCCATGAGATACGATCTGAAAAGTCAGTTCAGACAGGTCTATAATTTGCAGCCATTAACTACTAGTCTAACTAATAACTACGCCACCAAGGGGATTGATGAAATATTACTTAAATATCCTACACATTACCATGCATTAAGTACCGGTACAAAGTTTCATCAGTATAGGTACAACATTAAGCTTGATTAGCCTAGATGCAACAGTCTAGGATAAAGAGCAACAAATGATTAAAAATATAAATAGCACTGAGACAGGAAAATCATGTTAATAATTAACTTGCTGTTACAAAATGATGCATCCATATATTAATTTTTCATCTCTATATAAGATAAGTCAAAGATATTGTGGTTGAATTTAGTGAAAAGCTGAACATATACAGGTCACTCAGGCATTTAATTTAGGTCATGGTGACATAAGTTTTATATATTTGAGTTAGACAAGCTGAGAAACATCCACATACAAATTTTTGTAAGTGTAGGTGATTTAGGGTCAAAGATATTAAGAATATACACATGTCATTGCAACATGTAAACTTGGCCACTAGAGTTTATTTTGTAAGGATGAGTTACTCTTAGAGTTGCATAGACATACCAAACCAATTTTCATGTGTAGGTGAAATGGGGTCTAAAATATTTAGGAACAAACTAAAAACATCACTTAAGTTTGAAATTAAGTATAAATTTTCAATTAAGTGTGAAATTAGATTAAAATTTCTCCCTTAAGTGTGAAATCAAGTAAAAATTTCAAATTTCTGGTATGGGTGAGATAATTTACTTAATATGCAGCCAATCCCAATTTTTATCAATAAATTCTAATTAGGGTTTAAGATATCAAGGGCATAACATTCAAATAAAATATGAAAATCACTTAACACATTAACCCCTGATGCCACATTTAGAGGGCAGGAGGTAGTAGCCTTCTGTCAAGATCTGAAGCATCAAGGTCATGTATGATACACTAAAGTGGGTGGGATTATAGAAAAGTAGACAGATTTAGCTCCACAATGATACCAAATAATCTGGACATTTTAGTTTCTGGACCAGCTTTTTTCTCTCGCTCACAATTCATCTGTGGTCCGATTTTGTGTCCAGAAGATTTTCGACTTTTTGGCTTCAGATCTAAGGCAGATGGGTCTGAACTGCACACAGGATAATGTGAGCATTTGCAATAAAGAGTGGTCTCAATACGAAAATGATGGGTCTATCAAGCAAAACAAATATAAAACAAAAAAAATAAAAATAAATGAATGCCAACATTTCCCCTTCTGCTCCTGCACGAGGAAAATAACCAAAGGAAAACAATGTTTTTAACACAACTATACATTAGGCTAATGGAAAATTGCTTGGAAGTGGTTGTATTAGGATGTATTCTGAAAAAGTCCCCAAAATGTGTTTTCTACTCGCATTTCATATGAAAATGGCAAAAACCTACAGAGGTTAATGTGTTAGTAAGTGCATTTTCATGACATCACCAATTATGAATATTCCTTGCATATTTAATCACTTCTGCATCGACACTGGACATAGATTACAAAATTAAACATTTCCAAAGATCTTGTTAACACATTAATTCATCAGTGAATTCCAATTAGGGTCTAAGATATCAAGGGTATAACATTCAAATAAAATATGAAAATCACTTTTAACACATTAACGCCTGGTGCCACGTTTAGAGGGCAGGAGGTAGTAGCCTACAGCAAAACTTAAGGTCCCGTACGATACACTAATATGAGTGGTATTATCAAAAGGTTGACAGATTTAGCTCTACAATGATACCGAACGTTCTGGACATTTTAGTTGCACAACAAAATTCAGAGGGAAAAACCTGATCTTTTTAACCCGTTTTTGTCACCTAAAATTCACACGTGGTCAGAATTTGATATTTGTATGCCCAGATTTTATACTTCTTGGCTTCAGATATAAGGCAGATCGGTCTGAACTGCACTCAGGTGAACGTGCAAAAAGTAGGATAACATGGGCATTTGGAACAAAGAGTGGTCTCCATACGAAAATGATGCAAAAACATGTTAATAATGTTTGCTTACGTTAAGCAACTGCCCCCCAAAAGAACAACTTTTTCCCTTCTACTCACGCGTGAGCAAACTAACCAATGGAAAACAATGTTTTTAACACAACTAGGCATTAGGCTAATTGAAAATTGCTTGGAAGTCAATGTATTAGGATGTATTCAGAAATAGTCATTAAAATGTGTTTCCTACTTGCATTTCAAGCGAAAACAGCAAAAACATCCATTGTGTTAAGAAAACTATGCAAATGAGGTCAAAATGACCATGTTATATGCAGTTGGTTTACACTACCTGTGATGCATCCGCGTACCACTTTTATTAAAGTAGTTGAAAAAGTGTCTAAGATATTAGGGACATATCAAATGAACACAAATGTATGAATAAATATAAAAAACGAGATGCTGCATTTCCCTCCCAGCATGAGGACGAAAATTACTATAATCCTGTGAACAAATGTCAACATCTACCTATCTACAATGCATTTTTACTTTATGGGTGTACTCTTTACTCCCCAATTAAAGTATCTTTACAAACATGAAAACATCCAATTCAAATGTGCATAAATAATACATAGAGTGAACAAATGAAAAAGATCCTGATCCGTGATAATACTAGTAATCAAATAACATATTTCACAATGTCATATATTCTACAATGACATGACTTGAAAACACGTGTTCAACATTATTTTACATATTAATAAAATGTCAAATACAGAATCAAATGTTAACATTTTGAAAAAATAGATGGAAAATTAGATTTTCTGATCTTAAAAAATTTGTTTCACGAAGGAGTTCATGAAAAAATCCCACTATCATCCCTAAGCAGAGGCTGGTATGAACAAAACATACAGGAAGAAGCAATATTACTATCATAAACATGCCAAGAATCGTCACCGCATGTTTTAATGGCATGCATAGAGCATATGTGTAAAGCATGCTCATTTGTTTAGATCAGGCGCACCCTACTCAACCTCGAACAATGTTCTCATGCCAGCTACCATATATACTTGCTTATAAGTGAAGTCCAACTTCAAAACAACACAGACCCTCAACTGCTTGTGCAGCATAAAATGACAGAACATGGTTGATATTCTTCATTCTATTGACTCCTCCTTAAATACTGCATAGACCAAATCTGCCAGTGCATTATGTGATGGCGGATCTTGATCTGTGTAGTTGGCAGTTGACTTGACTTACCAGTGAGTATAAATGGTAATGTTTTTTTGGTTGCCTTAAGAAAGAATAATATTCACATGTAAATAAAGTAAATTCTTCCACATTACATTTGACCCCAAGTCTTTTTTTTTTTGACAGGCAAAAACTGGTAAAATGATTATGGTATCATAGAATAAAAGCAATGAACAAGTTTTCAACAGAATAAATTGGTCAAGAGAGATTTCTTCCTGCACTACAGTAACTCTCATGAAACCAACAGGGTTAGCCTCCAACCTGGGGGAACAGTAGCAACTATTATGGAGACAACATGTCAACTATAATACAACTGGCCATTATAGTCACATTTATAAATAATCTGCCATAAACAGATACTGTTTTATAAGAATGTACACAGTAATATGTTGCAAAAAATGAAATTCTATTAAGCAGCAGTCTGTTTTCAGATATCATTTAATGTCCACATACCACAAGTGATTGCATAAAATTTACTCTACTGCAGCCTATGAACAGTCAGTCCCAGAGTAGCCACACTGAGAGATCTAGAATACCAGGCACTCCTTTGCAATAGAGAAATCTAGAATGCCAGGCACTCCTTGGCAATAGAGAAATCTAGAATGCCAGGCACTCATTGGCAATAGAGAAATCTAGAATGTCAGGCACTCTTTTGCAATAGAGAAATCTAGAATGCCAGGCACTCCTTGGCAATAGAGAAATCTAGAATGTCAGGCACTCCTTTGCAATAGAGAAATCTAGAATGCCAGGCACACCTTTGCAATAGAGAAATCTACAATGCCAGGCACCAGAACTGATCAAAATAAAAACAGGACAGATAGATAAACAACAAACCTAGTAGGAGTAAATGTGATGCTGACACTAAATGACAGGAAGTATTTTCTGAACTGCCATCTTCTAATGTAGATACAGATGAATCTGTATAATTAAAACTCCCAATGGCCATAGTGAATCAGATCAAGACAACAGAATATAACCATAAACATTTTGCTAGTTGCTGAAAGACAGTCTAGTTGACTTCAGCATCTTTTAATGACACATGAACAACAATAAAATGAAATCTAAATCTATTTATATGCACCAACTTGCAAATTTCAATGAATTTTCAGCTTTAAATGGGAAAGCTATTGGGACATAGAAATGTGATAATGAAAGTAAACTTGCTAATTCTGCCCAAAATGTGCAAGTTGACACACATTCTAAAAATCTTCCACAAGAAATGTGACTCATTTGCCTTTTTTCTTAACTGGCATTTAATGTGAAGTTTAGTCTCAGCTAGAAATTGCATGCATTTCTATCACTATAACAAAACATGAAATTAAAGACAGCAAATATGATACGCTATTGCTGCATTGTCTTTTATGAATGAGCAATCAAATATTCTGTAACTGGGTCCTCCTATTATCATTTGCTTACCTACAGTTGTTAGACTATTAATATAGACACTCATAAAGTCTAAATGAAAACTACCGAGGACCAGATCTACAATCACAGTGCAGCAGCAGATACAAGTATATGCAGTTTGTAAGGAGTAATATGTAGCACAAACAATAAACACCTGATCTGTATGTGATGGCTGATCAGGGTCACTGTTGTTTCCAGTTGAAACCAGACTTAAAAGTGAGTATATAATGTATTAGACACAAAGATTACTGACCAGAATACAGATAGGCTAATGCAATGAGCAACTACCTGTTTGAATCATTTCCCTTAAATTAGGTCTTTTTTTAAATATTATACAAATTAAAAAAAAAAAAACAATGAATTTTGACTAGCAAATTTCAGACAGCAGTTATTGGCATAATCTACTCATTAAATATTCAAATCATGTAAAGTAAAATTTCTTACCATTTTGACACTAATATAGTAATTGTATGAAATTTATGGCTCTTGACACCAATAAAATACTGCAGTGCATGCTCCTAAAAATTTTGAGCACCCATATTTGAGCAGAAATAAGATTTCAAAATGTTTGAAGATTACATGCCTTAATCTTTAACGTGAACTTTTCACAAGTAAAGGCCATTGCAGTGTGCGGATATAATACCGTAGTTTATACCATAGTAACATTGGTAAGCAACTAATAATGCCCTCTCTTAATCACAAGCTGAACCTTACAGCTGATGCTGATTCAATCTGAACAGAATAGTAGGCTGATAATGGTAGCAGCCACATATGCAGGATCAGAATTAAATTTGAGAAGTGGGCTTATCATCAAGCACAGGCATATATTTGGGAAAAAATAGTTTGCAAAATGAATCGCTTTAAAACTGGAACAAAAAGACATCTATAGCTTTTTTCTTCAGACTATCAGAATGGCCTTTGATCGTAATTCCATGTATAACAAACTATGCATCTTGAGGGCCCTTCAAAAAATGATGTCAATGGAGCTAAAGTTAAAAAGCTTTTAACTGATGCATTATAATAACACAATTTTTATTTCTTTTTCATATTGTCCAAAGCTTTACCAATCATTCTTAAAATTTCTCCTCAAAATGGGATTTTATAAGTTTTCAATACAACCAACAAAATTATAGTGGGTATTAATACCAACTTGCAATTGGTGAAAATAAAGAGGAAAACACACCAAACTCTAAAATGGTATAAAAAAAACAGTAACATTTTTAAGTTAAAGAAAATTTCTTTGTAATTTTTACTGACTCGTAATTTGTCAAAATTTCATTCTAACACAAGAGCTATCAGACATATGCTTCAAAATCTGAACATAAGGAGAATGTTTTTTCAGACTATAATAAAACAGCAGCTTTAAACAACCAGCACTAAATCTATGGACTTTTCTTATGGTCTTTTCCTGCATGTATATCTAGATGGCTAGTTATGTCATAACAGTGTCTCTCTCTCAGGAATGAAAACTTGTGCTTCAGTAGTAGGGGATTCTTCCATCAGCTCCTCCAGTAATTGTCAGTTCACTGCTAACTCTACATTGATGAACTGCTTCAGTCTCTCCAGATACTGTCCATACAATTCGACATCATTGTGCCCTGCCCCTTCAACCCACAGGGGCTCTACAGTACGTGGACAACGTTCATATATAGCCAGGCCATGTGAGAAATCAATGACTTCATCCTCTGTGCCATGAATCACAAGAACAGGGGATGTGATCTTTGGTACTTTGTCAATGCTGAAATAAAAAATAAAAACATGTATCACCTCCGCTGCAAACACCACAACTTAACCTTAGTGATAAATTACCACATGCAATTGCAAACCTTATGATCCTCACCTTGGACAATATTACTGCAGGTGAATGTTTCATCTTTCTTAAATTGATGTGCCATATAGTGATAACAATCCACTCATGGAAAATAAATCTAGTCACTTTAAGACCCCTAACAACTTACCAAAGTTAAAAATGAGTAACTCTGTGGCTTTGACCTTTTATTTTCTGCTCCATTGTTCTCAGATGCACACTGGTAAATCTAAAGTCTGACATCTATACAAAGACAAAATACATGATATTATCTTTGTCACCCATAAAAAAACTTGAACCAATTAACATGCAATCAGCTGGTATGTTGACATTTCTGCTCCAATTCATTTGAAACTTTCTTATAGCAGACATCTTTGAAAATCTAATGACAATTCAATCATACAGTAATTTTGCACTTAAGATCACAAGGGCAACAGTGTACCCTACACTCCAAAAATCTGAGAGACAATATTTGAATAAAACAAAGTAAAACAGAAGTACTTAATGCACTATCAGCACTGAAAAGATTAGATAATCTTATTTGCTAGATAGGTTTTCCACCTTAACTGTATTGGATGGTACTATCATATTTTCCTTGTATACTTACTTATTGCAAATAAAGTTGTATCACGTGCTAAAGAAACTGAAAACATTAACATGTTATTATCTGCTTAACGTGTAATTAGTAGCACTATGAAATATTTTGTTCCTGATCTAGATCTCATCTTACTTTGTGTTCATTTGTTATCTACCATCATTTATTATAATACAGGTGTAGAAAAATCTATTGACTGAAAGCCCACAACAAAACTGTATGCAGGACAACCTTCTATTAATAAGAAATTTTAAAAATTTAAACCAAAGAAGAATTTTATATCTTTTCCAGCAACAAACATTTGATCCTTAAATTATTCTGTTGGGAGGGCATCCACTAAATAAAGTTGTAAGCATATTTTTTCTGAGTATTTTCTTACAAAAGAGTAAGCCTTATGTGTGTGTGGGGGGGGGGGGCAGGGCGGCAAACATGATCATGAAAATTGGTCAATTTATATGACTATGAAAGATTAATTACCTGTTCCTGCTAGGAGATGAAAAGATGTCATTATCCAAAAAGACAAATGATGCTTTTTGGTATGCTTTTTTACTGGCCAGGAAACTGTTAATTAAGAAAAATATACTCCAAACAGGAGAAGATCTTACCAAAAAAGTTTTTGGATAAATTTCCTGATGAGGTTGAACCAGGTACCAAGTTTCTATAGGAAATGGTTTGAACATAAATGTTATCTATATTAGTGATATGCTTACAGATCAGGGAATTACTGACTTTGACAACTTTAAAGTTAAAAATATGGCATCAATACAAATTTCCTGGACTTTCAAGGTATAATTCAATTTACAAAGTCCTCACGGAAATTTTTTTTTATATAGCAATAATGGATGTAAAGACTACTACTGTAGAAACCGCATCTGAAAAAGGATATTTTACCAACTAGTAATAATAAATGGAATGACAATTTGAATATGGATATATGGCCTAACACATATGCTAATTTTTTTAATAAGAAGTTGAAAATTTATGATGATTTCAATTTCACGTTACTCCTGTTAATGTGATAATCATGCTGTGAAATGAGGTGTCCCACTGGATTCATAATAAAGTAACAATATATATTGTTTCAAGTGCAAAAGCTGTTATAATGGAAGTTACAAATAGAGGTGGAATAAACAACCTTTTTGTTTTCTTCTAGCCAAATATAACATCTATCAATAGGGATATATCTAGATTAGATGGGTTGATTGTTTTTCTTGAAAACCACTATAATTTAGAACAATATATGGCAATCAAATAAAATAGAAGCATTTATGTTGGTTTGGGAATAGTGGGAATTGTTATTCTGCCAGTAAATATGACAAAGAATGTTTTAAAATTAAAATGCATGTATCACACATTAACCCCTGCCGCCACGTTTAAGGGGCAGGTGAACCTGTGCAAAAAGTAGGATAAGGTGAGCATTTGGAATAAAGAGTGGTCTCGATATATAACTGTTGGATTTGTTAAGAAAGAAAAAAGAAAAAGAAAAGAACTCTTTAACTTTTCCCCTTTTGCTCATGTGCAAGCAAACTAACCAATGGAATGTTTTTAACACAATTAGGCATTAGGCTAATGGAAAATTGCTTGGAAGTTGATGTATTAAGATGTATTCAGAAATAGCCCTCAAAATGTGTTACCTACTCGCATTCCATACAAAAACAACTAAAACCTCCTGGGGTAAATGTGTTAACAGCATATTATAGTGTTTGTGTTTTAATATAAACTAACACCCCAAAACAATGAACTGGTTTTGATTTGATAGTAAACAGGAACAAAAAGACCATAATATAATCACCTACACATTGTACATTTGGGTATTTGTATTTGTCTAAACTATGCATCAATAACAAGATTGTGCACTACGTGTGCGAGCATTAGCGTATAAGATGACCTTGGGAATGGTTCTTTTCTTCAAATCAATGACACTTTGAACAACAAAAATAAAATATTACATACAAAAACACAATAGTTATAATACAAAACATACAAATACATGTCCTACACAAGGATGAATTTTAAAAGTTTAAAAAACTTGTTTCCAATGACATCCTGGGGGATCAAGATTAGAGATCAGAGTAAATTAAGCAAATTAAACAGATGTTTCACTAAGCTAATAACTTATATTACATCATAATAATATATCTTCAAAATTAATTTCAGAATTAAAAATGTTTTTAAAAAGCAAGTTTATTCTAATAAAATATCATTGAACTTTGTCTCTTAATTTGTCTTTCTTTTAAATGGCATGACTTAAAAGCAGATTTATGAGATATTTTTTAAATAAAAGTGGATAATGTTTCAAACAGTATGGTATCACAAGAGAAAGTTTCTGAAGGTACACTAGTAACATTTGCAATGAATTTAAATTTACAACTTCTGTGACAAAATGGTTATGATTACTAATTTTAAAAACTCTCCACCCTATATAACATGGTTATTTCTCTTCTTTTTTTTTTATAAAAAATTAGCAGTATGAGTATGATTTGGTATTAACCGTTTCAGTCTATTGGCCATTTTTATTATTCACACCTTTAAGTTTGAATTGTTGCATAATTTATCTGGATTCCAGGTTACTAATAAATCTTAAGTTTCATTATGTGCTGTCTGGAGTTTGTTTTGAAGATTTTTACTAATTCTGGCAAACCAAGAAAAACAGAATAACCAATATTGTACCAGCAATTCCCATGTACAATTTTACTACCTACCTAGAATGTCATGTGCACTAATAGGTTCATTTAAATTATAGGTTGTCCTTTATGGGAATATATTTCAACAGGTATGGATAAGTATTTAGAGTCAATGAAGTTGAGATCACCTAATTTCAAGTCATTGTCAGCTGACTTTCCTGTATAAACCTCCTGAAACATCTGGTTAAAGGTCAAGCTGTGAAGGTAATATTCCAATACAGACTGAATTCAAATCGGCCAAACGTGATCTCAAATGAGGAACTCCGGCACAGAGCGGACGCAAGCACCATCGCTGAGATCGTTGCAACTCGTCAATGGAGATGGTTCAGTCACGTCTGCAGAATGCTCACTACAAAGGGTGGCACTAAGATGGACTCCACAGGGGAAAAGGAACCATGGCAGACCCCAAAAGACCTGGTTATGAACCATGGAGTGAGAACTTAAGAAAAGAGGCCTCACCTTGCAGACCGGTACAGCAACAGCAGCCAATAAACCAAAAAGGTGCTCCCTTGCTGTCGCCTCAAGCACCAAACGGTGCAGAGAGGATTGATGATGATGATGATGAATACCCAGTCCATTGGAAAGAAATCTACAGATACATAATTCATTGAATTTGGGTATTACAAGGTAAAACTGAACCAACAAACACCACTCAATTCATTTTTGGGTGCATGGATAACTTGCAAGCCCACTTATAATATGGATTGAAGATGATTATATCTTCACAGAAAAAAAAAAGAAACAAATAGATCCCTCTCTGCTGAACAGCACTCATTTTGTTGTTGAAAACAAGTTGGTGCAGGGAAACATTTAATTCAACATACTGAATTTTCATAACTTTAAATATTTTTTAAAAAGTTTTTTTTTAGATTACAAAAATTCGCAATACACTTTTCAATAACATATGACAAAATATTGATCAAGGAAAATGTTAGTATTGCTTACTAGTGGCAACACTTTAAGAAATAAATAAAAAATAAATACCAATTACAAAACTTTTATCTAGATAAATTGCTTAAATTCTAGCTTATAACATGGTTTCACTGTAATCATAATGTGACATAACCTCTTCTATTCAAACATGAAAAGTGTTGTCATAGTAGGGTTTAACACAATTTTTCAGCATATATGGTGGCCAGTATAAATGGTGGAGGAAGAACCTGGGAAAACCCCAGAAGAACTACCAACCCACAAGAAGCTATTGGCAAGCTTTCTCACATACCCATGTTGACCAAAACCAAAACTCAAAACCGATGCACAGGTGAGATGGCAATGATCCATTATGGTAAGCACTTTAGACCCCTCAAGCCCCTCTGTGAAAAGTGTCAATTGACTGTTAATATGCCAACAAGCATTTCCATGACAGCCCAAGTACAGAATGTGTTCTGATCAGCAATTTGCAGAAGCGTTTGCTGTACAGCATCAATATTTTACTGACAGAACAATAAAAAACATACATGCAAGTTCAATATTATTTCTTGAAGAAAAAATTTCTTTAAAAAAAAGGAATATATTTATATTCTCGATTAATACTAATGCTAAAATGCATCTCCATTCACATGCAAAATTCAATGATGTAATGCACAATGATTTTAATGATACACATGTGCTTTGGATATAATAACATTTTTAATTTTGTGCACACATTATCAAGGAGTGGTGTATACAATTAAACTTTTAAGCTTGATCCATTTTAGACTCCTCACCACAGTAACCGTACAATTTTCCCCAACATATTCCATTTCACAACATGTCAGATGAGTTGCAGTACCTGATATCACTGAAATTACAGACATCACTGCTAGGTGAATGTTGTTGATATTAAACAGGAAGTTAAACAGGAAGTGAGATCAGCATTGGAAAGTCAGACTAATATCATGCCATCAAGTCATCTGTGCCATGATAAACAAATATCTGTCATAAGCATTCAAAATATGCAGATCTACAGTATATACAATCGATTTCTTAATATCTTTTAAAAAATAATTTAAAAAATAAAAAAAAAAAACACACAAAGCCAAACAAAGAAAAGATCTCTTAGAATAAAGTTTCACACTAAAAGTTTGTAAGAATGCTTTTATCTTCTATTACACGAAACTAATTTGAATAAATATTATTAAAAAGATGTAATATTTGTCAAATCATGTTAGTTATATATATAATTATAATAATATCTATCAAATCATGTTCAGAGATATATAGATTAATAAGTGCATTTTCACGAGGTCACCAAATCTGAATATTTCTTGCATATTAATCACTTGTGCATTGACACCACATATAAATTACAAATTTAGCCATTCCATTACAATTTGCAAGAAATTTCCAAAATTCTTGTTAACACATTATTTCTCATTGCGCCAAGTAAGTAGTGCAAAAAATAGGATAAGGTGGACATTTCTTTTAATAAAGAGTGGTCTCCATTCGAAAATGATGGGTCGATTAAATAAACTGTAAGTACAATCAGAGGATAAAATAATCACTATCCTCACAGATTCAGAAGACGACATAGCACATACCAACACCTTTGTGTTGAATAAGAAATAAATCCTGTATAAATCAAATAGGACTCAACAAAATCACTAAAACAAATTACCAAAATTACAAAATAATGTTTATTAGTCATATTAGACCAATACCTTTGTGGTTAAAACTTCTAGTCACTAACAGACTAATTTAGTAATTGTATTAGTTTCAAACCCAGAAAATGAATAACCTCTTGTTTGAATTCTCAGACTAGGATGATCATTTAAACATGGACAATTTTAATATCGGATCATGATGGATACACTAACAAATAAAGTCTCTCTGTTCCTTGAAAACTGAATGTTGCTGAAATGCAATTCACTAAAAAATTTATATGCCTCTTCATTTTATATAATTTTGTTCCTTTTATCACTAACAAAAACAAACCATTGGTTTTCTATACCAAAATGTCATAAATCTGATGGAAACCAGTTTCTGGTAAATATCTTAAAATCTCCAGTCCATTTAGTCTTTTTGGAAAGCCTGATCATGAAATCAAGGAAGTCGCGAGTTTGATGCTTTTAAAACTAAAGTTCATTTCTTTTTATATTCAAAGTAAATGCATTGCAGAATCATCAAATGCTATTTTCAATGCTATCGGTAATCTTTTTCATCAGAAATCCATTTTTTACATCCCTGCTTGATACTTTGCAAAATCTTCTATTTGGGAAGTGGTTGTTGTTGTTGTTATAGGGTTTAACGCCATTTTTCAACATAATATAGGCTATACATGGCGCCAGTGTTAATAGTGGAGGAAGAACCCAGAAAGAACCACTGACCCACGAGAAGCTACCGGCAATCTTTCTGACATACATGTACCCACATTGGCCGAATGCAAGACTCAAACCCATGTAGACAGAGGTGAGATGGCAGTGATCCATAATGGAGAGCGCTTTAGAAAACTCAACCACTTGGGGGCCCCTTTATTTGGGAAGTATCACAACCATTATCTTATCTTAGAGTCTCTTGCGAAGATTCAACATTATCCAACTTGCATCAGAGAGAGAGAGAGAGAGAGAGAGAGAGAGAGAGAGAGAGAGAGAGATGAGAACGTTCCAAATGCCATTCAATACACGGATAATTAAACCTCTCTAAGCAGAGCACCTCGATAAACCAGCCAAATTCATGTTCTTCTCACCCAAGTGACAGAAATCTCGCACTTCTTTGACCTATCATCTTCTTAATCCAGTCAAGTAAATTGGCAAGAAGACAAAGAATACCAATCACAGAAGCAGGATTAAAATAAAAGTTTGATATTTTTTGGTAGTCCAAGACACAAACCAGTTACATGATTATCTCCATAATGTGCATAACATTAATACAAAATTTAAAAAAAAAAATAACTTAGATTTTGTTTCTAAATAACAAATGAAAATAAATAAATCATTGAAACAAAATCTGTAATTTGTACGATTTCTCATTCGGTAGGTTAGACTAATGAAAGAACAAAATGCCTTGTTGTGGGCTTAGGGTAGCGCCTTCCATAACTTTTATTTTTCTTTGTTTTGTTATAATGGTCAAAATGACATTTTGTTTTTTGAGTTTTACTTCTAACTGAGAGAAGAGAGATTATTTAACTGTTTACTTGAGACTTCCAAGACTCAACAATATTTGTTGTAATTCTTTAAATTAGACTTTCTTTTTACATGACATAATCACTTGTATCCATCACATGACTCTTCTTCATACAGAAATGAATAAAAAAAAGTAATGTTGTTGATGTTCTAGGGTTTAATGCCATTTTTCAGCCCAAGATAGGCTATAAATGGCGGCCAGTATTAATGTAGGCATCTTGCTGCCAATGAATTCAGTCATTGCAAATATCTTCATAGTGAAAATGATCAACTGATAATACATTTTTCCACACTACAGCTTGTTTAAGTAGGACTGGCAAGACTGAACTTGTGACCCAGCTTATTGCATCATGTTTAACAATGTGTCCCAGTGACTTTAGTAATTATAACTTATATAAACATGTTAACGAATTTCATTGGCTGAAGGATAGAGCATCCACAAGGAATTCGTTGCTTCAAACCAATTACCAGACTCCCTTAAAACCATTATGCACAACTGAAATTAATTTTTTCAGGACTGCATCTGGAGAGATCATTTCTTATAAAGCTTGGGTCGAACAGTGAGAAGTTCAAAAGTATAAAAAAAAAAAACAAGTTTTAAATAAACTTTACTGTGACAGGGAAGACAATAAAAAACAAAACTGGAGTTAAGAGATTCTTGGCTACAGGAGTATCCTTGGCTCAAGGCAAATGAGGATTGAACATTCACATCTTGTAATGTTATGTAAATGATACCCATCACTTAAAGACAAACATTAATAAATTGCTTGCAGGACAGGTTATCACATGGAAAGACACTGTTAACACACTAAAGGAGTGCAGTACATAAAATACATCAGTTAAAATTTGATAATGAAAATGGCCAAATATGAGGAAAAAGTTGTGGGTGATTAATAAATACAATGTAAGCCAAACTGTGCATTACAAGAAGCTGTTGGACACTGCATGTGCCATGGCTGCAATGCTTACATTCAAAGAATAAATAATACATGAAAGAAATTTTGGAGAAAGGCCAAAATGATATGAGGTTTTTACAAAATCTGCCCCCCACTTACCTAAATACCACTTTACAGGAAAGAGACTATTGTCATCCCAGATCTAAGATCATTATTAAGGCAAAATTTCAAAGTACCCATGACAAAAAAAAAAAAAGAGCTATTCAAAAATAGCTTTCAATTATCAGGTGTACATGTTTGGAATAACATTCCACAATGATTATATCAGCTCCAAGAATCTCTTCCTACCATAATAGGTGCATTAGATTGATTAAATCATTTTAAAAAATGGTATTCGTATTAATGTACATGTTATACCACCCACCTATGCTTCATTTTCAATTCTGAATGTAGTATTTATTTGAACAGTTGTTTCAATACAGTGTTTGTGTATGTGATAAATGTCAAGAATAAAATACACAAGAGCTAAAATCATTTCCATCCTTTACATGATTCAGCAGTTATAGACCAAGAATGCATTCTTGTTAAATTTATAGACCCTGACCATAGAAGTAAACAAAATTAAGAAAAGCTAAAATATCCAGTATAATTATTTACAGATTCATGCATTTAAAATGTTTAACTAAACAAAAGCAAACTTTTTAACAGTTCTGTCTTCCACTATTCTTTTCAACCTTGAAAATATAGATGAGCGAGTCTTTAATGTGAACAAGTTAACTTTTTGACTTATATTGTCCATGGACAACTGGATTTTGACAAATTTTCTGTACCCTGGTAAAAATGTAATTATATTTTCTGTTCTTAAAATAGGGGAGGGGGCATTAATTAGTAATCATACGGCAGGTATTATTATTATTTATTATTATTGCACAAATAGAAAAGAACCACCCTACCGAAGATATGCCTACCGAAAAGAAGAAAAAAAGCTGATGCCTATATAACAAATATTTAGTTTTACACAATGGAAGCATAATTTGCCATTCTTACCACAAAACATAGTAATTTGGCCAAACATTAACATTATGGTCTATAGAAAGTTAATTAGTTGTCTGTATCTTAAAGCAACTGAAATACTCTTTAAAAGGATCCTTCCTCCCCCCTAACTTTATCAGCCAATTAAGATTAATTAATTTGTTATTCTCTAGTGTAAGTTGCAGATGTTTTTACTTACAGAGCCCAGTGTGTTAGTCAGGATGCACTTTAAAAACAGCTATTCTGGGATGGTAAAGACAGTATGTTTAATGCATTTCTCAGTAATGCTCTACATTACAATGTTTCACCACATCCATTTGTTGTAAATTTGGGTATATAAGATTAAATATTCTTGACTTTCAAAATTGTTAATAGATACAATGATCAAAATCTAGAGGGAAACATGAACAGCTTATATGATTTTTTAATATACATATAGCAATTTTCCCTATTAGGTCACACCAGGTACATCTATCAAGACAAAAGTAGATCACTAAATAAGGTTACATGATCACTATCTTGTATGTTTGGTTTCTGCTTCTCATACTTGGCAATAATTTATGATAATTCATGACCACCCACCCCAAAAATTATCAATCAGTTTACTAAGATTTTTATTTTATCATAGCCTAGGTGTATACATCTTCTTTTCATGAAAATTGATGCAAATAGTAATAGAAACATTTTCCTTACATAACTCTTAAATTATCTAACTTGGGATTTTACTAATGCTGAAAGGAACTGCTTGATATCTCAAAGGTGGTGAAAACTAAAGCAAGTGAACAACAACGGATTAAAAATGTACCTTATTTTCCGGCCTACAAGTCGATACTTTTTTACTTGAAACTCGGGGCTTCAACTTGTACTCCGAATTGACTTATATATGGATTATGTCATTGAAAGTTTATATAACGTTCGTAACTACAGGTAATAAAATGAACTACAACATGGATGTGCTTTCAATTATAATAAAACAAGCATAGACTTTTAATTCAGCTGTGTCAATTGATAACAGAATATAGCAGTGATTTGTTCAGAAGTAAAATTACAAACTTGTTAGCATTGGTAATGCAATTTCACTATTGCCGGTAATATGGAATATCATACTATACCATTGCTATTGTAAAATACGAAGCTAAGATATTGAAGATATTGACATGGCCTCGTCCTATACTCCGAATCGACTTATATATAGACAAAGTATGGAAAATAAGCAGAATTGGTGAATTAGACTTATATTCCGCATTGACTTACAGGCTGGAAAATACGGTACTCCCCTTTTCTATAACAATTACAGTACATGACCAGCTTTCAATCTGACCAATGCAATTAGGGCATAACCGATTAGCATTTTTCTACTGATTTCCGATACCGAATGCTAAATCCGTATTTTTTTTCTAAAAAATTTCATCCGTTTCCGGGTTTCTGGTATCTGGTTTTGCCGTGTCTAGCATGTTACTTAATACTTTACCATATCCGGCTTCATTTCCGGTTTTCACCCGCCAGTTCAAATAGATTGTCTCACAGCATGATTGTGTTTACCATATTGAACTTTTCTGACTTCTTATTTAACTTTATTAACGCACTATCGAATGACACGCAGTGTTAGACACGGTGCTATAGAAATTCAACTTTATTATTTTTATTATCCGAATCAGTCGTTCCTGCCTTGTCCGACTCCGATTAATCAGAAGTTCATACTATCCAGTGGAATCCGATTTCCGGATCAAAAGTCGGTTATGCCCTAAATGCAATCATGTAATTTTGAAATCCTAAGATCTACCCCAATTTATAATTTTCCAATCTCTATCAGGTTGATAAAATGGTGCAAATAAAAAAAATAATGCTAAATTTTACCTATAAGGAATAGTATGGCCAGGAGGAAATTTGAAAAAAGTTAAAACAGTACAGCTGAAGTTAATTTTTTTTTTAAAAATAGCTATATTGTCAACCTTATAATTTATTTACTTCTGTGATAAAGGAAAATAACATTTATGACAAAATTGTGCACTGTGCATCAACAGAGAAGCCTTAGCAATATCCCCCCCCCCATCTAATAACATTGCTGTGTAGTTGCAGTCTATAACTCTATTATCTAAATTATAAATTGATATAAGGTTATCAAAAGTTGCAAGAACAATTCAGCACATGGACATATATAGTATAGAATGATAATATTTAAGGTAATTAACCTAGTGTCAGAAACAAACAATAGGTGCATTTACAATGTACATGTAATTACAATTACATTTAAAAAAATCTTTCAAACCCATATCTAAATATTAAAAGACAAAAACATTATTTGGCAATAACATAAAAATGGTACTCTTAAGTGAACTGTTTCTAAATCATCCAGAAAATATGCTATAGGACATAGGAACCGAAATACTTGTACAAGTCAAATGTTTCATAGGGAAACTTGGCAGGAAAAAGTTATAAATTTTCATTACAGCAGGCTTACAAATATAAACAAATATTCCAAATTTTCAAGTCAGCAATCATGAGACATGTATACTTTTGCCGAGGTTTCAATATAATTGTTGACATATGCTTACTATAACAGTTAAAAACTGACTTTTAGGTCTTGGGCAAAAAGTCACACCAGAGTTCCCCAAAGGGATGGACAAAAAAAATACAAGAACATCACAAAACCATAAATACTGGGGTAAATAAACACAGCAACTACGTGACAATGTAACTATATGCAGTGCATGCACTCAGACATAAAAAGACCATACTTTATTTATGTTTGTTGTTTGTTTTTATTTTTTAATTTTCCTTATTTTAAACACATCAGAAAATACAAATGGTAAAATCATGACATGGGTAAGAAGGGACCAACTTCAGCGATGGAAGCGAGTGGACAGAAGAGCCACCTGCCACCACATATGGGTCCCAGGCCCTCTAGCCAAATTTTTAAAATTATTTAATTGGGTCAATATAAATAAAGACAACTAATTTGAGTGATTTCACCTTTCAAGTCTGTCCAAACAAAAATAATAAGCTAATGGGATACTATACAATATAATATAGCATACATTGGACACGTACAGATCCATTGGCAAGGATTGCTGGTTAAATAAAAAGGCTCATAAACCAGTCCGGGGCTACAAGCCTTATTAGAGTTAGGTAAAGGCAGAAATCTAATTCCAATAAATATTACTTTTTCTCAAGATTATGTTAGATTTTTTTCTCAATAAAACACGCTACATCAGACTATGGGGAAATACATCAAAACATAAAAGCCCTTCAATCTTTCGGTAAGGGGTCCACACCAAAAACGGATGAATTGTTCATTTATGGGCCAAAAATAAAAAGTCTAGATGTGGTGGTATATTACAACTGAATTTAAAATAATAATGTTTGCCAACTGACTGATAAAAACTACTGGAAAACATGACATTGTGTTTTAAGAAGATGCCTATATTATATAAATTGTGTCCAGACATAGGCTGAACCTAAAACCGACCCTCGAAAAACTCACTAGCAATTTGTGAGCTCATACGATAACATAACAATCAGGCTATCTAATGGTGATACTTTTCACAAATTTTTTTTATTTTCTATCTACCTTATTTATTATTTACTGGAAATCAATCTGACTATTGTTTTCAGTTTAGAAAAATCGCAATTGCTCAGAACATAGAATTAGAATAACAATAAGATTCTTATACATATTAAATATGTGCCATGCGTAGACAAGAGTCACGTATAGAGGCATATTTGGTACATACATACCCGCCGCTTTCAGTGCATTGTCAACTGTGCATCTGTACCAATGTGAACTCTTACGCATTTTTTTTAAAAATTAAAATGCAGAACAGTTCTACTACAGGTAATTAAATGAATTATAACATTAATGTGCTTTTAATTATAATTGACATGTTAAATAATATGTATCATAAAACTATTTATTTGTGTAAATTTGATACTGCATTTCACAGATATGTTAAAGTATAATAAGCATATTTTTATTATATGCTTGGAATTTTCTGTCTCTTAATTGTCCTCACATTTATGATTTCTGTATGGATAGCCTCATTTGCCTATTGTCAGCCTCACTGACTTTATATCACTGACACTCAAGACTGGTTTCAAAGGGAATAATTAAGTTAAAGATTTAGACCTTTAATGAACATGTACATATGTGGCTGTGTTGCAATGGATATCATAATTAAAACAAACATGGACTGTTTATTCAGGTGTGTCGATTGATAACAGAATATAGCAGTGCCTTGTACACAGTACAATCCGAAGCCATGTTAGAATTGGTGATGCAATTTAACAATTGCCGGTAATATGGAATATCATACAGTGATACCATTAATATTCTTCAAACCGGAAGTTACTAGTGTAAAATATGAAGCAAAGTTATTGACCTGGCCTCATCTTAAACTCTGAATCAATCTTTACATGGACAAATGATGGAAAATTAATAATTAGTGATTTTGTCTTCTTTGATAGAAAATACTGTAGTCTTGATTTGAACAAAAAGTGCAGCCCTCATATTCAGTACAAGGAAAAAATATATGAAACAACAGCAAAACTTCACATAAAAGTGGTTATTAAATAGTAAAGTACTAATATCATGTATTGGGAACATATCTGGTATGTCTTCTTTATGCTACAGAGTAGAATACTGAGGAGTTCTCATACTGTTTGGAACTTGAAAGATAGGGAAATGTTGTTGCTGTAGGGTTTAACGCCATTTCTCAGTACACGATAGGCTATATATGGCGGCCAGTATTATTGGTGGAGGAAGAACCTGGGAAAACCCATGGAAAGAACCACAGACCCACAAGAAGCTACTGGCAAGTTTTCTCACATAACTACATAAGCCGAATCTTAGACTCAAACCCAAGCAGACCGAGGTGAGATGCCAGTGATCCGTAACGGAAAGCGCTTTAGACCACTTGGGGCCCCTAAACATAGGGTATAACAACGAGTCAAAAATGTAAATATGGCATATGCTAAACATATATATTCAATTCAATTTCCCAAGTCTTGATAATTATAAATTAACTACTATGGTGATGATTTCTCATTTCAGTGACTTGATGCTTTCATCATCATTTTCTTAAACAGCCTTTTAACCAACATTCTGTTTTTCAGCTTATTCTTGATTCTATTTTATTGGCTGAAACCCCTTTTACAGGCAATAGATTGGAAAAGTCACCATAAGTTCAGCCAAAGTACTAATTTTATTATCTTTTTTAAGAATAACTTAAATTGAAAAATTAACCACCAAAAATATTTGCAACATTTCTGAATTTGCATTTGAAAACAAATATATTGCCACTGGGACTCGTATTGCTGCTTACAATTTGCATACAGGCCATACTGTATAACCCTACAAGGTAGGGTAGGATACTTATTTCACATGACCTAACATTGTTGTCTAAACAAACACTTTGCACAGTGAAATAAATTTGTTACAGATGTTTACCTCAGGCATTCAACTTTGTATACCAACACAAAATTTGACTTACTATCATACGTTTAAAGAATGCTAGACCATTTCCCCCACTACTGCAGAAATTGACCACAATCACGCCTGCTAATATGTAAATGCAAAGAGCTGAATGACATACTTACCCTGCCTTGGTTGACTTAAAACACTATACTACACCAATGAAACCCTACAGTTATGTCAACCAATAAGTCAACGGCATAGGTTGAGTCGGGAATCTGGGTACTTTTTAACATCTGGGCATTTTCAGTACATAGTTACAACTGCCAAGTGAAAACCGCCATTGTTCTATTGACTTAGCTCATTTTTGGATTGATCTTGTCAAAATGCATAACCTGTTTTTGATTGGTTAAAAATGGGGTATTTTTTCTTTACAAGAATCAGGCTAATATTAACCAATCCAAAACAATTTTACATATTGAGCATGGAGAGGAAAAATATGTTCAGCAGTTGAATATCTTGCAAGATTCTGACATACAAGTTTCTGAGGCTGAATCGTCAGAAGAGGAGGATACTGATAGCAATGATGATAGAGTTCTTGCAGTTCTAGCAGACTGTAGCGATATGTTAATTCGTAAATAGTGTGTAAAAAAGTTGTGAAGGATCTGGACAAATAGAAGAAGAAAAAATAAATCATCGTGTAGACAAATGCATTTGGAATAGTTGGTGAACACTTTGTGGATTATTATTGGATACAAGAAGAGAAATTGAGGTAAGAGTGAATGCATGTGCATGATATTTACAAAATTGACTAAGTAGGTAAAACTATGGGACACAAGCAGCAAGACACAGCTTAGTGCTACTGGAGCAGAGCACCAATATATTCTTAACAGTGCCGGGGCAAAATGAGTTAAGTAACGTGTGGGAAACATACATTTTAAGATATGCCTAAGATCTGGAGTATTGGTCAATGCACAATCACATGCAAAAGGAATATTAATATAAATGCAGGGTGGATAAAGCTTTCACACATACACACATTGGCCAAATCTGAAACTCAAACCTATGCAGACATAGGTGAGATGGCAGTGATTAGAGGTGGGAATCGGTCAGAAATTCATAATCGATAATCGGTTCCACTTTACCAACTGACCATTGATTACTAAGAGTAAATTTAAATTTTTGTTAACCAGTTACATCTTTGATCAAGAGTTCAATATGTTGATAAATGTACAGGAGGAATCTCTTTTAATGACATGTATACTTTAACCTGAAAATATTACATTGTGCATTACTTTTGTTCCACAACTTTGTTAAATGAATGCAACTTTTTGTGGCTGATCAGTCATTTGTAACTGAAATACTGCTACAATCCCCCAAAATTCTTTCGTTCATATGTGATGTGTCTATAATTTAAAGTATAGGGACACGATTTTCTTGTTTGTCATTGTTTTTGTTTATAAATAAAACAAAAGATGTTGCAATTTAACTGAAACAAATCAACAATTTGTGTTTAAATTTATTAACTGAACAATTTAACAACTTGACCATGTAATAATGACTATATGTTCCTAACTTTGAATCATAAAGGTTTTTATTTGTAGTTGCAAAGGGATTAAAAAGTTGCAGGTCAACTTTAGTGGCTGGTAGTTTTAATGACCTTTGTGCTTTACATACACCTAAAAAGTAGTCTCCCTTTACACACAATCGATTATGGAGTTCACAATTGATTATCTTATTGCTTTGCTCAACCAACCGACGATAAATCAGAACAACACTAGCATGGTTATTACCCAAATATCTGCTGGAAATTTATATGGGCAATCATTAGATTCCACAACTTTATGTTTCTGTAAATATCGTGCATTAGCATAGCTGTCCAGCGTGTCTTTCTAACCACAAGACATTGCAAGAATAGCCAAGTCATCTTATGATCCCTGCAGTTATATTCGTCATTTTATAAATGAAAAGTGGACAATATACAAACTATAAACCACAGCCTTCAAACTGCCTTGACACTAATTGGTGTATATTTCTTGTGTACATGTACACCTCCATCCTTATCAACCTAAACTATATTATGAAAATATCTGACAGACACATAAAAAACAGAAATAATAAACAAAATATAGGTAAAATGAAAGTTTGCAATATTGAACCTAACAAGCATTACCGTACTGTAACTAAGCAATATTTTTCACCTCAACAATATGGCAGAAAGTCAATATGCTTGTGACATGCCAAGACAACCTAATTCATCCAGTGCATTCAAACCAGGTATAATATTGGTAAACTGTAAGAAGTTATATGAGACCCTGTGTATATTACAAATAGATTATTCAACAGAAGTCAAGCTACCAAGGAAATTGACCCAAAAATTTGCATAACAAATGCAAACTCACCTTGTTCTCTTAAAACATCATCACCTTGGGACTTTTTTTTGGCAGGGGGTTACAAAACAATGACAGTAGTTTATGACATTTGAAATAAACTCTCACAGTAGCAAAGTATTAAGACTAGTTCAGGACTGTTGTGTTGTAGCCCAAGGCGAAATTTATTGCAACTAATGTAAGCAGTGTTTACATCAACTGGGCTGACAAACTCTTTCACATAAAGGAGAGCATTTTAATAGCTAACTGACCATTAACCCTTTCCTGATTAAGCTAATAAAACCAAATATCGAAAGTTAAGCCAAATATTTAATGATGAAAATATACCAACCAATGTTTCAAAACTAAAACATCAATAAGACAATATGTAAATAGTCATTTGAGTTTAAAGAATAGAATCTGAAAACCCCAATTGTCCAATATTGTGGATCTAAATGCAAAGGACATAATAAAAATAAAAAGGTCAAAACTAAGTGTGATGTCATCAGCTAAATAAACTGATAACATATTCTATTAGCCTATTACCTAGGAAAAGCATCAAAGAACCAGGTTCGTTTTGTGTCAGGAAAAGCAACACGCATTCCTGACATGAGTGGTGAATGCAAGATGACAGCTCCAACTTCATATCTTGATGCTAGATCTATGGTCGGGACTGTTCCTATACTTTGTCCATAAAGTATAATATTCTGCGGACTGATTCCATATCGTGTACGTAAGGCTTGCCAAGCAGCATCAATGTCAGCATATAAATTTTTTTCAGACGGCTTCCCTGAACTGCATCCATATCCAGAATAGTCAAAGCTGAAAATATTGCAATTTATCCGTGAACCAAGCCCAATGTAAAAGCTGCTCATCTGTCCAAGATCAACGGCATTACCATGGCTAAAGAGAATTGTGTATTGGGCATTTGGTGAACATCGAACAAACATGCAAGCGTTTCTGTTCCCTCTGGATGTCCGTGTCATAAAAACTTCTATACAATCCAGTTCACGCTGTGTATACTGCCATTCGGCTTTTTCCGTTAGGTGTAGACTATAACGGGACCCTGTATCATCTTGAATTAGGGAATATGTTGGTTCGGGGGGCAGGAAGGCGAGCTTTGCCGCGATCCTGGAGGGGCATGGCGGACAACAAAATAGACAACACAGCTCGCTAAACGATAGGCCATTCATATTGGCCCTCAAAATAGGAATTTCTGTGACTAAAAATTGAGTTCTAACGTCACTTCAGTGTCCCTTTCAATTCTGAGAAAAATACCACCTCACCATATGTTGTCTGTCATTGTATTTCGAAAAATGAAATAGCTATTCTTTTCTTCCACTTTTCCCGTCTGACGTCACAGTATTGACAACCGGAAGTTGCTATTTAAATTAGTATTTATCTTTTGTGTTAATTGAGAATCATAAATTGTCGCACAAATGTTAAAACAAAGAATATTAATAAATAACAGGATTATTTGTTACCAAACTTTAATATAAATAAAACATACAAGTGATTGATCAGCTGGTACTCGGATCTTTAATTCGCATTCGGTAAGGGCTAATGCAACAACGAAAAACAGCAGTGCACGTTTTAGCCAATCAAGAATCATCGAATCATAAATAAATTTCTGATACACTTGGTTCCGTGATTGAATTTATAGGTTTATAAGGATCCATTCGCTATTGGAAAATACATAGGACCCTTCCCACATAACATAAATTGCTACAATTGTAATACCCCAGAAGATTTACACCATATTTTTAATGATTGTAGAATAACCAAGGAAAAGAAAAAATTCAGATCCGAACAACAAATTATAGCCGCCCCATATACATACCAAGAAATAATTCAATTAACAAATATCAACCCCCAAAAAACATTCAGAAATATAATTGAATTTTTAAAAACAACTGGGCTACTAGTGAAAATTTAGAAAATAGGAAAATAAAGAACATAATAGCGAGGGAAAAAAAAAATAAGAAAGAAACCTAGTACTATCTCAAACCAAAAGTATTCATCAAAAATGAAAGCCTTTTTAAGGGACGGAAGCGCCACCAGGAATGAGCATATAGATCTCAACCATCCTTAGAACCCACATACACTACAGTGAGCATGAGATGATCAAGGCTTGTATACTGAGCAACCAACCCGGAAATTAAAGATGCGAGTAACCCTATAAACAAAAAAGGGAGACCAAAAGGATTACAAAAAAAACTAGTAGTAGAGTATTCACGGGGTAGGCAACCAAAAAGAAAGCCTCTTTAAGGAATGGAAGCACCACCAGGATTAGCAGGTAGATCTTAACCGTACTTGGAACCCACATACACTACGGTGGGTATGAGATCACCAAGGCTCATACACTGAGCAACCAAACCGAAAAATAAAAACGCGAGTAACCCTAGAAACAAACTAAGGAACCTGGAAAAATGACTCAAAACCCTTTAAGTAATCAAATCACTCCGGAAATAATAACAAGTCAACAAAATAGATGAAAGATAAAGTAATAGGGGTATACAAATCACAACGAACAGATAATGAAGACAATTAGGGAATTAAAAAACACCATGTAAAAGGCGAAAAAAAATAAACAAACAATAACAAATAAGTTTTTTTATTAAACAAAACAACCCATAAAAGAAGTATAGGAACCTACCCTCACTAATACTACCTTCTCCAACTTTCCACTCAATACAGCCTCATTGACAGTAAATAATAATTACCAAATACCTATCAAGTACTAAAGTCAGAAAGCCAAAAATTAAATATAAGTAGATGGTCTGAGACCAGACTATCATAAAATTATGTCCCTATATTATGTCCCAGTTTAGACAGTATGAGGTAGTATGAAAGCCCAAAAATACCAGGCCCCGCAGAACAAAGCTGCACTTAAATTTTATCTAACTTTAGGCATAAAGAACCCCAACTCAACTATAAGGGCTGGGGCGTAAGAGGTTGTAGATTATATTAACTCAAAACAGCACAGAGTTCATCTAATTTAGTGGGGGGGGGGGGATTGAAATTTGGATAAATGGAGATCACCGCTGGACCAAAACCGGAAAAAACATCAGGAGAGAAACAACTTCAAAGAACCCAGGACAAAGGAAAACGATGGCTGGTCCGAGAGAACAACCATATGCTGGGACACCATGAGAACAAGATGGCAGCCTGACATTAGGGGCTTCTCAAACAGACAAGAAAAAGCAACACAGAAAAAGAGTACGATTGCTTTCATTGCCTGGTTAACAGGGTCCTAATTTGGTACGAGAACCCTTTTCGAACAATCTATTTCACGAAACCTGACTTAATCATTTTTTTGCACACCGTTCAAAATTAACAAGCTATTTTTTACCAAACAGTGACTATACTTATTTATGTCGCATAGACATCTTAGTATTCAGTCTTGCTAGGGACTTAATACATGTACACTTTGTACTAGAAATATTGGAAAGTTATGTTAGTGGACATTTTCAAGCCCCGTGTTATTTTTTTGACATACATATAACGCACAGTATAATGAATTTTATCTTGGAGAAGAGCTATCTGGAGTTTCTCCAGAAGGTTTGTTAGAAGTGTATTTTCGAATCACTCTTTGTAAATATCTGCTGTGGCTCTTTTATCTTCGTATATTGAAGTTAATGAAAAGCGCAGTTTATAGAACGTGGTGTTTGCAGTATAAGAAAATATAACAGTCCCGACGTGTATGTGACTTCTCTTAGGTTTCTCCAAAGGTGTTTCATATACTTCACTTTTTTCCTCTCCCTGGCATCCTTCTCTGCCTTCTGAGTCTTCCCCGATCCACATAAATGTTCCCGGCTGAGATTTATAGTCCCTGGCCTCCCACCATTCTGACTCTTCCATCGTCTGGGTGCCACCTCGGTGGTTGTTCTACGCTCGCCGATTCCAGGTCGGTCACTGCCACCCCAGGTGGTTGGACTCGAGTGTGCACTCTCATAGCGCTCGGCTTTCAAGCTTATATCATATAAAGTCGAGAATTTGCGTTCCGCTAAGAACATTATCATGTCTTTCCTGTACGTACTTAAGACGTGATCTTTCAAAATTAATTCGCGTGTGCCTTCATTCGTTAGCCAGACATTTTCATCCATTTATCACAATGTACACGTACTCGGCTATGGAATTGCGCGTGTGTTTCAGTAGCTCTCTTCGACGATTCCCTAAAGAGTTTCCGAAACGTTTCTGCCGGCAGCTCATAGTGCCGTAGTAGTGCTTTCTTCCGAGCTTCGTAGTCGTATATTTCCTCCAGTGTCATAGTATGGTAAACGTCTTTCGCAGCTGCCTGTAAGAATGACGAATCGTTGATAGCTCACTGGTCTTTGGGTAGTTGATGAACCAGAGCCAACTTTTCCAGCTGTGTCAAAACGTTTGTCAACAATTTAGTCCTTGTCATAGAATATGAGCATAGTGATCTGCATCGGTCGTCTGTCTTTAGATCGTTTAATTGAGGTCGCTGAACGTTCGTTCATATCTTCACCCTCCTTAACTTGGACCCTCAGTCTCTCCATGGCTAGCATATGTTCGCGTCCTCTAGATTTCTCCTCGATCTACAAACTGGCTAGTTCGAGCTGTTTCTCTCGTTCCGCTGATAGTTGCTGCTTGTGTTCCCTAACACTTCGCCCGACAAATTCAGCTAACTGGGCAGGGGATACATATGTCCCCGGGCGCCAAGGTACAGGGGGCGCCAAAATATGAGGCTTACAACGTTACATTATAATAAGTAAACAAGGGTAATAAATCGGTCACAAGATCGCTGGGGCGCCAATTTTATAGTTCTTCCCCGGGCGCAAAATATAATCGCTACGCCTCTATGTGTGTGTGTGTGTGTGTGTGTGTGTGTGTGTGTGTGTGTGTTTCTGTGTGTGATTCACTCTGATCCTTCTTCTTATAACAATAATACAATTATTACTATCTAGGTAATGATTCTGTTCTATATTTGCTCAGACTCTTTTACTCGAATGAAAATGTTCTGATCCGGGACGAAAGCATCCACTTGTCGAGGGACGGAAGTTTTGTACTGACTGGTGTCGAGCTTAATTTGGTTTCGTTATTTAGAGGTTGACCGCCCTCGATGTCATTGCCCGGTTCGAGTAAATATAAGTGGTGAAACTTAATGATGAAATATATAGAAATCTGAGCTGTAATATAGAACAAACAAACACGAGCCGCCATACAGGTAAACAAACAATTTAATCAATTGCATAAAACAACGGTCCGAAGTCATTAGCTTAAGAATATCTCAGTTTTTAGAAAACAAAACTTTCTCGATTTACATAGGAAAGCCCAAATATACTCAAATAAAATAGCTGATCTGTTTACTGATAGATTTAGTTCATCATAGGATCGAGTGAACAATCGAAGTCAACGTCTTGTATGATTTCATAACCTGTTCTTCGGCTCTCAAGACTTCCACTGTAACTATTCTTTCGCCTGGATCTCCGGATTTCACTCTCAACAATCTGTTCCAGAACACTCAGTATTTTAACGTAACAGGATTACGTCACAGAATTGTAGTCTCAGGATTCTACTCTCAGATTACACGTTTCAGGTTACACTCTCAGAATTGCACGGTTCAGATTACACTCTCAGAATTGCACGTTTCAGGTTACACTCTCAGAATTGCACGTTTCAGGTTACACTCTCAGATTACACGTTTCAGGTTACACTCTCAGAATTGCACGTTTCAGGTTACACTCTCAGATTACACGTTTCAGGTTACACTCTCAGAATTGTACGTTTCAGGTTACACTCTCAGGACTATTTTCTCCCTTTACTGCAAACGTCCATGCAAAAGAGTTCGTCTGATTGCTCGGACAACAGTTTTTACAAGGAAATTTCTTGCAAATCCCTCGTAGCCTACACTGGTTTCTCTTGTAGAAAAGCTTAGACTGATTAGAAGTTTAAAACCTAGAAGATTTTTGGTGGGAAACACGCCCTTTAACTAGCGTAACCATTCAGTCAAATCTCTCGGCCCCTTCCTAAATGGCGCCAAAATCGGAGTCAGCTTGACCTATTAGATTGATAATTACAAAGTTTCTTCAACTTTTCAATAATGACAGTTTTGCCTGAAAATAAAGTTTACTGTGCCCCTAACAAACAAAATGTCTTGTAATACACAAACAGCTGTGTTTATACTCTCTTCCTTCAGTTCACACATGGGCGCATTATAAAAGAAGGAGTTAGTTTTTGTTATGGTTTGGTTTCTACCGTTAGGAAATAATTAAGGAACTGCGTCTTTAAATATACGAATACAAATTATGTCGATTATCTTTGTTTTGGATATAGTGTAATCATCATGTTCTATAATCTGAGATGATGCAAAAGTCAGCAAATATTGGAAAATATTTTATTTTTGTGTTGCAATTGATTACATTTTATAGATTAGAAAACTGGCGTTGACTCTTTGGAATTAGCAGACATTTTACTGAAGAAACTAACTTTAGCTGTTACTGTGGCACACAGGTTAGTGAAGACACAAAGGTTTATTGTTACAGTAGTACACATATTAGTGAGAACAAAATGATCTTTATTGGTATAATGTGGTGAAGGAACGGACTTGACTGTTGAAGTGGGACAAGTCAGTGAACGTAGATGAGAGAGAGAGAGAGAGAGAGAGAGAGAGAGAGAGAGAGAGAGAGAGAGAGAGAGAGAGAGAGAGTGTGTGTGTGTGTGTGTGTGTGTGTGTGTGTGTGTGTGTGTGTGTGTGTGTGAATTGGAGTTTTACGTAACTGTAACAATTTTCAGTCTTATCGCTACAATGTCTGCAATGTTGTAGTTTACAGTAATGTCTAGCACTGGGTCATTATGTCGCAGACATGTAGCATCATGTCCAACCCAGTGACATTATCCTGACACCAGGCTGACCAGTCCTAACACTAACCTCTTAATGCTAAGTGCCAAGCAAGGTAGCTGTTAGTACAATTTTTATGTCTTTGGTATGACTCTACCGTCGTTCGAACCCACGACCCCTCGCATCCGAATAGGACACTCTAACCACTCACATTTTAATGGAAAAGCTGACCTTTACTATTGTGGTAGCACGCTCTTGAGGGAACAAACCTTTATTTTACTTTTACAATAGCACCATGGTAATGACACACTTTTATTGTTGTGTTATGAAAAGAAAAATCGTTGTAATCATCACAAGGGAGAGAGAGAGAGAGAAGAAGGAAGAAGGCTCTCTTAAAAGCGTGCCGTCACGATGTTAAAACAGCTACACTACATCTGGAATTGAAGAGTCAACATCAATTTTCTGCTGATACGGAAAACTTTATTTAAATAATCAACACACATATATATTACTACATTCTAGAAACACTTCTAAAAACTTTATAATAAAATTCATAAAATACATATTACATTTTCATCTTTAAGCTTTCCAACTTCATTTTATTCATATAACTTCTGCACCTTATAATATTATTCACTAGTTAATTCTCAATCAATTTCAAGATAGCAAAAGCATTAAATGTAATAACAGTTAATGCATTTTACTCATTTTAAAACAGAATATTAAGAATATTGATTCAGAATATATTGCTAGAAATTACTCTTTCTTACTTAAGAAATACTTTATTTCAACATTAAATCAAAGTATGAAGTTGGTAGCTAATTCAACCTTTATAATAAAAGTTACATAAATATAAATTCTTTAAAACATTTAAACATTCCATTATAAAAGAATTCAATTGTAATGTTGCACACAAAACAATTTTACCATTAAAATCTCAATCATTAAAAATACTTATTCCTTACAAGAAATTATAACATGTACAGTTGCTTACCTGGAATTGAAGAGTCAACGTCAGTTTTATGCTGATACGTATAACTAATCTGACCTGATTCGCGCATTTCTATATATACGTACGCGGCCAGATTCAGGGTTAGACAAGGTCATACCCTCTACGCATCAGACAGAAAACTACGAAGTCTACAATCCGGTCGAGACCAGTTCCAGCGGGTGAAAACCATCTTATTGACGTCATAAGACTCAATTTTATATTTGTCTTAACGACGTCAGACCAAATATGGATATCCGTTAGTTGGAAGCCATCTTGTTTTCGTATTGTCTAGAAGCTTCTTTAAAGAAAGGTTCCTCCATCTTTATTAACCGAATTGAACCTTTGCCAATAACTAGGTCAGAGACATATTTTTACCTAGAACTGTAGCTAAGTCAGCAAACGCATGTATTATGGTATACAATCTTACACAACACTGTACATTAGTTATTCTTACTGATGTTAGGGAGTATAGTTATATTCATTGCCTTTTTTCCACTTGCTCAGCAATCCTTTCTATTCTATATAGTTGTACTTCAAAAACAAGTGAAATTACCTTTAATATATTTTAGAAACTACTTACATATAAATAAATTAAACATTACTTTAATACAATTCAAAGAAAATATCAATCTTTATTAATTTTACTAAAAATTCAATCCTAACAGTTGCAGTAGAGCACGTTATAGTTAAAACAAATGACTTGTACCGCTGCAGTAGCACGCAATTTATCTGAATAAAAGATCGGATTTGGGGATTGTAAATGATATATCAGTTCCATTCGCTTAAGTGCATCACTCTTCTTTCGATTCTGTTCAATGTGTACGGAAAGATATTTTTGTTCCTCTCCCGTCTTTCTTTTCTGGTATAATTGTAGTAAAATTGCGTTTGATAAGTAATTGGTAGCTTTGTTAATGACGTGGAAAGTAGAAACGTTATAGACGGTTTATAGATTTTGTTTATTTCTATGGTATCGTAGGGCGGTGAGAAGTGGGGGGGAGGTAAAGGGTAAAATAAGTTCTGACTAGTAAATGTGGGACAATAATGTTTATTACTGGGTTATGAATAGTAGAAACACATTATCCTGAGACCAATTGGAAGTTGATTCTTAAGGGGTGTGATCATTCGTTCCTTCTTCGATGCGATCCTATTACCATAACTAAAGGAGAGAAAAACAAATCCAAGAAAAAAAAGAAGAGCGTATGTATCGGCGAGTTTACACCACAAACGCTTTTTCTTCCAAGAAACTATACAAAAGAGGACCACTTTCCGGTCTTGACAATGAGGTCACGCTGACAGAACGTGCACGTGCTCACGGAAACTCTATCAGGAGACACAATTTCTGCTAGTTTCCTCTTCTACTTCTCCGTTAGTGATCATTCAGCTGAACATGACTTACATCAACTGTTACCCCATCTGATGAAAAAATGGAAACTTATTTCTCAAGATACTTCTACTTCTCCGTCCTCATCTTCTTGTGCTGCTTGTGTGCTACTAGTGAAGCCAAAGAGATGGCTGCTTGGACTGCTACTTCTGTGGCCAAAATGTCATATTTACAAATCGATCTTCAAAGTGAAAAGAATAGTATCATGTCTATTTTGTTAGCTTGACACTATTTGTAATGTGCATTATGTGAAAACGACGGGGCATAATGTGGAATGGCTAACGTGTGGAAAACTTCTTAATACTTAATTTTGGATTATTTCTAGAGATATTTTGTTTAACCTAAATAATGTAATATATAAAAGTTTTGTCCTTTTTTTTAGGTGGGATTCGAATAGCACATGTTAGAATATGTCTGAATATAGTTCCATTAATATATACATTCTTAAAAAAATCTATTATTTCCATAACTGGCTTTTGTCTGTTCGGAAGTCGAAAATCGACTCAAGCTATCCTTGTGATATGTGCACCTAAAACTATCATCAGTAAGCAGCAAAATGATATATGTGATAAGGCGAATACAGTCTAAACGAAATTTTATAGATAATACATAACATTGCGGAAGACATTAAAAGAGATAACATTAAACATTATAAGGTTGAAAGAAACTATATCCTATCCTTTATACATATTCGTTTTCCTGTGTACTTTGGTTTGTATTATGTATATATACATATATAATATTTGTTGTTTTTTTTAATAATTTTTTAAAATCTATATTTGTATATTAATCTGAATTGTCGATATTGTGTTCATCTATGCTTTCCTCTCCATTATTGCATAATATTCTTCATGTCTTTTAAGCTTCCATATAAGGATTTCCTGCGTTCCTATTAAATAGTATTGTTACGTCTAATTGTTCTTTCCGTTGCTGTCGCTATTTCTAGTTTATTTGCTTGCTGCTGTTGAAATCCTGTTGTATTGGTGGCAGTTATTTTGTTCCTATCTGCTGCTGTTAGGATTTTGTGTTTAGTTGCTGCTGCTCATTTGACGCTTTCTGATGATCATCTTGTTTTTGATTCCCTGTTATTTTGTTTTTTATTCAATGCATTTTACATGGATACGGGCTCGATTGTGGTCATGAAAAAAGTACCGTTCTGATCAACTGTCCGAAGTTCTGTTTCCTTTTCTATATCGTACTTTGAATTAGGTTTTAGACTTGACTGTAAGAGGTGCGTGATATTTTGTTACATCCTATATATTTTATCCGTTCTATCGGTCTCCTTATTCATTAATCAGTACTCTTTACTCATATTTACAAGTAATTTTTATAATAAAAAATGGATTAAAACAGTTTAAGTTTTGTGAATTCTTTTTTAAAAAATATAATATATAAAAAGACACAAATGCATTTAATTGTACGTCCTCCAAACGATAAATGAGGCGGTGTCACAACACATGCATCTGTCAAAGGTAGGATTGGAATAACACGTGTTGAAAATTTAAGGTCTAATCAGAGAACAGTAAAGATGAGTTCGCAACGTGGGAATGTTCAGAAAAAGGGGCCACCAAAGCATCAAAACAAAACAGCTTTTAAGAATAACCTTCATGACAAAACTAAGAAAACTTCAATGATAAATCGTCTGCAGGTGGCAGGAGTTTGTCGACGATGTAAAGATATCATTGACTGGAGGATCAAATATAAAAAATATAAACCGCTTACTCAAGCTAAAAAATGGTGAGGGTACAATTTTGAGTGATGTGTGTTATAAACATTCATGGGTCATCCATGGTGGACTGTAATAAGCAAAACTTCCAAATCTACCAGTCTCAACAAAATTAACCTTTTAAACGCGTGATATTATATAAAGTCGTAAAGATCACAGAAAAGGTCAAATGATAATAGATTAGTCCTACAGTGTAAGACATCGTCTCTGATACTTTTGATTTGGCGGTTGAGGTCTTACTGCCTTAATAAAGGCGATGTGTAACATGTTTCAATGTCGACTATAGTCTGACTGTACCAACCCGTTTGTTTGTAAACCCCGCCCCCCTCATTTCAATAAGGGAAACCTTTAATATGATAACAGGTGCAAGGAACTTGGTCAATTCATTATTTCATTTATAATTTCAAACCTGACTGAGTAGAGTGGCTCTAACAAAGTTATCATCTGCACATTTCATGTTTAATGGAAGTTTTCAATATAATAGACATACTCAAAGTCCAGTTCCTGGATAAGTCCATGTTCAGCAAAGGGGTGTGTGCGTGACTACCGATGTACATACATATGTCATTTGCTTCCGATATTAACAATGTAGAATCAAGTAAAGTTAAAAAATAACAACAAATTTGCCTTTCACATGGATTTAACAAGCAGTTTAATTTATATGTTCAAGTGTGCAAAGGGATATAATTCCAAACTCTCGATGTTATATAATATACTTAATTATCGGGCAGTTACAGAATAGGATGAACTATATTATTATTTAATCTGATCAAAATAAACTAGCCCATAGAGTATGCAGTATGTTGCCTTGTTAGTACGGGAAGTCCATAAGTGTTCAAGGTGTACAGGATGCCAGTATTAGTGCATTTCTGGTCAGTCAAGTTCTGTGCACTTTTTATCACATTACGTGTTTTTTTAAACTGAAATCTATGGAGGGGTACAAACAAAAGGGTGATGTATAGTCAGACTATAACAATGCAATGATAAATCAAATTTTCAGGAATATCAAACACAGTTGGCTTATGTCCTTTCCTAATAAATTCAAATTCTCAAACAAGCAAATGGACATGTTTTAAAGTTCCACTGACCTACATTTAAGTTGCCTGAAATGCGATGGAAGTTGGGAATGCTGAAATCAGATAAAGTTTGTTTCTTTAACGAATGTATAAAAACATATTAATATAGAAGAAAGTGATTAGTGTTTTGTTCAAGATTCTAATTGCCCTTTTAACTAATATTCATATTCCTGGCTTCCACTGCATTTCAGCCAACTGAAAATACCAATTTCTAAAATCATGATTCTTGGCACAAATGCGGGAAAAGTCATGACTGACACAGGCATAGAGCTGACATATATTTTGAGAGACAATCACATGTTGTTGAACTACCATTATATAGTTCTCAGGCTTGTACTTGTTACATATCAGGCTGCAAACGATGTCCCTTTCTTAGTTGATTATCAGTGTACCTACATGAATATTCTATTTTTTTCACAGACAGCCTCATCCAATTGCACTACAAGACTGACATTCTGACTTAGTGAATCAACTCTGAAAATCAAAGAAGTTCATGATATGCACTGTTTTTCTGTTTATCTTGCTGTTCAGGCAGTGTGTTAGTGATTGGGCTATTTAATAACATTTTTTGCAACTGGCAAAGATGCACTTGTAAGTGCAGTTAGTGTTTTGTACTGATATGATTCAACATTATTATATGTTTGTTTTTGAAATGTTATATATAAGTTAAGATAAATTAGAATCAGCGATCATTAAGTACATTACTCTCGCAAATTCAAGTTGCAATTTATTTCTGGTGCTGAAATAAGTCAAATAGAAGTGTATTTAGGTTAAGACTAAAAGTGTATGTAGTGTTTGATATAATGATTATTATCAGTCATTAAGTATTTTACTATCTTAAATGTATGGAGTGAGCCCTGCCATTCATCATAGGGTACATATGTTAAATGAAAACAGATACAAAGATATGCAAAACATGAAGGTTATATTTTTTACCCCACATTTGTTAAAACTTGCACAATTTTTTAAAAAACACTTGTTGAGCCCAATGTTGATATCCATTGTGGTAATTTTGTGTCAGAAATTGATATATCGATATTGATCCTTTTTAACTTTATACTGATTTGCATAATTTTAGAAGAGACTGCTTTTAAATAAAATTCTGCTGGAAGTATATAAAAAAGCACTTATTATCATGACAGTCTCATACAGGCTGTACTAAGTTTTAGAGAATCATATGACCAGACTTGCCTGTTTTTAAAATGTCGGAAGTTCAGAGTGATCTTTTCATGAGAGATTTGTTTCACTTTGTATATAGTTGCATAGAAACTAAGCACATGTTTCTGACATGGCCTAGGACTATTGTTAGGAAGCTGGTCGGACAATCCAGTGAATTTAAAATCATGTTAATGGAGGTTTTATGATTCCTACTCGAAAGTATTTTAATTGTGAATTAACAATGCAGCTTTATTATTTAATTTAGTATCTTACACACATCAGTACAATTTTAATTTTTGTAAAAATTATGTTGTTTATTCAGAAAATCAGCAAAACCAACACAGAAGGAATAATTTAACTCTGAAAGTTAAATGATAAAAATGGACTTGTTCATTATTTGACTACTTTTCTGTCACTAATACTTTATAAGTGAAATTAGCAAGTTAATTGTTTCAATCTATCTACCTACCTACCTACCTACCTACCTACCTACCTACCTACCTACCTACCTATCTAATCCAAGACAAGACAAGACAAGACCATTGGGGCACCACTGATTCCAATCCATTCCAATCTGTTCTCTGATACTCACTGTGTCACTCAGCTTCAGTCCTGTCCACTCTGAGATCTTATCCTCCCATCTTTTCCTCTGTCTTCCTCTCCTTCGCCCTCCCTGCACAGTACCTTGCATGATTGCCTTAGCAAGTCCTGTTGATCGTGTGACATGTCCATACCATTTCATTTTGCGCTTTTTCACAATGGTCAATAGCTCTTCATAGGGTCCAATGGCTTGCTTAATTCTGTTTCCCACTTCCTCATTTGTGACATGATCTCTATATGTAATGCCAAGCAACCATCAAAAGCATCTCATTTCAACAACTTTTATCCTCCTTTCGAGATCCGCTGTGAGGGTCCATGACTCACAGGCATATAGGAATACAGATGCGACCAATCAGCACATCAGTCTGATTTTTTAGCTGACTGAGGTGTTTCTGTCTTTCCAAACTGTCTTCAGCCTTGCCACTGCTGTTATTGTCAGCGCAATCCTGGACAATATTTCTGGTTTCGATCCCTCGTCTGCCACGATGGCTCCTAAGTACTTGAATCTATTAACTGTTTCCAGTTTTTGGCCAATAATCATGATGTCAATGCTGTTGCTACTGGTGTTGTTGGTCATCAAATTTGGTCTTCTCTGCACTGATTTCCATACCAAAAGCAGTAGCTGTTCTGTCCAATTTTTCCATCAACTGAGCTAGCTCCTCCTCATTTCCTGCAAGGCCATCGATGTCATCAGCAAAGCGCAGATTCATTATTATTCTGCCTCCAATACTGACAGTTCCTTCATGGTCTTCCAGTGCATCTGTCATGATTCTTTCAAGGAAGATGTTGAAGAGAGTAGGTGAAAGCAAGCAGCCCTGCCTGACTCCCACAGTTGTCCTAAACCAATCTCCTATTTGACCGTTGAAGCATACTGCGCTGGTGGCCTTGCTGTAAAGGCTTTCTATGACTTTGATCAGGTTAGCGTTGATGTTGTACAGCTTCATGGTGGACCAAAGGGCTGCATGCCATACCCTGTCAAACGCCTTCTTAAAATCTATAAAGACAAGATAAAGGTCTTGTTGGTGCTGGAGGTATTTCTCACATAGTATTCTCAGGTTGAAAATCTGTTCAGTTGTGCTTTGCCCTGGTCTGAAGCCTGCCTGTTCTTCAGCTATGATTTCTTCTGCCCATGGCTTCAGTCTGTTTAATATGATTTTTAGCATGACTTTGCTTGGGTGGCATATAAGACTGATCGTACGATTGTTCTGACATTGCTGCAAATTGCCTTTTTATTGGGAGAGTTACTATGAGTGACTGATTCCATGGTGTTGGCCATTCCCCAGTCTGCCAGATCTTGTTGCAGATTGTTAGTAGGGCTCTTATCATGGCTTCACCCCTTTCTTGGACTTGTTCTGCAGGGATGTTGTCTACTCTTGCTGCCTTCCCTTTTTTCAAAGATTTCACTGCAGCCTCTACTTCTTCTCGTAGGATGGGGTAGTTGTCAGTGTTGGTCACTGATGGGGTGTTGAGTATGTCTGGGTCCCCTGTAGATCTGTGGTTGTACAGGTCTGAGCAGTATTCTGTCCATCTCTTAAGAATGTCTTGTTCTTCTGTAAGACATTTCCCTCCCTGATCTTGAATGATGGAGGAGCATCCTTGTTTTACACTGGTCAGATCTTTCACTAGTTGGTATGCTTTTTTGCTATTATTTTTCTTTAGATTGTTTTCTATATCTTTACACGTGTCTTCAATCCATGTCTCCCTTGCCTTTCTCATGCTTTTCTTGATAACCTGGTTGATTTCCCTGTATTGTTTTGCTCCTTCTACTTCAGATTTCTTCTTAGCTCTCGACGCTTGTCACACAGATCAAGTATGTCAGTTGTAACCCAAGGTTTCTTTGGTCGTCGATGTTTGCCAAGGATCTCACTGGCTGTTTGGGTCACTGCTATGTTAAATGTGTCGATCATTGTGTCTATAACTGTGTTCTCTGCACTAAGAAGTAACAGTGGTGCAAATTTCGCTCCTATCCTTGCCTGGAAGGCTTCCAAGACCTCTGGGTTTTTTAGCTTGTCAAGGTTGAACTTGATTCTTGTGGGGCCCTCTTTGTCGACTTGTTTTAGACGTAGTCGGAGGGTCATCATCACTATGTCATGGTCACTTCCAATGTCTGATTAATTGTTTACTTAATTTTTACTTAATGTTTAATTGGAGGCCTAACCTTGTTTGCAAATTAGTATATATTTCCATTAGTTTTCCAGAAATTACTATTGTCCTGGCATTGGTCTAGTGAAATAGAGGCATAATGAGATGTTTACTAAACAAATTATTCATTCCTGTTTTAAGATTAGTCTGTGGAATCATTTATAGTGGTGTTCAGATATGTTTTGTGAGGAATTATTTAAATTATTCGTTAGAATTAGTGCTTATTGACATTTGGACTAACACATTACTTCAGGATTATTGTGAATGCATTCAATACATTGGTGCATTACGACATTCAGGACTATTGGAATTCATTCAGGAAATTCTATACTTCTTGACTTATGATAGGATATTTATGATTATTTGAGATTTAATTCACAATACTGTAAGTGTCTCTTAAATTTTCCCTTTGAAACTTGGAGAAAAAAATTATTTTTAGATTTTACTAAGCTTGTTGTTTTCACTTCATTCTGTTTGATTGTATAAGATCTATGGTCTTAACAAGTGAAAATAATTCAAATAATATTGTCAAATGTTTGAATAAAAGTAGAACTACTATATTTACTCACTTATGAATCGTGTCAAACTACAAACTGCACAGACCATAATGTGCTGACAGATCTGGATCAGTGCAGCTTGTTACGAGCAATCTGTGGAACAAACAACATAGATCCTAATCTGGTATCACATTATGCAACAGAAGCTCAAGGTGTATGTTGTTTGCAATTGGACTCTATTTATAAGCAACTATATTTGGTATTTAAAAATCTCTATAAGATACAAATTAAATGAAAGATATTTATCGATTTTCCATGTATCAGATTTATGGTATGTAGACTAAAGATTCACCTAGAAAATTTTACATTTGTACAGTTTAAACGAGTATTTATAAGAGTTACAAAGAAACCTTTCGGTAATGGTGATCACATCTAACAGTATCATGGAAATGTTACCTAATGCTATGTTGGATGGATGCAAACTGTAAATAATACCAAAATTAATTAAATGATACCAAAATTTATTAAAGTTGGTTTTTAATATTAAGCCATACATTTTATGTCTGATCAGTGTACAAAAAACAAACATTTTATGACTTTTATGGGTGGTGTTTAAAAAAGTTTACAATGGTTATAACCTGGAGAGAATTAAAAAAAAATGGAAAAAGTATATTAACTAAGAAAATGGCAATCAGATATTTTTAAGTCATCTTTCCTTTTGTGTCGTGTGTATGTTATAATTGAGATATACAAGGACATGATTACATTGTTCAGTTTGACAGCGATGTAGGATTTATATATTTTTATCTAACCACCTATGCCAAACAGAGTGATGAGAGACTGTTTTAGTGAGTTGGAAGAGACAATATTATTATCCAGAGTGAAGATAGTTCCTTTAGTCATATCTGTATTTTTATTTTATGTAGGATAGTCATCATCAGTAGATGTCATTTATTGTAAGATCATAAGTACTTGATTGGATCAATAGTTTCCTAACTGATTACCTCACATTTTCAAAGGTATCATCTCTTTGATCTGTGCTGGACTTGAACCAAGGGAGACACTGGACAGTGGCATGAGTCCATTGATCCAAGGGAGACACTGGACAGTGGCATGAGTCCATTGAACCAAGGGAGACACTGGACAGTGGCATGAGTCCAAGGATTTGACACTTATAATCTCTTGGTCACAAGAACATCATGAATATTAAAGTATGACAGAGTGTAGACTATATGCAAAAGTTTAATAGCTAACATTGACTTTTTATTTCTGTTTTCATTTTCAGTGTCAAATGCCTTCAGAGGACAGTAAAGGAAGCATACAACATAATGTGTGAGAAATGCTCACTTTCCCTTGAACTCTGTGCCAAGTGTGGAGAGAAGAAAGAAATAGTTGCTCCGTGAGTTTGTCCTCTTTGTTAATCATATGATTATCTTTAAGAGAAAGAAAATGCTAAATGTGAATTGGATCATCGTCCATGATGAACAGTTTCATAATTAATAACCTTGGGTGTTTCACCCCTCATTTATAATCTGATTAAAATATAGGCAAGAGGGGAAAACTGCACATCTGTGATGACGTTGATTTGTTGGATTAAGAATTTTCACTTTATTGTCAGCTGGGTTCAGCGAGCACTGTTACATACTAAGAGAAAATTTCTAGTATATGTTTATGGCTTGGCAGCAAACCATATTAAACTTCTACTCACACATGCACACCTGCCTTTATTTATAAGAATAATGTCCATAATTTTTTGGAAAAAAATGTTTTCACCCAGAGGTTTAAACTTATATTTTGTTTTACTTTAATGCACATTAAACAAATACACAATCCAGTATGAACATTTTTTTTCTCCATCATTTTTATGGTTAAATACAGACTTTGTAAATTACTTTCTTAAATTTACAACAGCCCCTAAAAGTACAGTAACATTTGTCAATATCTCATGCTTTCAGTTGGCAAACTAATTTTTCTCTTGATATTTAAAAAAAGGTCTATAGTCATGTGTCAGTGCTGTAATATACTAATATAACATAAATGTTGTCCTTGATTTTTAAAAGGAAATCCTTGAGTTCTCCTGTGCAGGCTTCTGAAGATAGACAGCTGCAGTTTGAACTTGAAGTGCTGCCAGAGAGAAAAAGAAGTAAGATTAATTAATGCATGTCAAGGTTTGAAATTTGCTTGGGGATTTTTTTAATAATAAATTCTGTCCTAGTAGAAGCTTGACATGGCAATCACTTTGGCATTCATGTGCATGTCCCTTCATATTTCTTTATGTAGTCCACACATTAGATGAACCTCATTGTTAATATTTTCTTTATGTTCCTTTCATGTAGGTATTTTCTTTATGTTCCTTTCATGTAGGTGTTTCCTTACCTAAAAATATACAGGTTTGTGTAAACGTTACTTTTAAAATCAGGTTCAACATGAAATGATTTTACTCTTTCATCAAATTAGCATGATTGCTTTAAGGATGTAAACCTTGAAAATTGTGCATGTGATGGTTTTAAGCATGCCTGAACAAGCTGTTGTGATACCATCTTTAATTGTCAGTCATTCCTTTATCCTAGTCCTAAAAAGCAGTTTGGAGTTTGTTTCTAGGAGAGGAGACTGAGGGTGCTTTGTTTGTACATATGTTTAGTTGCACATTAAACATACATCCCAACCATTATGCTTTTGGCGTAATCAGTAAGATTTTTGCGTAATCATTATGCTTTTTGCGTAATCAGTATGCTTTTGGCGTAATCAGTATGCTTTTGGCGTAATCAGCATGCTTTTGGCGTAATCAGTAAGCTTTTTTTCACTAAATTATGCCTTATGCATAAATGTATTTGGATTACTTTTTTTCGGTATATCCACCTACCAAAAAAATTCAATTATTTGTTTTCTCATTTTTATTAACATTCCATTGATCCCACAGTTTGTATTTTATACAAGACAGCTTCTACATAACTACGTGCACTTTCCTAACAGTCATGTTCTATTTATAGCAACTATCCTGTTACCAAGAAATATCCTGGTTCTACTTTCAAACTTTCGACCAAATATTCTATTTATAGCAGTTGTATGGCTTAGTGAGGAGAGAACAAACTGGTTTTCTAATTTCAATCTTTATGCACAGATTCTTTGTTTTAAGTCATATTTAGTGGAGAACCAGTCGAAAGGTATTTGGCGATAAAAAGTATATTATAGTTGATTTGATGCGTATATGAGAGCAAAAATAACCCCTTTCAAGGCAGAAAAATAAATGAAACAAAAAATTGCAGAATCCTCCAGATATGAAGACATGAGGGCAGCATCACGTGACATCTATTACAGGCCATGTGGAGAAATTTTTAATATTTGGCGCTAAAAGTCTTCAAATATATTCAAGTTGATGTGTGTGTAAAGCTAAAAGTGCTACATTTGAAAACTTGAAATAGTAAAGGATGTTAAAAGGCGAGAGGGGCAAATAAATCATTGTTCATCAAAATTTTAGCATGTTATATATGGATTACGCTTTTTCCTTGTCAGGGGTTGGCACTTTAGTCTTTGTTTATCTCACATGTTTGCCTGCAGTTTACTGTTTTACTTGGAATGATGAAACTTGGTGAGAGGATGCATCTGAATGAGTACTGCACCATTATCACAAATATCAATTACCGTATATACTCGCGTATAAGCCTGTTTGCATATAAGCCGACCCCCCCCCAACTAAATCGGTAAAACTGCTATAAAGTGCATGACCCATGTATAAGCCGACCCATAATTTCTAGACTGCCAGTACATCACAAGATGCACAAAGTGAGTTATGAATACGTTTATTTAGGCAAATCACATTATTAAATAAAATGAAAGTAAGAAAACTAATTTATATGTTGAAATAAAAACAATTCTAAAGTGTTAAGTCTTAATGGAAATTTAATTAATCCTCTTTCTGAAATCATGAATTATAAAAGTTCAGTCATTTTCATAATCCTTCAAAATCGGGCTCTGTATCAGACTCGCCAAACAGTTCACGAAACGGCGCTTCTGTTACTGTCATGCTTTCATCATATACGTCGTCATTGTCATCATGGTCATCTGATTGTCCGGTTCATAAAATGAGAGCACCAGGAGGCTGATGCAACAAATTTTGAATCTGCCAACTTATATTTATAATTTTTCGCCTTCTGCATAGCACGTAGAAGAATTGCTGCCATTCCCATACTTGCTTCTCATTCACAAAAAATTTGCATGCTGCAACACAGTTGTTATTTGCTTCTGCATATTCAATAACGTTAAGTTTGAACGCTTCATCATAAGCAGAGCACTTTCTTTTCCTTCCTGTACTATTCATTTTATCTAATTGAATTGAATATAAACTTCTAGAGAAATTGAACTGAATTAATTTCTTATAGTAGTAGTGTAATATTTATATACCTTATCCTGTAATTATTTCCATGTGTGGTTGGTTATCAATTTGTATTTGATAATATTTATCATTGTTGTTTATTTGTGTTTATTTTTAAACTACCAGTAGTGTGATTCTTTTGATCAAAATATGATTGGTTTCAGCGTGGACATTATTCAAGTATTGTGACAGTTCATAACTTTGAGCAGAAACCATGTCCACTACCATATCTCAGTAAAAGATACATCTGAGAGTCAGCATGTTTTAGTAAAGTCCTGTGCAATGTGCAACAAAACAAACCTATTATTCCCAAGGCATTTACCACAGATTAAACATATGGTAGCTATTGTACAACACTCTACCGCTAACAAACCACTTTGCTTTACAAACGACTAATCAACAGTATTATATAAACTATGTGTGCCTATTACGTATAAAACACCTATCAAAGAAATCCAACAAATTATATTGTTTTACAATTATTCACGCTGACTCGTATATTGCAATGTTATTTACCCTTCCTAAGCATGCGCGCAACAAACCCCTATGGAGCCTCTTGCTATTGTTCTTTTAAGACTATCGTACATGTATTTCTACTCTCAATCAAAATGTTTGTCGTATATACCTTCAGTATCGTAATTCTTTTTTTTTTTTACGTAGATTCATTTCATAATTACACTGAAATAAACTAGCATGCATTTCTACAAATTTTGGAAAACACTCATATTTCCGTGGTCCAAATAACAAGTATGGATGTATTTTCTGGTGGATGGACAACTGTCCAATAGACGTCAAGTACGTTAAAACATGTTTTTCATTCATTATCCTAATACTTAAGTTAGAAAAAAAATATTTTTTTTACTTCATGTACCACTATAACTGCTTAAGTACTATTCATGTGGTTTGCACTTCAGTGTAAATTTTCTGTTTTGAAAAAAAAAACGTTTTAAATAGCACATGTCATTTGGAATTTAACAATCGATGTCGGAGAATTACCCTACGTTTCCTTGGTAACAATGGGATACAATTACGCAGTTCAAGAGAAGTCGCAAGGTGTACCTCTCGTCAAGTCAGTGGTAAATTTGTTCTGATATCTTTGAATAAAGTAAGAATGTAAAATTCCTACAAGTGTTCATGATCTACTGAGCATGATATAAACTTGTTAGGCTGCATATGTTGAAACTGAAATGGGAATGTTTATAAATTTGTGACATGCAGTTGACATTGGCAACAGCAAGTAGAAGTTTAATGTATAGAAGTCAATCAGTCATTTCTAAACACATATGTATTGAATGTGCAAGATGCTTTTGAAATCATTATTGCATTGTCATATTTAATCAACATCAAGATCATAGCAGTCAGTTATTTTGACCAGCCCCTTCCAGGGGCCTCGAGTGGCCCAGTGGTCTTAAGCGTTACTGCTATCTCACCTCTTTCTTTGTGGGTTAAAGTCTTGGATTCAGCCATTGTGAGTATGTGAGAAAGCTTGCCAGTAGCTTCTTGTGGGCCTGTTCTTTCCAGATTTTCCAGGGTTCTTCAAGTTCCTCCATCATTAATACTGGCTGCCATGTATAGCCTATCATATGCTGAAAAAAGGCGTTAAACCATTGAACAACAACAACCAGCCCCTTTCATGCTAGAGTATGCTTGCCAAATCATAGTGGTGATTTGTAGGTATTTACCCTGCCACTACATAAGCTACATTTTGCCAATTTAGTTAGTTTTGGTTAAACTGGGTATTTTTGATGATTCTGATCATTTGTTTTATGACATCATTACATTTAGTTAGATACTTTTGGTGTTACCATTTGTCTTATGGTCTGACTGTCTTCCATTTTTACAAGACCATTTCTAATCATTGTTCCATTATCAGTAAATTATTTAATGCAAGTGGCAGTTGAGGTATGGTGCACACCAACCTCATCTGCTTTAACAATGGGTAATTAACAATGTTTAATTACCTGTGAATCATGAAGCCAAATTCTTGTTGATCAGAGAGCTTAAAGGGGCATAAGTCTATAGCAGTTTGTGCATTGTATAACTAGTTAATAGATTTGGGAAATAATGTGGAATATGTCTTTTCCTTGCATAATAGAATTAAAAAGCATTGTTTTCAGCATTGTTTCCTGACAGGGCAGTTGCTTTAAAATTTGTTTGACATCTGGAAATGGAAAAACCAAAGGAACTTTTGGTAAACAAATGCGAAGGAAAGTGACTATTATGTGGTACTGGTTGATGAATCATTAATAAGTTTTATGATATTTATATCCAATAGTGTTAGTGTGACAGAGTTACAATAATGTTCGGATCACAGTGACATGGGCTTAAGTATTATGATATTTATATCCAATAGTGTCAGTGAGAGTTACAATAATGTTTGGATCACAGTGACATGGGCTTAAATATTATGATATTTATATCCAATAGTGTCAGCATGACAGGGTTACAATAATGTTTGGATCACAGTGACATGGGCTTAAGTATTATGATATTTGTATCCAATAGGGTCAGTGTGACAGAGTTACAATAATGTTCGGATCACAGTGACATGGGCTTAAGTATTATGATATTTATATCCAATAGTGTCAGTGAGAGTTACAATAATGTTTGGATCACAGTGACATGGGCTTAAGTATTATGATATTTGTATCCAATAGGGTCAGTGTGACAGAGTTACAATAATGTTTGGATCACAGTGACATGGGCTTAAGTATTATGATATTTGTATCCAATAGTGTCAGTGAGAGTTACAATAATGTTTGGATCACAGTGACATGGGCTTAAGTATTATGATATTTGTATCCAATAGGGTCAGTGTGACAGAGTTACAATAATGTTTGGATCACAGTGACATGGGCTTAAGTATTATGATATTTATATCCAATAGGGTCAATGTGACAGAGTTATTGTTTGGATCACAGTGACATGTGAGTTACTTTACCAGTGTAATACTGCAAAGTAATTTAAACATAAGGAATCCTGATGAAATAAGTATGAAGAAATAAAACAAGTTTTTTAAAAATCTGTTTGGTGAAAAAAAAATGAATATAGGGTCCTTTTGGCTTCAAATTTTGCAGAATATTTTTAAGACCAGTGTAGTGTTAATAGTAGGTATAAGACATACTGTGATGAGGAAAGATATGGAAATCAGCAGAAAAAGGGAAAACCATACTTGAGGAAACTGAGACTCAAGTTTGGGGAAAGATCTGAGATAGATGGGTTGGTGGCTACAGCTGAAAGTGTCTGCGAGAATTCAGAAGCAAGCCATTTACCATTCAGTCAGACTGTCTTAGGTAAAAGAAAGGCCCAGGAGTTTGAAAATCTGGAAGAATTGAATGAAAAGGTAGTTTCCCTGAAGAAGTTAAATGTGTGTGTTTTGGCATTTTAATGTAGTTTTAACAATGTTTCAGTTGTATCGCTGCTATGTCAGCAGTGTGTCAGTTTATAGTGATGTCTAGCACTGGAGCATCATTCCACAGACATGTATCATGATGTACCACCCAGTCACATTATCCTGACACCATGCTAACCAGTCCTAACATTAACCTCTTAATGCTGAGCATCAAGCGAGGCAGCTTCCAATACCATTTTTAGAAGTCTTTGATATGACTCAGTTGGGATTCAAACCAGTGACCTTACACATCCGAAGCAGATGCTCTAACCACTAGGCCACCAGAATGGTCGAGGGTAAAATGTTAAGACAGGGCATATTTTTTTTCTTCTGGACTTAGACTTTTCACACTCATTTCTATAATTTTTTTTCTATAATTTGGAATATGCAATGAACACAAATACTGTTAAAGAGGTTTCAGAGTTTGACTTTAAAAGTTGTTAGGTTCATTCAAGCAAGTCCTTCATAATATTATAAATCCTTAAATTTGGTCAGGAAATTGATGTATGAACCATGTTAGTTAAACACAGGCAGTCATGTTTAGTTGTGAGACATTTATATTGAATAAAGGTTACATGGGACACTACTGACTGTACTCTTATAGAAAGAGTCAGGGTCTATTTGTTCGTGGTTCGACATGACATTTCTGTTGTATACTATAAAGTACATTATGGGCAGGCATGAAAATTTTCACACTGAATTACACAGAAAATTTAATTGATGCCACCACTGCTGACATCAGCATCACAATGTCTCACATTTTTTTACACGGAAAAAGGTTGAATAAAATGAAGTATTTATGTGAATAATTTGTTTTCACTTCATCTAAAGGAGATTTTTTTTTATGGTGGTCCATATTTGTAACTTTTGTGGTTGATCATATGTTTGACTCTACCTTAACCATAGCAATCATTTTCAGTTGACTGGTTGAGTTAGTTTTATTACCCATGACATTCTTTAAAGGGGTCATATGGATTTGCCCATGCCAACCTATCCATCGGTCCATTGCAAACCATTCTTTTCAAGTGTATTCACTGTGAGACAGAAAGTTTTGACGTGAACTCTGTCACCGATCTTTTTATGATAACACCAGGGAAAATCTTCAACTTTGAAAAAAATATGCAGTGTATATAAATTATGATAGATGTTGACCCATTTTATTCAGGATTTTTATTTTGTAACATAGAGAAATGAATTATTTGTTGATTTTAGTGAATATGTTGGTTTCATTTTTTTTTTACTTAGTTTCAAACCTAGAGTCATAACAGTGGAATTTAGCATCCTTTATATTTTATATAAATTAAATATTAATTAAATTTATTAAATATTTAATATTAAAATTACTCAATTTCATTTTGGACCATATTCTTTTAAAATTTGAATTGGTAATAGCCCTCATTTTACAATAGTTTGCCCCTCTGTTTAATCAAAGTTTTCTTTAAGTGAAATGTACTGGCTGGGGTTCTTCATGTATCATATCTGTTGTTTCAAAGGTGGCTTGTATTACAATTAAATTCAAATTCACTGTACCATGTAATCCTTTAAGTTATATAGGAACCAAGCAAGTCTGTTGATATTGTTTTATCTTTTGGTCAAATAAACGGACATAGTATACTTTTTGTGTGCTCACAAATTAGATTTTAGATATATATATATTACTTTCATTTGACATATCTAAGGTATGCATGTCCTGGTAATCATTTTTTTTCTTCTCTTTCCATATTTAAAGGGACATTTATTCGTCTGCAAGAAAAAGGGCTGCTAACTGATGAGGCTATAAAGGAAAGGTTACACACTAGTGGTAGCATAAGCACAGATGATGTAGGATTTGATGACTCTGGAGATGGCTTTAGTGATGAGGAAGAGGAAGATATTTCTGATAATGAAAATGGTAATGATGACAGTGATAATGGAGTTTCAGAAATGGTGAATTCACTTGAGTTGAATGCCAGTGCAAACAAACTTAAAATGACTGATGACCAGTCTGTTGGGGATGGTGTAACAACGGCAGGGAACCTGTCTGTTGGTGATGGTGAAAAAGTGTTAAATGACCACCTTAAGGAAATCACATCACAGGATGCAAGTTAGTCATACAGTCTAGATGCCAAAATGCCTTGATAGATTTGAATTGGGGCTGAACTTTTAGATAATTCTTTTGATTTGAGGCATCTGATTTTGGGCTATTAGTTATACAGATTTTTACTGTGCAACAGATCATCAACTGAGGCTGCATCAGACAGGTCTAGGTAAACCAGGCACAGATACATACTACCCATGGAGCTCAAAGGAGGGTAAAAATAATAATAATAGGCATTTGAGACACAAAATAAATACATTTGACTGTCTGAAAGTTTCCATCGCAGATATATAAGCAACATGTACAAACATTGATCACGACAGATTTCAGACAAATAACTATGTACAAGCAGTGTAATTAACACCTGGTGTGTCATACTCTTGAATTGTGTATTATCTAGTATATCTTTTGTCAGCTGATATTATTTCCAATTTGCATAGTTCTGTCATTTTCAATTTACATAGTTTTGCACACAGTTAAATACAAAAATGTATATCATTACACAAATGTGTGTCAATGAGATGTATAAATATTTTCCATACTTAATCAGACCTCAATAAATTTCTTGAATTGTTGAGGGCAGGGCAAATACAAACAAATAGCTGGTAAGTTTAAAGCAATTTTTAGATTGACCATCAATAGCATTGACATGTGAAATAAAAATAATATGCAACAATGATTCAAGAGTTAATTTTACTTTGTTTATCCTAGCAACAAATGTTGAAGAGTATTCTTGTTTACCATTTGGGTGGGTGGGGTGGTTATACAGGTACTTGTATCTGTTTTGATTTCAGGATATTAATTTGAGCTAAATTGGAAAGATTTCAAATGCAAATTGGTTATATGTTTCTCTTAGCTCATCAAAAAAACCTTGTTGATTTTGTGATCTGTATTATTATTAAAATTTAGTACGAATTGTTTTGATCTAGGCTTCAGTAGCCTCAAGACTATGATCATTATAGTAAGAATTATTTTAATCTGGGCTTTGGTAGCCTCAAGACCATAATAATTATTAAAATAATAGATTTGTCCGTCATATTTCATCTTCAGATGCTATCTTATATTTTAGATAATAGAAACAGAATTCAGTGAAATTTAGTTACATTGTGATAAGACTACTATTGATTTGGAAATGTGTACCTATCTTTTCAAGGTCACTGTTACAATAATAAGATTTGACTTTTGTCATTCAGAAAGAAATTTAGTTCTTTTCTTGGTTTCAGTCAAACTTGGTTTGTATATTATAATTTTTACTGGTTGTTCTTGTAGTGTTAAATGCCATTTTTTAGCACACGATAGGTTATACATGGCGGCCGTATTAATGGTGGAGGAAGAAACCAGAAAACCCCCCAGAAAGAACCACTGACCCATGAGCAGTGATCTGTAACTGAGAGTGCTTAAGACCACTCGGCCAATCAGGGCCCCTCTTTTACTGGAGAGAGTTCCCTATTGATGTGGGGTTGGTAGCTTCAAGTACAAAGTCAGTGTTGGTAAAATAGAGTTAATCTTTGTGCTTAATTTCAGAACAATAACTGAATCTTTCTATAACTGATGTCAAGAAAACATAGTGTATATTGTTGTTTCCTTACAATGAACCCTATGGATCTCAGAGTTGGTTGCTTGACGGTTAAAGCCACTGTTTTTAAAATCAGATTTGGTTCTTGCATTATATTGCAGGATGGGCTATACATGTATTCCCCATATTTTGATGGTGTCTTGTATGAAATTTGTTGTAATCTTGTTTCATCTGCCATGCTTCTATCTATCACATACTAATTAAGAAATATTTTTGGTAAATCTATATTTCCAGGAAAGAAAGAATTTTATGATGGAAACATGACTGATTTCACATGCATTTAGTAACTTGATTTATTGTTTTACTTCATCCTACATGCTGTTGTTGAATTTGCTCATGGCAGTAAATGCACTGAAATAAATACTAAGCAGGTTTTCCTATTTGTACAATAATTAAAGCAGTTTTTTTTCTTAGATATTTACCCTAATTAGATATAGGTTAACCACCTGCATTTTTTTGCCACTTCAACTACTGTCAATTAGCATGTCATTGGTAAGTAACAAAGTGTGTATTTGTAGAATTTAACACCATTTTTCAGCAGAAGATAGACTATACATGGCGGCCAGTATTAAAGTGTATTTCAGGTCTACATCTGGAGTGCATATGACGGTGAGCTGTTAGCACAGAGCATAATAACGAGGAAGAAAAAGAAAATAACACTTCTTTGGAGGGGCCCTGAGTGGCTGAGTGGTCTAAAGTGCTTTCCGTTACAGATCACTGCCATCTCACCTCTGTTTGCATGGGTTCGAGTCTAAGATTCGGATAATGTAGTTATGTGAGAAAACTTGCCAGTAGCTTGTTGTGGGTCGGTGGTTCTTTCCAGGGATTTCCCGGGTTCCTCCTCCACCAATAATACTGGCTGCCATGTATAGCCTATCGTGGGCTGAAAAATGGCGCTAAACTCTACAACAACAAAACTTCTTTGGTGGGGTAGGTTGAAAGGATTGAAGACCTTAATCTTAATTCACAACTTTAATTAAAAAAATTGCTAATCCAGCTGGCTGAGCTGAAAAGCTCCACCCCAATCCATTCCATGCAAAGACGGACAGAAAATGGGGTTTTGTATTACTGTTTTGTATTACTTGGTATTTACTATGTATGAACCTGAATGCTAGATTAAAAAACATATAGGATTTAATTAGGCATCAACATAAGACTAAAACATTTTAGGCGAGGGTTTTATTATCAAATTTATCAGTAAGGATTATCATACAGATAAATATTTGTATATGTGTTTAGCAAATGTTTGAAATTTGCAGACTGGATTTATGATATAAATGGAATTAAAGTGCAGATTGTATTAGATTTAATTAGAACACATTTTAAGTTGTCAATCTGTGACATGTACCACTATATTTTACACATTTGTTAATTTTCCTTCCTTCCTATCCATCCATTTATCTGTCCATCCAACCATGCTTATTTATTTTATCAACTACAACTCTAACTCACTGGCAAGTCGCCTCGTCAGACTGATATGACTTGCAAAATTCTTGTACACTTTGACCACAGAATTTTTTTTTTTTCAAGCCGTTTATGCCAGCATGTACCTACAGCAAAGCAGTTCAGGTTTGTATACATTTAATACGATTTCTAATTTATCAGGTACATGGATAACTGATCAGGTTTGTACACATTTAATACGATTTCTTATTTATCGGCTACATGGTTAACTGATCTGGTTTGTTCACATTATTAATACGATTTAGCTTTTATTGGGTATATATGGTTTACTCATCTGGTTTTTTGTACACATTTAGTGTACGTGGTTAACTGATCAGGTTTATACACATTAATAATACGATTTCTCTTTTATCGTGTACATGGTTAATTGATCATGATCAGTTCTGCATGCCTGACCAGCCTCTCCCATGTGTACACACCAGCAAGATATTTACACTCCTCTTCTGATGGTTGTGTACTCATTGTTTTCACTATGAAAACGAAGTCACGAGAACAACGTTCATTTGCATACCAGGGCCTGGTAACGTGGAATGGGTTGCCCATTGAAATTAGACACAAAGACACAGTGGTCCCATTGAAGAGTGCTCTTGAACCTCACATTTTTTGACTGCAGGGGCAGACTTGGGGACCTGGGGTGTTTCCTGCCTTGGATGTTTTCTGCGTTTTTTGTTTTTCAGTTTAATGGTGTCTTTTTTTTTTATTTTATTTTTTTATTCATATCATTATATGTGTTGTAAAGTGCTTAGAGCTTCTAAAGATTATGTGCTATTCAAATTCCTCATTATTTATTATTATTTTAACTGAACAGAAGAGCCATGATAATTTATTTTTTGGAAAATAGTTGCCTTTTACATACATGGCAGCATACAGTATGTACATGTGTGGAATATCAAATTTAACTGCTTGAACAAAAATGATATTGTGAAGTGTAATGGGGCATGCATCAAGGAATAGTCACTTTAGTAGCAAACCTTCCCACTTGCTGTTTGTACTGTTTTTACTTATTTTTCTCAAACCCTGGTGTTTGCCTATGTGAAGAAGATAAAAACAATGATTTTCTTTTATCATTTTTTTTTATATATTCTCTAGTCTATATAGTATTGTAATTACCTTCATGTTTAACTTGATTTGATGCTTCTCTAATCTTCGTTCTCTGAGGGTGATATGTATACTTTTTTCTTTTGAAAGAATATTTGTCCACTTATAGTAAATTAGTTAAATTTAACATCATTTATCAAGAATTAGTAAAATATTTAAATTCAACATCATTGGTTATGATTTAGTAGAATATTTAAATTCAACATCATTTATCAAGATTTAGTAAAGTAGGTAAATTCAACAGCATATAAAGTTTTGGAGTTAGTTTACTGATTTTTATGAAATATTGCACACATGCACTTAGTGAAATGGTCTGTTCAGTTATGTAAACTAGGTGAACAATGTCAGACCCACTTGGATTTCTTTTCTCCTATACAAATGATGCAGTAGATATTCATTTTGGTTATTTGCAATAAACAGGATTTATTGTGACATTGATAGAAGTTGGTGTTTGAAAAGATAAACAATCTTGAACTCGTATGAAGTAATATCAGTTTAGGGTGGATAATTCAATTATGGTTTACACTTATAAAGTTGTCTCCCTTGCTTCATCCATAATGATAGCGCAAGCGATTATTCATATTTCCTGATTCAAGCTGAATGGCTTATTTCATTGTATTATAAAATAACTCTGTTGCTATATGTGAGCTACAAGGCAAAGCAAACTGTATTATAATGTCTGTTCGTATGTTACCAGTCTTTTTTTTTCTGCACAATAACTCTAGTTCTTGAACATCATCTGTCAACAGACTTTGTAGATGGTTTGCACTTAGGGTAAATATATTATATTCAGGGTCAGAGATGTGTCGAAAAGAAGGAAATTGTTTTTTTCACAATGACTCGAGTTGTCCACCACCTGTTGTTATTCAAACGTTGTGGGTTACTTGCACATGGGATAATGAAAAATATCAGGGCTAAAAGGTCATGGTTGCTGTGAATTGAGAATTAAAATGGAAAATAACATTAGTTCAACATCACAAACTTTTACCCCTTGCATCTGTGATAAGGAAGAAGGCTATCGGTTTAAGGTCATAGACCAGTGTCACTTTCCCACAACGGAATTAGTACTACAGTTAGATGGCTTTCACTTGGAGAATATAGAAGCATGTCAAAACTAGTTTGAAAGGTCAGAAGTCACATTAATTTCAAGTTTAAGAAGAAAACAATAGCTTCTGAACATTAAGTTTATTCTAGGCTGTATACCTTGACTAAAGGTCAAGGTCATTGAGATCCATTTCTCAGTAACTGCCACAGACAAGATACCCCTGTAGAAACTACATGAAGGGCTGTCTTTCTATCAATCTGTTTGTCAGTCCATTTTTGAGTTTCCATAAAGGAACTTCAGCGCAAAATGTGAAACTTTTCCAAACTTTTTGGCTTGCTTGCACTTTGGATAAGGAAGAAATCTATTAATTTGGAGGTCAAAAGGTCAATTTCACTGATTCCAAGAAGAAAGCTGGTTTCTGCACAGTTACTTTAATTCTTTACCATGTACCTTCACCAAACTTTGTTGATGACAGGCCATTCATTTCTGTTGTGTTAACACCATACATGGCACATTTTAGGCTGATAAACTCTTTGAAAGGAAATCAGCATTAGTCTGATGAAACACTGTTTATTCAGAGCTGTTGGAGCTCAGTTGGTAGAGCCTCAAGTATGTTAAAGTGCCAGTTGTCTTGATGTAATTATTAAAATGTCATATGTATTCACAATTGTCCCAAAACAGCAATTTAGTCTGAAATTAAAGAGCACTTTGTAACACCAGTGCAATTTAAATATATAAATTAAATCTCAAATAAAATCTGAACACACAAATTCCACTTTGGATGTTAAGGTGTGAATGAGTAATTTGGAAGTAAATAACACAAATATTAAAAGCTGCTACACAATAACAGAACTAGGATGAGAGCCAATTTCCCATCAAATTCTTAAACAACTTGCTTCAAGAACTTTCAAAGTTGTCAACAATATCAGAATCTTACAAGTGAAAAATTGATGTCCTAAGCTCAGATACTAAACATGATTCAGTAATAAACAGTAATAATCATCTTTAAACAATCTAGAATTATAGAAAAATATTAGCAATGTAATATGTTGTGTTTTTAAAAATACAAAATAGCAATATTTTTTTTCAGGTAGGCTTTAAACTTTATTACTGACCACGGTCAGGCACAAAGACGAAACTTTTTCAACCATTTGTTGGTGAATTTTTAATGTATACACTCAAAAGTAATACTACTTTTGGGGTAACAGTTGTTAAAGTAAGATAAAAAAAAATAAATGGCATTAAATGTAGTTCTTCTTTAGTAATGTCTATTGTTGGAACCAACGTGCTCCATCTGAAAACTAACAATTTATATTTATACAATTACAGTTTGTTGATAGCAAAGGAGAACACTATTTACGGGTACTGCGTATGTTTTCAGAAATTGACACTTAAGATGCTCTTTTAGATTTATGTAACTTCATAAAGAGGAAGAGGGCCTTTATCATGTCTCTTGTCACACGTTCCTCTTGTTATAGTCATTAATTTAAAGCACGTCGAATATATAATAGATTCAAACAGCATTACTATTAAAACTGTATCAGTTACATTAGTGTAAGTATATTTAAATTTAACGTTTACCTCTATGGTATTTCGGATAGGGCCTTACTGGCAATTTATTGATGGTACAGCATACCTGAAAATATCTACTTAACCGTTGATCTTCCGTCACTGCCATATAAGGATGACCAGCTAATATTGGTCAGATTCACATGGTCCCGTCATTGTGTGTTATATAACTGTCCCGTTTTTAGTGGTCACCTGTTAAAAGTGTTGCCATAATAATCAAAAACAAATGCAAATTATTTTTACGGGTCTTATGGTTACCCCTACACACACACACACACACACACACACACGCGCACACAGTTTCACAAAAGGTGTGGTGCAAACAAATGTAGTTAGCACATACTTCCGTTATTCTGTTCAGTCATGGATGCTGCGAGTTCAGCGCTTTGGAGTTTTGTGGGATTTTTGTATTTTGCTTTTTGCTATTAGCTCTACGGGTCATAGACAAGAAGAACTTGCGTGGTCGTCTTTAGCCTGTGATATGTCGATCTGTTATCACAAGTTTGTTATCGCTAATCCACTAAAAGTACTTGAAACACACAATCATTCCATCATGTTGGTCTTAAATGAAAAAGGCACCACTCGGACATCCAGTATCGCCACCATTGTGTGATCTTAAAAACCTAAATGTATCATATAAACATGTGGTTTTCACCAAAATATTTCTTTTGATGTCAACAGGATCCTAAGTGAAAATGGTGCTGATCTCAGTCCAAAATACATCAGCCATCTTGAAAATCTTATCTCTAGCCCCCCCCCCCCCCGAACGAACGTCATAGTCACATGGAGTTGACACCAGTAGACCTCTTATGATGTACTGATAGTCCTAAATGAATATGGTGCCGAACACATCTCATATGGCGGCCACAATGGTCATCTTGAGAATCTTATTGTTTCTACTCCACCAGAAATGCTGGTCATGTCAAAATTTGCTTTTTCTGAAAGACCTATTATGATGGCCAGTTGGTCCTAAATAAAAATCATGCGGCCAGACATTCATCTAGCCGCCACAGTTACCATTTTAATGTTTTTTGTTTTTCATCACTACCTTTTTTGAATCAATGGGCACAGTATATCAATTATTTCCTTTGAAAATGGAATTAGCGTATACCGCCATCCGTACTTTATATGTTGCTAGGCCTTACCGTACCTTTTGATAATTCGACTGATGACGTGATACAGAACACTGAAGTTGCCTTATGACGAATTTTCTTACACAAGTCCAATAAGAACAACCATCATACAGATACTTGCTGAACTACTGAGTCTGTCTATTTATGGAGGGAGATTACCGCCATACCAGTTGACCGTATACAAACTATGTTATATTGCCATTTTGATAGTATATTTCATTATGTGATACTGAAATATATCACTTACAGAAAAAGAGTATTGCTACTTACTTAGCTATACTACTTTACTTTTGAAAATCATTTAGTATCCTCCTTTAGGAAACGTCTGCTATTCAAGTCTGTATTTCCATATTTAGACCTATTTAATTATTCTGCCTTCTTTGTTTTCTTCTTCTTCTTCTTTCTCTCTCTCTCTCTCTCTCTCTCTCTCTCTCTCTCTCTCTCTCTCTCTCTCTCTCTCTCTCTCTCTCTCTCTCTCTCTGGATGAACATATCTTTAAATCTGTAAAGACTGTAGCCACTCTAATGAATTGAATCAATATAATCAAAAATGGCAAGACTGTAGACCCTTTACTTAATTTAATCAATAAGACATTACATCCTCTAATTTATTTGATAAAAAAAGGCATCAGCAGAAACTTGCTTAAAACAAACTTAGTTTTCCACAGGAAACATGCAAATTGTTAGTGAATGAACTTACATGGCCTGTTGATATTAGACATTCTGGGTGATACGTAAGTGTTATATACATATTACACTCTACTACAAACGTACACATGTTTAGGAAACAATCTTGATTAAATATATATTAGCCCCACATCCCTGATGATATTGACTTGCGCTTTAGGGGCTGATAACATCTATTCATTAAAACATGCAAAAATATGCGGACAATCTTGTTTGCATAACTCTGTGTACATTTATACATATACCAATTATAGAGCTGTCATCGATTGAAGGGTTCTTTTGATGACGTGCATTATATTTCCGGATCAATTGGTATATTTGGTGATTTGTAAATCCACGTGGAATAGACCAACCATTGGCCCTGTGGTCATTTTGAATTTCGCGTTATATATGGATGTTACTATATACCGGTAAGTGTCTAAAGTGTACGCAGGTGTGTTCCGGAAGATTTGCACGCAGCAAAATTACACATTTTAAAGAACAAGTGATATCAGACCCATATATCGTCATTAGGTATGCGCACAAGTTGGGGAGGGGGTCTGATTTATCGGACTAGATTAAGTATAATACTAAGTTTGTTTAAGTAGCGAGTTTAATTCTCAACACAACCATACTAATACTTGAAAACGATCGAGAAAATTGCCATTGATTAGTTTTGAATGCAAACCGAACTTAGCTTACAATCGAAATTTTGGATGTATCGTCTGTTTAAATGTAGAAAGAGCCTAAATACAAGCAAACTCACAACCATTAAAAGCTGTTGTTTAAGAGATGAAATACTCTGAAACATTTCGGATGCATCTGATCTATGAAACTTCTACTGGAGTTAAGGGCTTATCGTATGTCAGAAGACTCAGTATGACTCTTAACGTGCTATCTGTCAGATCGAAAGCAGCAAATCAGTTTGCATGGTGTCTTGAGTAGTTGAACTGAAATTCAAAATGGTGTTCCTCAGGGGACAATCCTCGGACAATTACTCTTTAATGTTTTATATCATGATATCTCCTATTTTATTACATATAGCTCTTTATATAACTATGCAGACGAGAACGCGGTGCCCGTTTCCTAACCAGATTTTGACACTGATTAACACAGTTTGAAGCAGTCTAACATTTTGAATGACTAGTTCACTGCGATCAGAATGCAAGCCATCCCTGACACGTTTCAAGCACTAGCTTCGGGGGAAAATATATAAATGTCATAAAATGTGAAGAAATTGTTAAACTACCGGGAACTGCTATTGAGTATCAATTGAAATTCGATTCATATGTAAATAGAAATCCCAGTAGAAAAGCTTTGGGCAACTACCGGTCTTGAAACGTATTGATCAGAAGCTTGACTCAACAATCTGACAATCGAATATAACGTTATCCTCTTCGTCTCCAACTTCTGTCCCTTAGTCTGGCGTTCATGGAGTGATGAGAACACTACTAAAATTGAAGAAGAAAAAATAACGAGCGTTCTGTGAGAATTTTAAATGATGACTACACAACCACCAGCTATCATAAACTCGTACTTATGGCAAAGTTGCCAATGTTAAAGGTCCTTATACTTAGGGTTGTGATTTGAGACGCTCAAAATTCAGAATAAGCGTTCTTCCATAAGTTTGGAAGATTTAATGCTTTAATCACAATCCATATAATTTTATATTTTGAAATATTGTAGTTGTGCCGAGAATTAAAACTAAAGCATTTGGCAAAAAAGGTATTCTAGATATGCAGCTGCCATGTTATGGAATGAGCACCATGTCACTTTAGAGAGCAATCAAATTTCAGATCAATTAGATCTTTAGTGGTCAAAACTGTAAATGTAATATCTGAACATAATACCATGACCCCGCTAAGATGAAAAATGCTAATGTTTATGTTATCACTTTTTGTTTATCTGTCCTTGTCTTTCGTAATATCAAGTGCCGTAATGTTAGCTCTTTTTCAAGTAAGCGTAAGCTGCATTGGAGCATTCATTTTTAATCCCAAATTGGTTATTTTATCTTGTCTTATCTTACCTGCACTTCAACTACGTTCACTGTATCAATCCGCACTTAACATGTGTAATCGAAAATGAAATTATATTCATTATCCTTCTTAAACAGTCGTTAATTTGACAAAGTACACAATTTTATGCATTGTGCTTACAAGCTATTTTTGTGCCCTAATTTGTTTTAATTATACCAGTTTCACTGGTAAAGTGAAATCGTGTTTACTTTTCATCCACTGTTCTTCTCTTTTTACTATAGAAAGTATGTAAATATGTATGAATATGAAGGATGATAATAAGTTTTTTATGAGAAAAAACTAAATTATTTAATAGTGAAAGTGAAGAGTCTCATGATTAAATATTATCAGTATTATCATTTAGCCAAGGTATTTAAAGCACGAGGATAAAAAACGAGGGAGAGCTGAACGACGACGATAAAGAAAGAAAAAGGTCAAAATGAGATATTGTCAATAAAAAGGTGTTAAACATTGTGTGGAAAGTTGAGAAAATATAGATAAAAAGAAAAGTGAGGGACAACAATAAATAAAATTAAAAAAACAAATAAATAGTAAAAAAACCCAAAACAAATCAAGATTAAGTGTGAACAATGTTTCCTACCAGAGAGAGTCGTTACGTTTAGGGGATGACGAATCATTGGGAATGTAGGGGGACTTAACTATTTGCAGCTGTTTGTGCCAGGTGGAAGTGCATATGTGATAGCAACATGTACGCTTAAGAAAATCTTTTTAACTTTTCAATTATTTTATATATGAATAGCATCGAAAATATGAATATTTACTTCATACAATATCCTTGTATCACCGCTAAAGAATCTGTTTAATGTTAAATTACCATTCTGAGTGAGGGATTGAAACAGTAAGACGCAATGTTCTTGATAATAAACACGTGATAAGATACAGCGTTATGTACTTTCTATAGATTCACATCTACATTGCGGTGGTCCGATTATTTTCTTTGTAAATAAATGTTGATTAAGTAAACATCAATCTGTTATAAGTCTGGCATGAATAATTTAATTTCCGTCCCCACCCCCCACTCAAAAAAAGTGCATGGGAGCGTACGTGTCGCGGGTATTTAATATCTTTTTGAACTTCTTAATGGATTCTGTTTGGCGAATCTCAGTAGATAATGTATTCTATTCTCGAATGGTCGAAGCAAGAAATGAGTTGTAATAAAGACTTGTTCAAGCCTGTACAAATTTGAACTTGCTTGTCACGTACGTCATAGCGAGTAGTATGACTAACTACTAGTGAAATCATATATGTGAGATTGTGAAGGTTTGAACCAGTTTTGATTTTACATAAAAGTTTTAAGTGCATGTTTTTGTTGTCTGGATTCAATAACTTTTCGCATCCGCTCTATCGGTGTCGTGTAAGTAGAGTAAGCAGCCTGATGTACATTGTACAATACGTGGTTGTGATCCTGAATATAGAAGATTTCCAATGGGTAATGATTTAACACTGAATTTATTCAAAGATTTTCAGATATTTAATATTAAATCATTTATCATTTGATATTCCGTTTATCACATATTTGTCGTTTTAATGGAAACAGTTTTGGAAGAAAGAAGAAGAACTAATTTCGTTTATTCTGCCCAGACGCTTAGCCATCCGTTTGTTGCGCGTCATAAAAAAATAGTCCTGACGCTAGTTGAATTAACGATGTGCATTTCTATAACCAGTAACATCAAGAACTAGATTGTTTTAAATTTTAAAAAAAATGATTTAAAAGAAAAATTGTTCTTTCAAATCAATAGAACATTAAACTCTATCATTATTATTTTTTCAACAGTGGAACAGCGATTGAAATTAGGTTAGAAGAGCCGTACGGTTTGGACGAGAATGTTTACAGTATCTCAACCAAAGCATGTCAAATAGACTGCGAAGCATTCCACTTGTTGGCTATTCATCTGAAAGGTTCAATACTCGATGCAGTATTGCTTTATTTCACGCTAAAATATTTTGGAATGAGTGACATGTACTAAATGTTACTTATTTACATTTTTATGTTTCAATGACACCTGTGCAAATCCTCACACCTTATAAATATATACACCAGCTTACCAAAAGTACGTCTGTACTGTACATTATGTCAGGGTATATCAGACTCAGAGTAATAATTTTTTCTAGGAACTTGACCTCCTCCCTTCAAGAAAACGTAATTTTTTGTGTCTCAAACATATTGTCTAAGCGACTTTAGAAATTACATTGAAAGCAAACTTGAACAAATTCGGGTGGGATGCAAAGTTGTTCCGCTGGAGTTATTTCCACAATGATAACACAATTATGAATTACGTTGAGTCATTGTTTACGTTCTTGTTTTGTTATTGTTGTTGTTTGTTTTGGAGGTATGGTGTATGGGAAGGTAATACACTATGTAACCAGTCTTTTAGTCTCTGATGGAACTCGATATATCCGACCTAACTGACAAGGCCAAAACGAAGTTATGTTTGGTTATCTTAAGATTTACCACTCAAATTACAACTTTCACAATTCATGAATGTGAAAATTTGTCAATCGCAACATAACATTTTATGAATACACGAAATTTGTTGCTCTACCTGACAGGTTCCTAAATCTAGGTGAACAATGAATTCCAAGATCACCAGAAAATTAACCTTAATAGGGACCCGTCAGATCTATTTATTAAAACTAGATCTTGATTTGTAATCAAATTGTTTAACTTCGTTTATTAGGCATATAATAATTTAAAATTGTACTTTTCATTTTTGGGTATCAATGGTACGCAAAAAGGTTTATTTAGCCATTCTCGCGAGTGGCTTGTTAGCAGGGCAGACAAGATGGGTGGGGGTGGAACCGGGGATATATCTTTGGGGCCAGGGCCGAAACAACAACTTTTTAATTTTATAACAAATTATTTTTTGTTTAAACAAGAAATAGGAGAGGCCCGAGTGTTTCTTACGCCAAAGCCCGTGTCGCTCTCAACGGCTTTGATTGTCAATGCTTATGGGCACCGCATAACTATTATTCCCCATGTAGTATATCCTTGGTACAGTCAAGATTATTGTTACAGTATATAATGCACACAGCGTACCTTCCTCGAAGTGACTAAATGATTTGCTACTTTGGTGATTTTCTTTTACAGATATACTAATTATTATTATTATTATTATTATTATTATTATTATTATTATTATTATTATTATTATTTATGCCATCGCCAGTTTCACAATTTCGTACGAATATACGGTTTTGACAACAAAAAAAAATGACTGTATTTACGTGAATCGCTGAATTCATGTTTGAATCTAACAAAGGTAACTAGAATAAACATTTTAATTGCACTAACCAATATCAATCCAAAAATTAATTTACCTTCGGTATTAAAATGCTAGTCTGCCAATATCACAAATATAAAACACGTAATACGTACTACTGGTTTCGCTAGACATTAATTAATTATTCAATACTCAGTTTTGTAACCAATATTTGGTCTTCTTCAAAGTGTTCTTGTTTATACTACAATGCACAAGACAGTGATCACATGACAGACATTGGTTATGTCGCTTCTACACGAAAATAATTATTCCATTTGCACACAATAACGTAAGTGCAAGTCTTTGAAGTGACCCTACTCATCCGTGAAAAGTCATCTCCCTCGCGTATGCAAAGTCGAGCTAGTGGCTACGAATTACAAAAACATGCCGATATTATTGATTCAATTAATACTATTTTTGCTTATATTGCACGACCTTTTCGCAAATTGGAGAAATAAAAATGAATTGCGCGTGTGACTACAACCTTTGTTACATTAATTTGCAAAATATCCATCGTCGTCACCGCATGAAATAGATATATAAATTGAACATCTACGCAGTGTTGTTGTTGTGATTTATGAACGATTATTCTCTATGCCTTGATATAAAGAAAATGTGTTTAAAATATTTTAAACCTTATGCTAAAAGTGTTGACTTTTGACGAAAAGGTCACTTTGTTCCACTAAATCTAAACATTAATTGTAAAATGCACTTCATAATTGAATGGACATACTTTTGTCCTACATTCTGGTGACAGAGTATATTTTCTTTGTTTTCCAAAATTGAAGAGTATATCTCTGCAAAATGACATATATACAGCTCATTTCAGCCTGCACCGTCCCATGTAACTACCGCCACCTGAAACTTTCCTTGTCTTTTTGGATGAATGCACTGTTCACCAGAATCACGAAAGTGCTGAATGCTGAATAATGTGCGCAGGCTCGGTAGTCCTCAATAGCTGCAAGAACTTCATCTGATCTTTTGCCAATGTCACAACTCCAGAATGATCTATTCTCTCATCTGGTATCCTCAGATATCGGCATTTGTTCAAGTCCTTCCATGCATCTGCGCCCCTTTTCTTGTAGGACTCTTCATTTATAAAGGTCCTTTCAAAGTCAAGACTACGTCTTTGTAGCCTTCTCGTGGTCGTTAAAACGGGCTGTTCTTCTTCGACCTCTTCTTTTTCTTGAACTGCACGAATTCGCATGAATTCCAGTGCTGCCTCGATATCAACTGGTGGATTTTCACTAATGAAACCATCTATTTTCTCCAGAAATGATTTAGTCTTTTGCGTCAAAGCAGATGCTCGGGCCGATTCTTCCTGTAGAAGTAACTGTCGTTTCTCCTCGAAAAGATCATCCCCAAAATTGCTCTCAATAGAATCGTCCAACGCGGACGATTTGGTGTCTCTCGCTGAACGTAAAGGTGGAACAAGCGAATCTTTCTCAAGCTTATGAGATGAATACGGAGCATAGTGAGATGTACTGTTTGTCACATTTTCTGTTGTTTTGAAAGACACCTTGGTCATGCTGGTTTTCTCTCGATCCAGACCAGTTTTCTCTCGATCTATACCAGTTGAAGAAGATGGGCGACTTCTCTTACCAAGAATTTCCTCACTGTCCTTCATACCAGGAACAATGGCGCTCATTGGTCTCAGCGTCACACCTCCGTCGATTGAACTACGTCTAAGTATCTGATCAGGTTCTGGAGCATCGATGAAAACACCGGTGACGGAATTGGACCGTTTAAGTGTAGGCCCAGTTGTACTTGGTCTGTCCAGTAGCTTTTTAGGCTTTGGGACTTCCATGGATATATTAGTGAAGCTTCTCGGTCTCCTGCCAAATAGCATCGGATGGTTTTCAAGCTTTAATCTTCTGGCTGTTGCTGCAATCTTTATGGCTGCGTTTAAGTTGACGGATGTTACTTTCGGTAGAAGCTTTCCTTCTTCCTCTAATTTTCGAAGTTCCACGATTTCATCAGCTGACAGATATGACTTTATCTTAGCTACATTCTCTTTCAGCCGTTTGTAATTAACCTTGATGAATCTATGGTCAAGACTTTGCAGTTTGGTTGCGTATTTTATTTCTCGCGACAAACTTTTAATCGATTTCGATAGCGCTCTTTTCTCCATCTCGTTTAACTTCTGAGCTTGCGCTTCCTTGTTGCTGTATGTCTTGCTAGAATTTGACATCTTGTCGCCCGGGCCACTTCCCAGATCCTGGTCTGAAATGGACAACAAAAATGATACATGTAATTTGGATAAAATTTTCTCCTCCTTTTTCTTTCTTTCTTCTTTCTTCTCCTTCTTCATCCTGTTCTTGTTCTTATTATTATGATGAAAATAACAATCATTTGTTGTACAGTCTTCCTTTCAAGTATCAATTATTTAAAGTTTTCTTCTACTGTCGTTATTTCATTTTACATTGGCAGATCTTAATAGTATATGTAAAGTGCTCATCTTGATAAAGACTTTAAAATACATCCAAGCACAATACATATTTGTTTAGTAAACTAGCTCTAATATATTCTGATTTTAAAGAAAAACAACAACAACATCAAAGTGCCAAGTAACTTCGTTCGAAATAGTTATCAATAATAGTGTACCCTCTTAGAGGAATCATAGGTACTACGCGCTGGAGGCAATTTTTTTTAAAAAAAAATTCTTTCTTCACAAAATACAAAATCCCAAACAACAACAATAAACAGAAATATGCTTATGGAGCGTGGATGCCACAGCACAGCATCTGAAAACTGACATACAAACAACGTTTAACCACGGTGTGACGGACGGGCGGACAGACGGACAGCATGTGTATGACACTTAATAACATGTATATGGCACTTACCTAATAGCATGTGCATGACACTTACTTTAAACATGTATATGGCACTTACCTAATAGCATGTAAATGGCAATTGCTTAATAGCATTTTTACCGTTGCTTTCATAATATCACATAAAATAGAGAAGTACTCTAATTTTGATGAAATCGTTCAGAAATTGGACCTACTTCTTAACTTCACAACTCATATGTCAGTCTGATCAGCCATAATTCGGTAAGGTATGAAGGGCAAGTTTCTTTTAATATGAGTACTCGCTGTAATTTGTTTAAAATGTGCTTCTTTGATTTAAATCATTCTTTTATCTTTTTTCTAATCATAAAATTAAATTTAAAAAAAAGAAAGGAATAACCAGGTAACTTCTCAGCAATTGTTTGAGAGTAGGATTTTAATTTATTACCGGTAAACTCTCAGCTATGGTTTATTTTGGTTTTGGTGTTGTACGCCATTTCTCAGCGCAAGATAGGCCGTTTTTGGTGTGCAATGTTGAGAAAGCATCTGGGAAATTCCTGATAAGAACCAAAGACTCACGGTAAGCTACCGACAGCTTTCTCACGTGCCTACACTGGTCGAACACGAAATATGAACCCACGAAAACAGAGGTGAGCCGGCAGTGATCGGTAAAGGCGATGCTTTTAGACTACTCGGGGCAATCGGTTGAAACTATGGTACTGTAACCATTACCTGTTAATTTTCAGTAATCGTTTGAGAGTAGGGTTTTGTAGTTGTGACTGTTCGTCCGTCGATTTGACGAGGACCTCTAGTCATCTGATGGTTTGAGAAGCTGGTGCTGTTCTGTGCGTGCGCAGGTGGCAGATAAGGCCAACCCTTGCACGGAATGTTCGTTTACATAAGGGGGAGGGGATGAGTGGGACATTTCCAGGATGGTTGATAGCACGTGTTCTTCTGGCTTGCCTATTCAGCTCTGCAGCTGCCGTCCTGCTAGATTCGCACAACTTGGAGCCTTTGTGCACAGAAGAACGTCAAGTGACTTTCAGGAATCAGGATTTATATTGAATGCTTTCAATGCAGCTTTCAAATTGTCTTTTGAAGCGTTTCTTCTGACCTCCGTGGGATCGTTGTCCTTGCTGTAGATCGCAACAGACGAGTCTCTTAGGCAACCGGTGGTCTGGCATGCGTACAACATACCCCGCCTGCGTAGCTGACACTGCATCAGGATGGTGTGGATGCTGCGGCGACCTGCTTGGGTGAGTACCTCAGTGTCTGGAATTTTGTCCTGCCACTTGTTTTTGAGGATTTTCCTCAGACTTGTGTTGTGAAAGTGGTTCAGCTTCCCTGCGTGGCGTTTGTATACCGTCCACGTTTCGCATGCGTAAAGTTGTGTGGGGACCATAAGTGCCCTGTAGACCTTTAATTTGGTCTGGATGCTGATGTCTCTTCTATTCCAGACGTTGGCATACAATGTGCGGAAAGTTCCGCTGGCTCTGGCAATGCGAAGGTTCACCTCGTCGTCAACAGTGACGCTCTCTGACTGTGCTGCCAAGATAGGTGAAGCGCTTCACTACGTTGAGTTTTTAGCCGTTGAGGGCGATGTTGGGCTCAATATAGGGATTTCCAGGGGCCGGCTGATGCAGGATTTCAGTCTTCTTGGTACTGATAGTGAGACCAAAGCTTGTTCAGGAGCCGGAGAACTTGTCAACGCTGCATTGCAGGTCAGTTTCTGAGCCAGCATTGAGGGCGAAGTCATCAGCAAATAGAAAATCTCTGATGGTGTCTGTCATGACCTTGGTTTTCGTTTGAAGCCTCCTGGGATTGAATAGTTTTCCATCTTTACGGTACCTGATGCCGACTCCAACCTCTCCGTCTCTGAAAGCATTAGTCATCATGGCGGAAAACAATAGACTGAACAGTGTCGCTGCCAGAATACAACTTTGCTTGACGCCAATGGTTACTGGGAGTATCTCTCCATTGTCCTGGGCTCGTGACTGCATGCCATCGTGGATATTCTGCACCATGGATATGAACTTTCTTGTGCATCCGTACATGGCCATTACCTTCCACAAGCCTTATCTGCTGACAGTATCAAAGGCCTTTGTCAAGTAGACATAGATGGAGACAATGTTTGTTTTGCTCTTGACATGTCTCTTGTACCTTCCTTGCAGCAAACACCGTGTCGATAATCCCCCATTCTTTTCGGAATCCATACTGGCTTCTGGCAGTAGTCCATGGTCAAGGTGTGTAGTGAGGCGGTTCAGTAGGATTCTAGCGAGTATCGTTCATGCAATTGTGAGTAAGGATATACCCCAGTTGTTGTCTCACGCCTGGCAGTTCTCTTTGCGCTTATACTGGTGAATTCCTCAGGGATCGTCTCTTGCTGCCACATCATTAAAAACACTTGTTGTATCCTTTCTATCAGGGCTGTCCCCTTTTCCATGTAGACTTCAGCTGGGATTGAGATTGAACCAGGTGCTTTGCCACTGGAGAGCAGTAGTATCGCTTTCTGTGTCTCCATAAGGTTGGAGGGTCATCCAGTATCTTGTTGATGAGTAACTGGGGGAGACGACTGACTGCTTTATCATGGTTAACGAGCGATTCAGGATGCCGTCAAAGTCTTCAACACATCGTTGAAGAATCCTCCTTTTATTAGTAATTAGTGCGTTCCCGTCCGAGCTGAGAAGAGGGGATGATCCAGAGGATGTAGGTCCATACACTTCTTTCAGGGCATTGTAGAAGTTCCTCGTGTCATGCTGATCTGCATAGCACTGGATCTCATCAGCTTTCTTACTCAGGCCTGTGACTCAAATCTGGCGTAGCTTCTGCTGTATAGTACGGCGTATGTTATTGTACACATCTTGGATAGAGATGGACTTGGGCTGTTGAGGTAGGGTTGAAGGAGGCGATGTTTCTTGTCTAGAAACGGATTGATCTTATCGCAGTTCTCATCAAACCAGTCTTTATGCCTTCTGGTTGAGGGTTCTAGGATTTCCGAAGCTGTGATGTAGACCAGCTGTCTGAACGCCGCGCAGTCGGTCTCCACATTTTAATTGTCATGAGGGGTGGATTTCAAACGTTCTTCCATGCCATGCATTAAATACTGTTTGGTACTGGTACATTTCAGCTTGGTGATGTTCAGCCGTTTAGAAGCCTTCTTTCCCTGCGGGCATCTTATGGGCTGAAGGTGGACGTTGAGCTTGGCTATGATGAGACAGCAGTCAGCACTGCACATGAACTAGGTCATACGATCATCCTGCCTGACCCTCTTCCTGACAGTGACTTAGTCGATAAGGTACCAGTGCTTAGAGCGTGTGTGCATCCATGACATCCGGGTACGGGTAGGGAGGCGGAAGACTGTATGTGTGATCAGCAGTTCATGATCGGCGTAAGTCGGGAGCAAAAGGAGACTGCTGCTGTTAGAGGGATCCACTCCGTGCTGTCCAGCACTCCATTCCAGGCAACGTGAGCACAGCCTACTCTTGCATTGAAATCGCCATGGATGACTGGCTTATCTACCATTTGAACGTCAGCAATGATGGAGTGAAGATCCTCATATAACCTGACCTTCGCTTCATCTGGGTTGGTCATGGTTGGAGCATAGCAACAGATGATGGTATGGTGCTTTCTTCTAAACAAGAGAGGGGATGAAAGGGTTTCATGGTCACGAGTCTGTCGTTTACTCCCCTGGGATGTCCAGCCATTTGTCAATCAGTGCTGTCTCCACGGCAAAGACGACACTAGCCTCACGGTGCTCTTCACTTCCTCTGCCGCTCCAAAAGAAAGTGTATCCGGAGCCCCTTTAATAGAGTTCGCCTTCTTCTGCAAACTGAGTCTCACTCAAGGCAGCAATTTCTACGTTGTATCTAGCGAGTTTTGTTCCTATTAGGGCGGTTCTCCTCTGGGATTTTTCTGCATCGTCTCAGTCCATTAAGGTTTGGACTTCCATGCGCCAAGTGTGAGAGGAACAATCCTCATTTTCTTTTTTGTATTTATACCGCTGGAGTTGGGTTTCCCGCTAGCCGTGGTATGCTGGCTAAGGACGTTCAGAGCAAGCAATGTTTAGGACACCTTTTCTGGCCCCTTGATCACGCAGGGAGGTGAGCAGTGCAATCATGAAGAGGGATGCCGGACTCCACTGCTGTTCTGTGTCAGTGGTAAACGACCCTAATGGCCTAAGCCGCCTGTGTGCAGATTTGGGCTACGGCTGCCAGTGTAACCAGTAATCGTTTGAGAGTAGGGTTTTGTAACTATACTATACACGCAATAAATAAATTAACATGCTTTATTCAAAAGACGAATCAATTAGTCAATCGTAGTCATGATAATATAAAATTTCAGCACCAGAAGGAATGTAAATAGCTTGAGCAGCTACCGTTATACCGGTATATTCTGATCTCCTTCTCTGGGCCTCGGACAGGGTAGGACAACTAGAACAAAATTCCGAGGGCCCACAACGTTCAGAGGGCCCGCTGCCATCACAATGTATAATTCAAACGGGCATACTGAAGAATGTTTCCTATGGACACAAATCCTGTTCGCGGCTCTCCTCATTTTAGGCGAGTGTTAAAAACATTTTCCTATATCATATTGTATAATCTGGGGCGCGTCTCATGCTTCGAGGAAGACTGAGGTATTAGTAGGAAGATCTGAGCAAAGAAAGAAATGTATACCATCATGTATGAAAATAACAACTGACAAAAAAGTCGCAAAATAATTAAGCCGATCAAATATCTTTAGCACAAAGAAGCTTTCGTTCGCACGATTTGACCTATAAGTGAGTAATCGTAAACCACTGAATAAAATGACTCGTATTACAAAGTACTGAACAATTTCGAGTCTTTAATTATGCAACGATTTTCATAGACTGTAATGTATTCCAGGTCATTTTAAGTTTTTATAATATCATATATGAAATTCTCCGCTGCTCAAATATTTGCTTGTCTTTTCATTGCATAAAACTGGGATCTTCGATACAGTCGAATCAAACATTCTTTTAGTGATTATTGGACCACAACGTGGCTATCGTTTCTAATCAATTGTCAAACAATATTAAACATCTAATACCGAAAACATACATACATACATACCTACCTACTTGCATGCATGCATACATACATACATACATACATACATACATACATAACATACATACATACATACATACATACATACATACATACATACATACATACATACATACATACATACATACACTCGGTAAATTAAAGATTACGCTTTTGGGGTTCAGTAGAAAATAAAAATATAATTAAAAAAAAAAACCCAACAGTAATACAATATCGATTCAATCAGTCTGCAGAATCATAAATGAAATGTAAAATTTATTTACTTTTAAGGAAGTTGTCTATATCACGAAGACAAGAGCAATTTAATGAGCACAGTAAAAAAAAAATAATTATGCGGGCAAGCCCACTTCTATTGCGTTTCCAATTCCGTTTATCTTTGGTTAGTCGCGTTGTCGTCCAAATCGAGAACAGACTTTGTTATTTCTTCTTCCTCTTGTGTTTATTTTGATATCAAGATAACGTTTATAAATGAAAACCTTTACATGTAAGAAGATACATGAGACAACGAATATATATGAATGATATATACGTGTAGAGAGAGAGAGAGAGAGAGAGAGAGAGAGAGAGAGAGAGAGAGAGAGAGAGAGAGAGAGAGAGAGAGATATGTATTCACATACTTAAATCCTAGCTTTGATACCAAGATTACAACCCGACACTTCACTTTATTTACGTACAATTTCCATTTTTACTAGAAATTTATGTAACTTATTTGTTTTTAAAGCAACACTTTGCTCTTTTTTTATTTTATAACTTGATGAGATTCACATTATATATATATATATATATATATATATATATATATATATATATATATATATATATATATATATATATATATATATATACAAATATATATACATATATATACATATATATATATATATATATATATATATATATATATATATATATATATATATATATATATATATATATATATATATATATATATATATATATATATATATGATAGTAATTTATTTTAGAATACAATTAAAATTCAAAGTCAATTCTACTTTTCTAGAGTCTTATCTGTTACTGGTCAAATTTTGGATATGTATATCTGCACATGCTCATAAAGGAGGGAAAAACCCGGTTTTAAATATACCACTTTACTGTATTAAAAAAAAAACTTTAAAAAATTCTTTGCTTATAAAAATCGGCGTACAAGAGGTCTAGTATGGAAAGATCGACAGAATATGAACATGTAAGGACAACTTGTTATCTTAAGATAGTTTCTAGTTTTTCATTATTTGTACATTCAAATTCTTTATATTCTTTCTTTATGTTTCTATAAAAATGCTTATAAGAAAGATAGTGACAGTTTCCCTTATTTAAAAAAAACTGTCGTTTTAAAAAAATCCACAAATAGACAACTATTTGATGTTACACTGATCCTGTCAACGTGCTTAATGCGAATGTGGAAAAAGTGAACGACACACATGGTTACAATGCACGATGTCCGGTTTATTGCAGCTCAAAAGATTTGAACCAGATACAAGAAATTGCAGACAGTTTTCATTCGAAGTATACCGTACACAGATGTAACGGAGAAAAAGTGGACTCGTTGAAAAATTGCATTTGGTTTAAGGAATCACAATTTTTGAGGGTTTCTCTGATTTTCTACATTTTCACTATTTACTTGTCGCGATTGAGACATTACATTTTGAAACTCTAACATATCGGAATAATTCTTTTTACCCTTTGTGAATGGTTCTCTTTTTATATATGTAAGTCCTGCTTATGTGGCACATGCACGTGCTCGATGATGCATAGATGGTGATCTCGGTTACTCGGAATATCTTCCCAGTTGCAAGAATAGGGTGTAGTTATTATGTATTGTGTACAACCACGTGAAATGTCTCCGGATTATTTTCCAAATTGTCTGGATAGTATTACCAAATTATGTTCCGAGTGGCCGAGTGGTCTAAAGCGCTCACCGTTTAAGATCACTGCCGTCTCACCTCTGTCTGCGTGGGTTCGAGTCTCGAGCTCGGCCAATTTGGGTAAATTACAAAGCTTGCAAGTAGGTTTTCGAAGGTCAGTAGTTCTTTTTGGGATTTTCCCTGGTTCTTCCTCCACCATTATACTGGCTGCCGTATATAGCCTATCTTGTGCTGAAAAATGGCGTTAAATACAACAGCAACAACTAGATTATTTCAACCCTTGATTTTACCTACAATACATTTGTTTTCCGTTTAGCAAATTTCTCAGATGAATGCAGTAAGTTACAACACAAATTAATACAAGTGCGCAGAAACATTTCTTCTTTGGCTGTAAATAACACTACTTTGTATACGCACTTGTGACACTATCATGTCGCAAGAGACGAAATTACTAATCAAATGAAAACACGCGTTCTGGTCTTGGATTTATTAGGGCTTCTGCTTGACTATAAAACAGTAACATGTTCAACGTGACTTTTCAACTGGAGTGATTGAAAATTTGGGCTTCAAGTGGGGGAAAACCCAACCAGTATGATGCTTGTCCAAAATTTCAACTTTTTCAGTACCATTTAAGGAAATACATTAATATTTATGCATACCTATCGCATGCCAGAATTTTCTGTTCTAAAATAATACCTATTAATAAGGACTTAGGTATTATTTCCCTTGCATTATATTTTTAACAAAATATTTGTTGTTGTTGTTGTTGTTGCTGCTGCTGTATTGTTTTCAAAACTGGCACAATAATCACATATTTACAGCCGAAATACTCAGTTAAACTTTTATATAAAAGTGACGGGTTTTTTCCTTCTTTTTTTTTTTTCAAAAGTATTTTCGCATGGAAGTGGCCAAGTGGTGTAAGTCGCTCACCGTCGCAGAGAACTGACATCTTACCTCGGTCAGCGTCGATTCTAGCATTGGCTCGGCCAGGGTGGATATGTGGGTAGATACCAGTAGGTCGGTAGTGTTTCATGGGTTCTTCCTCCACCAGATATGCTGGTCGCCATCTATATAGTCAGTACATGATGTTGTGACAAATGGGGTTAAACCCAGAAAACCAAACCAAATCAACTTTTTCGTAAACAGTTTCTGATTCGGCTGTCGATAACCTGGCTACGTAAGTAGGCAACATCAACAAGTGCTTTTGTTTTATTATTATTATTATTATTTTTTTTTTAAACTTCCCATAGGATCTGATTTTAACAATCCTTGATTTTACCCACAATGCATTTGTATTCCCGTTTGCAAATTTCTCAGATGAATGCACCGTGCTACAACGTAAATTAATCCTATTCCGATTTGTAATTTTCTCACACGAATGCAGTAAATTACAAATTAATACAAGTACAAAGAAACATTTCTACTTTGGCTGTTATAACATGACACACTAAGAATGGTATGAGACGCAACTGCAAATTCAACTCACGGCCAAATGACTTCCACAGCAGAAATTACGCATTTTAATGAATTCTAACTGATAGGAGTATCTAGATTACAGATCACATTCCCAGCATTATTAGCTTGAACCCGTCATTGTTGTATCAGATTAAAGCACGGTGTTCTATAATTTCCTTCTTCACTAGAATACCCGTTTTTATTGTTTCTTTACAACTGATTAAACGCATCTGATAATGGAGATATGAATATTGGCTGCTGAAATGAATACATTCACGACCCGAGCATCGGTTGAGTGAGCAACACTTCGATGCAAACACAATCATGTTCCATTGCGGGAATGAATTAACATATAAAAATAGTTTGTTATACCGCTACGCTTCCTTGTCACCCGTGTCCAAATCTGTAGAGATTCCTCGTTTATCATGAATATGCATAAATCTACCTAACCGATCAGTGCGAATGCGAGTAAAATTGTACTCGCTATTGTCACCCAAAATGATCTTTTATGCTATTTGACTGAGCCAGTGAAATGTCCTCTTTCCGATATAGTCACTTATCGATCGGGCACTTTCAGTGATGTGCAGATAATTGTTACATTGCGTTGTTGATGACCAGTGGCTTGCTAAGGGTAAATGGTGCCCGTGTGACAATGATGGCCCAAAAGTGTTTTTACAACCCAATACCTATGGTACCCATGGTTTTGGTGCTCCAAGATCTCTAGTGACAGGAGCAACCGCTCCCCCCCCCCACCTTTTCACGTTAGTACGCTACTATTGATGACGTAATTTGTTTATGCGTACTCACAAAAACGAGGAAAACTCAGTACATGCTTTCACGGGCGATGAAGGTGCGTAACCGATTGTCGCCATATGTTGAGACCATGGTTTTGTTTTGTACAGTTTTCAAAATGGAAACTTGTTAAAGATGAAGATAAATAACCGCAAATCAACCAGGAGAACATTGTAAAAGACTTGTGATGTGTTTTTTGTTGTTAGAACAGACACACACATATACACACACATTGAATGTGCGTGTTTTTAAATGCCAGTATTGCACCATTTTACAATGAAAGCGGATAAGCCATGACTTTGTTTACATTTATTAATTTTTCTAAACGAAAATAGCTGGTAATGATACATCTGCTTAACGACCATACGACATTTATAGCAAACCACCCCAACCCCCTATAACCAAGCAACACAGATACAAAATAGAAGCATTCATAAAATCTGAACAGCTTCATGTTTTTCGTTCACTTCATAAAACAATAGCAGATTAGATCGATACTGTATGGCTATTTCATGATCAGATCAATACTAATATATTATTTCGAGCTTAAATTGTCTGCCTCTGCACTGACCTTCTAAGCTGAGATTTTCTTCAAATTGCATAATTATAATGTAACAATATAAAATGGATAGTCGATACTTTGACTTGGTGTAATTACAGTGGACACATTGGGAGATATATTTTATAAAGAGAGGTAGAAATCGTATAAATCATTCATATTACATCAATCTAAAAGACACATAATGGATTCACATTAAGACTTGCCAAATTATTTTTTTTAGAGGGAACATAATTACGTTCTATTTTTTTTATTGCAATATTATTAGAACTACCGTATATACTAGCTTTCACGTCGAGTCCAATTGCAAACAAGAAAAATCAGGGTCTGTGCAGTTTATAATTGGATTTGACTTACAAGAGAATGCAGACGGTAAGCAGGATGCACTACTGGTTCACAGAGGCTCGAACCATTGCCATGATTGCGCCCGCTTAATATGCAAGAAGAACGCGCTGAATGGAATACTGTATTCTCATTGGCCATGCGACAGAAAGTTATAAATAAATACATGATGCCATTTCTTTAAACCGAATGAGAGACCATTGTTCTATTAAGAGGGATTTTACATGCATATAAAGCGAGCGCGATCACGGCGAAGTCGAGCAGTAGCATGGGTGTGTGTGTGTCTGGCAGTCTTTAATGGTATGATAGTATGTCAAACTTTTATTTCGATACTCCTTGAGAAGTATTGTCTGTGTAATCATCTGCAATGGCACGTACAAAGCAAACAGCAAGAAAGTCCACCGGGCCATGCAAATTATTACTGGAAAACTAAACGTGAAATGGAACTTTACATTGAGATGAGAATTTAGATTCATGGAATATTATACGTGAACCTATATGAAGATTTCAAACTGATTGAACTGAACTCACGAATTGCACGTGCAAAAAGAAGATATAGAGACATGGGGAAGTAACTGAGTTAAAAAAATACTTCGATACTAGACGGATTGAAACAACGGAAGGAGCTTTTCTTGAATGTACATACAAGTCTGGTACACAAGAGATAAACATAAGAGAGATATAACCAGAGAAAGATCAAGCACATCAAGAATACTGACAGTCCTTAGAAGTTTGGGCGAAACATTGACTGAATTTGCCTCGTTAAACAGGAATGGAGACGAGACATATATCAAAAGACCAAAAGGAAATACACCTATACTTCCATATAGGAAACTAGAATGTGAAAATATCATCCTCATTATATTGAAGTCAGCGCCATCTTAAGAAAGATAAACAAAAGAACAGCAGAACTTCATTTATCAGGTATCCCATTAGAGATACCACATGAAGTTACAGTGGAAACATTTGAGAAAAAGCTTAAAATAAAAGTGACCAGTTCATGAATGGACAAAACCTAGGCTTTGCCCCCCAAATTGGAGTGAGACTTGTAGAGATTAACAAGAAGAAACTTTGGACAATAAACAAGGCATTTTTTTCAATGATTCCCCGTAAGAAAAGTGGGATACAACCTCTCTAAAATGTCCAGCAACCAAACACACTGAAAGAGAATTCCGGCAGAGGAACACGCAGCAAGATGAGACACCAAACAACAAACCACGAAACAAAATGAAAAGGTAAACAATCATCGCAACAAAGCAGAGAAAAAAGAGATGGCATAGAACAAGAAAGCAGCCAACTAACAACGCAAGTGCTAATCGAGAAATAAACATAAATAAAAGAAGAAAAAAAAAACAAGGACAAAACGGCAAAGAGCAGAAACAAAAACTCAGGAACAAACCTAGAAAGAAACAGAAGAAATTAATGATATCCTTACATGACGACGCTAAAGAGCTTGGCACAACGGATTACACAATAGACATTGAATTGCAAACTGTAATCTGAATTATAAAAAAAAAGTGTTACACCTATCCATAGCATACAAAATGCCCATGAATAATGATAAAACATTAATAAAGAAAAATATAAAATGGAAAGTATACCAAATTAACACGTGTATAATCCTTTGGTCATTGCAATTTCATGTAAGTCGTCTGGTAATCAGTTCATTTGGGAGGGAGTTGTTTCGAATGGTCTGCAAAGATCAGACGTGGAATACCCCCCCACCACCACCACCACCACCACCATAAAACAAAAAGAAAACAAGAAAGTAAAACAAATTTTAGAAAGGCATATAAAGTCTAATGCCTGGGCTAACGCCTTTCCCAAATTTATTACGCTGTGCGAAATGTAATTTGAAATATCAGCGTTGATTCTTAAATAGGTCGCGCGAAAAAGGGGAGAAGTGTTATCCCTTGTAATATTTTATACTGCATATATTACTGATTGTTACATTGCAAGCAATGATTCTAGTTCCTTTGCGTTTCATGAAGCAGTTAATTTGTTCCGCACTTTCACGAAATCAACTCCGCAATGGAATTGTTTTGGGCCCTCGCATGTTGCCTTGAGCCCCGCACATACTAGGGCCGAGCATGATAGCATGATAATTTGTGCGCAATCTATACTATTGTTAATGACTTTGCTAATAGAGAGCACTTTGAATACAGCTGTAATGATATAAATATATTTTATGGTACTATAACATTATGCTATTATGACTTTAATAATGAACATTTCAGGACAAGTATATGTTTTCAAGGCTGAAATTCATTTACTAAAATAAAAATTTGCAATTTGAAATTAATTTTAATTGATTCTTTATTCTTAGGGTATAACAACTCTATTTTATATAGTAATAGATGGGGGGGGGGGGGGTAATTATACTGACGGGGTAATTGATAGTGGGTAATGGCAGGGGAGTAATTGACGGGGTTACTTTCCTAGACCCCTCTTTCAGAAAGTCCAATATTTTCTTGACTGGTCCCCAGTCTAAAGTAGCTAAAGTTGTTGAAAAGTACTGGTTTAGATATAATATAGTCATACTCGAATCGTGATGGGAACATCGCTCAACAATTTCCGTCAGGTCGTGAAATAACTTCGGAAGTAGTTGTAGGAATACATATCAAACTGAATGTATTTGGTGATCAGCCTCTGGCGGAGTGCACTACATATTCTACTACTCCGTCTGCTGCCATATTGTTATATGTAAACGAAAGCGATTCACAATATAGTTCTCAATGGCGACGAATTACATCCAAAGTTTATTTCACGATCTGATGGAAATGGCCTAGCATTGTTCAGATCCACCCCAGTCGGACTACATTCGGGCCTTTCCAAACTGCTTCATCTGTGGCTTTCTCACTTTTATCTAGACTTCACAAAAAGTTATTTTTATGCTGCTTTATTGCATGTTAGTTTTTTTAACCTCATTTTTTCAAAGGATTCAGAACAAGTAACGGAAATTGTAAACATTAAAAAAAAATAATCGAGCCACACACTTTAACACTTAACTGCTAACATTTTACCCTCTTTCGTCAAATTCGATGAAAAAGAAAATGACTCGAATAGTGACGGATAAGTCATTAGAATTGTTTAATTATGTCACCAGAGTAATTTTAACTTTCCGTCAGTGATCGAGAATATTGGTCGAAAAGCCACCATTGCAGCCTTACTAGTATCGTTTAACCATACTTAACTCCTTGTGAGTTTCACCGTGGGTGGGTCTGGTAAAAGCTTCATTGATTACTTTTGTCAATAAAAGTCACCTCAGTAGATCTTCAATGAAGCGAAACTAAAAAAGATCTCCCTAATTTTATCGTTTATTCGTATTTTTAAATTATTAAAACCAAACAAACCATTAACAAAGCAGAAAGAAAAAAAGAAAGTAATTAAATTAAAGCAACCACAACCCCCCAAAACCAACACACACCCGAACCCCCTCCCCCCCCCAAGAAAAAAACAAATAAAAACAAAATTGATTGAAAACTTATATGGATACCATTTGTTATCACCTTATAAGGATTTTACCACATATACAAATCCGTGCTCAGCATGCCTTTTGTCTGGTATAACGTTTATATCCAAATTAGCGCTGAGTAATAAACGTATCGATCATCTCAAAGTAATATCCCAGAATCGGCTGTGGCCAGGGGTTGGGGTGGGCAAAGACCCCACCTAAAAAAATGGTCTTGAAGTAATCTCAGGGAAAAACAGAATATCAGAGATATATTTGTGCAGCTAACCGCTCCGGTGGCCTAGTGGTTAGAGCGTCCGCCTCGGAAGCGGGAGGTTGTGGGTTTGAGCCCCGGCCGAGTCATACCATGGACTTACAAAAATGGTACTAACAGCTGCATCGCATGGTGCTCAGCGTTACGAGGTTAGTGTTAGGACTGGTCTGCAGGTGTCAGGATAATGTGACTGGGTGGGACATCATGACACAGACATGTAGCATGAAGCCCCAGTGCTAAACATCACTATTAAATGCCACACTGCATACATCGTAGCGATACGACTGAAAAATTGTTAAATACGTTAAAAAATCCCAAACTCTCTCTCTCTCTCTCTCTCTCTCTCTCTCTCTCTCTCTCTATCTCTCTCTCTCTCTCACACACACACACACACACACACACACACACACACACACACACATATGCATGTAAATAACTTTGTAAAGATGAAAGTTATTTTATTTTTCTGAAAACAAAAGTACAATAATTTATTATATACAGGCAAAATAAAATAGCCATATAAACAAGGCCTTCCGTCTTTCTGTTAATTTTGTGCTTAGTTATGCGAGACAAAATTTTGAATTTCAGAGGGAGGCAGCAAGGTCTAATAAAGTTAAAAGATTTTCATCTATCAAATACAGTAAAGGTTTCCAATGCTACTATCTTATTGATATCATATCATCTAATCGTAAAAAAAGTAAAGTACAATGAACTGGACTTTGGTGAAGGTAAAGATTATCTCCTTTATAAGGTTGTGATTTAAAAATACTTTTGGATTACACTTGGATAAACTCATTTCCTTTAAAGATGTCTAAGAAGGTCATATAATATCTACATTTGCACAACACTTATGTGGTTTACGACGTAACTCTTACGTGAAACAAATTGTCTATTATTCTTTATCATTGTTACCATGGAAACGGCTAAAATTTGTATATTGGGTCGTTGATTTGTGAGCTCAATACTACTTTTTGTACTCAACATAGATTGGGCTACAATACGGCAGTGTTTTTTTTTTTGTTATGGGACAGGTAGGAGTATTCTGTATAATCAGGTTCCATGACCTCGACTTTATTTGTTATTGATATTCAGGCTTCATTACTATTTGGGTTTGTTTCAGATTTTTTTCTCCAAATAATTTATACCAGGTTATGGTTGCTCAAACTATTGTAACAGGTTTTCCCTCAAATCTTTGATTATACTATGTCATGAAGAGCTTACCGTGTTTACCTCTCGTCGTCCACTTATAGGTCAATGAACAGGTTGAATAACTAGGCTAAGAGTCACTTTTGCCATTAAAAGGAAATATGATCTGTATATATCAAATTTCTAATGGAATATTAAATTAAATCTATGCAAAAGAATGAGATATTTTGTGTTCCAAACGACGGTTGACTTCACATGACGTAGTAAAAATAATCAATATGAAGAAGAACCCGTTGAAAATCTAATCGTCTTTTCCATCTGAATACAACGTGAATTCAGTTCTGAAAGCACACACCCAAAACCTTGGATGCATGATGCTCCAGCAGAACAATTTTTCTTCTTCTTTTCATTTTTAAAATCTCTAGTAGAACAAACGATAACTTAAGCATAATCCGCCTAGGCGCTCACATCAAGAGCTTAGTGTTAGGACTGGTCAGCCTTGTGTCAGGATAATGTGACTGGGTGGGAAATCATGCTACATGTCTGTGGCATGATGCCCCAGTGCTAGACATCACTATAAAATTCCAATCTGCAGACATCGCAGCGATATGACTGAAAAATTGTTAAAGTTACGTTAAAAATCATAATCACACACACAGATATATATATATATATATATATATATATATATATATATATATATATATATATATATATATATATATATATATATTAGAAAGAACATCATAAACCCAGATCTGCAAATACATTATATGAAGGCAGTGCTGGTCTATATAATTTCCTTTCACGGTGCGCGTTATAAAATAGGTCATACAGTAACCTTATAATGTATACTAAACCGTCCTGACCTGACACAAATCACAGTTCACCGTCCTATGAACATTATTCTTGAGAACTAATAATATCAACCTATCTTTAAAGAAAAGGATGAGCACAAAAAAATAATTTATGATTTAGCTCAAAAATAATGTCGTCAATTATTAAATAGAAATTCTACATGTCAGTACTTAAATACTATGCTTAACAAAAATTATTCTGAAAATATTTCTACATTTGAAACAAATGGAAAATAAGTTTTAGTTGATTGCGGGAAACACTTCTGTAATGAGCGACATTTACTGAGAAGAATTTTCATATTATTCTTTCAACCCTTTTGATTTACTATTTAAAAAGAAAATAGTCAAGAAGATCCATTTTCAGGAAGAAAATAGCATAATAGGTTCATCATCGGGTAGACAATTGCGTCCGAACTGGTGAAATTTCGTAATATGGGTACTCAATGTTTCAGTCATATCGTTACGATGTCTGCAGTGTGACAGTTTATAGAGATGCCTAGCACTGGGACATCATGTCGCAGACATGTAGCATGATGTCCCAGCAAGTCATATTATCCAGACACCAGACCGACCAGTCCTAACACTAACCTCTTAATGCTGAGCGCCAAGCGATGCAGGTGTTGGATGGGTACATATTGGACCTCATTCATAACGTGGATGGGATCAACTTTTTAGCTGAGAATAAAGCAATGCTTTTGAAAGTGCACTAGCCAGCAATTGAAAGAATTCACAAGACGTTTCAGTAGTCAAACACAAAAAAGACTTATTTAGACAATGCGTCATGTCATGGACCAAGGGTCGGCAATCTATTTTACACAGCGTGCCACTTTTTCTGATTTGATTACAAAATGAACGAGCGCGTGCCACCATTATGAGAGTAGCACTGTAAAAATCGAGATGTTTGGCTAGCCACACAAAACCTTTTTACGTGTAATCTCGTGGTACGCTTGCTATAGGTTGACGACCCCTGTCAGAGAGTAGTCTTTCTTCTGCGTATTTTGCATCGCAGAGGTACAGCATGATGAAATTTTACTATAACAATTTGATTCGAGCATCTATCTTTTCCAAACGTTGTACTACAATGTGAGAATGAATTCCGTGGTACAATCCACTCCATAATTTACCAAATAATAACTAAGTTTGTTAATTACATTAGATTGAAGTCTTTCTTTTTTTCAAACTCTATGACACCGCTCAAGGACGTCAACAATAATACTGTTCCACCGATAAAAGTATTCATCGTATGTTCATGTAAGGTTTATGTTCTTCCTCTGGTCATTACATCAGGTATTTGACTATATCACTTCGAATGAGCACCTGGTATATATAATCTGGTATTTACAGGTAAGTGCAAATATTTAATAAACTGCCATTACAACAAACAATTTACTTTCTTGTTTCTAAATTTTCACCCTCAAATGAGAAAACGTCAAAGACGTTTCAAAGCTAACTGGTAAGAAATCCTGTAACATATATGGCAACACATGCACAAATGTCGTCAAGTCATGGTGGTCATGTATTCTTCAAAAATGCTTACTGATGTTACTGGTGAGTAACCTCAACTGTTTTTTCGACTGAGTAAATTGTTCCGAGGCAAAGTACCTTGCAATGGGACACGTCACAACGGCCAAGACTGGATACGAAACCAGGACCCTTCTGGTCGCACTCCAATCACTAAACCACCATAGCTCCAATGGGATCACTTACATGCAGACACAGTTCAGTTTTCGATGGATAAATGTAGCAAACTTGTCCGTAGACAGGTTGACTTGTCCGTACATACATTATCTTTCACACAAGATTAATATGCAATAGTTTAGGTAATAAATTGCACATTAACGCGAACATGTTTCTTTTTAATAATGATATTTATGTAACGAAAACTGAATTGCTGCTTTTTAATATCTTCCCGTTGAAGCTGATAAGCTAAATAAATAAATGAAGCATATTGTACCATATATCATTTGCAATAATAATAATAATAATAATAATAATAATAATAATAATAATAATAATAATAATAATAATAACGATGATGATATACTACTGCTACTACTACTACTACTACTACTACTACTACTACTCATAATAATAACAACAAAAATAATAACAACAATAATAATAATACTTACAATTTAACATTCAGACAGCATGAACTGGGCATAAATTTTTTTAAAAACTCCAGGAACGCCTGTTTTATATCCTGTCACGATGTGATAAATTATAATATACTATACAATTATAGGAGCTCCTTGGATGTAGTTACCTATTTATGTGCCATCTTTGTATCATTTGAATTAACATACCTATTTAATAGCCTATATGAAGATATATACTGTCAATACATTTGCCTGTGTGTTGAACACCTACAATGTCCATCGCTCTATATATCATGTTGCGATTAAGTGCGACGTGAAAATTGGGTTCGCATCAGTGTTGACAGGCATTCAATGTTTCCTTGGCAAAAAATAAAGCCTGTAAGAGGATCTCCACTGAGGCAGAATTAATTATTAGATATGGAAGAATAAGTCATAGTGAAGATAAACACGCCAGCTATGTAAGTTGTATCCAATACAAAAACAAACACAAAGCGAAATACGCTTAACCGCGACAGAAAACGTTTGTAATTTTTGATTATAACTCTTATACTCCAATAAATAATGTAAAATTGCACTTAAAATGTACACGTATAGGTTACAATATAAGACTTTCTTGAATCACAATTCGTTCAACTTGGTGTCAGATATTAAAGGTTTTGTGTGTAATATATAGAAGATTCCATTGTTTCTCATGAATATGTCAAAACAAAATACATCATAAACGAGCCAATCAGCTGTTATCCCATTCGAAATAACTTCGGCTATTTATGCGAGACAAAAATATGTAAAATACATGTCGAGGCAGTAATTTTCAAAGGTTTGCTGAAAATATCAACCCACAACAAACGGTAACTCATCTTTTTGAAGCACCTTGGCAGTTTGTATGATTGCACAGCCCATAGGAATTACCGAGAGGTTACGAATTAAGGTATAATGGTACCAATTGTACAACCCCAGGTAGGCGGGGCTTAAGGTGTAGGGAACATTGCATTCAGTAATAAACATCAACACTAGCTGTGATTGGTACATTATGTAAGAGTTGTTCTTTCTGTTAGGCTTAAAAAAATTAAAGCCTCTTGGCAGCATGTGAGATTAAGGTAATTCATATCTAGATCATATTTTGTATTTTTTTTTTAATGATTTTTAACAAAAATGTAGGACACATGGGTGAAACTGGGTCTGTTGTGACTACCCCTATCTAGTCCCAGCAGAGTTATCTTTCTTAAATGCAACAGAGTACCTGGTTTTGTCCTTGTCAAATTGACGATTTAATATTGTTCTCTGTGACAGTGTGTGACGTGTATGCTGAAGTGTGATAGAAAGTATATTTATTTCACAAAACATTAGCATTGAGGTTTATGGAAGAAAAAACAATTGGTACCGTGATACCTTAAAAACAATTGTTCGATGATTTGTAACGTTTTGTAAAACCTTCTTTGGAAAATAGCCGCATTGGTCTGAATAGTAGCTATCAACCACATTCGAGGTAAGATCTATGGATTGACCTCAAAGTTGCAAATTACTCTTATCCATCATCGAAACAAGCTTTGCAAAGTCCGGTGTTTTTCAAAACTGATCGCTTCTGTGTAGGCATTGTGGGAATACGAACAAAATGCAATATTTACTTACTTTCAAAATCAAAGAGCTGTTAAGCATGCAAAACTACGCACCTTCCAAACTTAAGATTAGACAAGGAAGTATTCAAATAAGAATTGCAAATTTACGCTTTGCAAAAGCACATTTTAGCACATTTGTTAACGACGAATTGAGCTTAGTTGAAATTACACTAAGGATTTATATTGGACTGATCACAGCAGATCGTGAAAATAAGAAAGTAACGGGGCCGCGAATTTGAAACTAATTTGTTGCTCTTAACAAACATACATGACCTTCGAGTTGGTCGGTGTAGGGATAATATCTAAAAAATGGATAGTAAATCGCCATATAACAGGATAATAGAGGCGATTACGTATCGGCGATGGTAAAGAGTGTCGGCGAAAATGACGTGGTATGAATAGATAAGTGCTTGGAATGGCTCAGCAGGAGTGATTCTTTTCGGTCAATCAGTTCTTACTTGAGTTCACAATGGTTTTGTAACCAGATTTGTGCATTTGTATGACAATGGATGCAACTCTATCGCTGACGAAAAGAAAGCCTAGTACATTTTCATTCGTTGATTGTTCCTAATGTTTTTCTGAACTATATTTAAAATACTGAAGAATTCTGAAGCGGAAAATTTTTCAACAATGACTTTGGATAAGATCTGAGTAAACCGATTGTTTTCACTTACCGAAAGCGAGGCTTCTTTAATACTTATTTTAAATTATTTTATTTCTCCCTGTGATTTAATGAAACATAATAGTTTTCTCTGGATTGCCCATATTCTTCCGCTCCAAAGCCATCTTATTCCAGTATTTGAGTATTTCTCATTTTTACTGAAATGCACCATCTTGAGCAATGTTTAAATACCAAAATGTTTGACATAGGCATTTTCATGCAATAACTCATTATTTGACATCTATATGCAAACTGGTTACAAATTGTTTCATGCACACGTGTGTTGAGTGCATTTCAGACACAATCAGATTGACCTCATAGACGTAATACTGTGTATTAATCTTCAACTACCCTGCATTGAAAACAAAATCCTCTCAAGATACGAACGCTCCTTGCAGTACTCAACAATCAATGAAAGACGAATAGAGTACAGTCGTAACTTTAATTTGCAAACTTTTATTTCTTGTATTCAAACAATTGATTTGTACATGTAAAATATAATATGCTAATTTCCCTGATTAATCAAACCAGTTGTTAGGGGGTGGGGTGCACTTATTACAAAAGTGTTTTTCAACCGGCATTTTCTTTTTGGAAATATCATCCCCTACAAATACAGGAAATGCAGTTGCAGCACTTGCTGTTGAAGGAAGTGTACGTATACATAACGTTGACAGGGTTCAAAGTACTAGGCAAAATAAAAAGAACAACGAATAAACGGTTTTTAAAAAATTATGAAATAAAACAAACTGTCTTGGCTTGTTTTGCATGCCAGTAGCATTTACAACGCAGATTTGTGAGTTTGCTAAAATGAAAAAAAAATAAATAAATAATGGAATCAAATGTACTGTAGCTTGTTGCATTCAGTTGTGAAGCAGTTTGTGAAAACAAATTATATTACGATTATCACCGTGGTAGGTTGGTCGCGGCGATGCGTTGGCGTTTTCTTATCCAAGTGAATAAAATCGGTCAGATGCCAGTAAGGATGTCTTTGTCTTTATTTCTTTCTCTACCAAAGGACATCTCCCACAATCCTGCTCCAGCAAACAAACAGCTTAAGATGGTTGTGATTTAAATTAAGTTATAACGAATTTGTGTTTCTCAAAAGTTAGTAGTCTTACATTGGTCACTGCGCATTCACACTGAAGAAGTCTTGAAAATGAAGATAAGAAAACTTTGTATACATCCATCTAAATACGATTCAAACATTGTCAAAGACCGTAAATAATTTGGATGATACATGTAATTAATTATATTTAATATTCTGAAACTTTTGCAGTTTTGTTGTTATGCACTAGATCTGCTTAAATATAACAGTTACCTTACTACAATTCTCCACTGTGAAGTAAAACAATCTATTGTTTAAAAGTGCATAACATTTTGAACATTTAGAGGCTTTTTCAATTTAAACTCCTTTTCTTCATTTTTATATATTATTTTTTCTGGGACTATCACAACTTTCGTAACATAAAACATTTTTATAACGAAAGCATTCAGGAAATTTAAAAATACTAGAAATACTCAATATACCATTCCTCATTTCCTCTGAGTACCAATTGATAATACTCTATATGCCATTCCTCATTCCCTCTGAGTACCAGTTGATAATACTCTATATGCCATTCCTCATTTCCTCTGAGTACCAATTGACAATACTCTATATGCCATTCCTCATTTCCTCTGAGTACCAATTGACAATACTCTATATGCCATTCCTCATTTCCTCTGAGTACCAATTGACAATACTCTATATGCCATTCCTCATTTCCTCTGAGTACCAATTGACAATACTCTATATACAATTCCTCATTTTCTCTTAGTACCCATTGACAATGCTCCATACACCATTCGCTATTTATTCTAAGTACCAATTGACAATAATCGATATACCATTTCGTATTTCCTCTGAGTACCAATTGACAATACTCTATATGCAATTTCTCATTTCCTCTGAATTCCAATTGACAATATTCTATATGCCATTCCTCATTTCATCTGAGTACCAATTGACAATACTATATATGCCATTCATCACTGCATCTGAGTACCAATTGGCAATACTCTATATGCCATTCCTCGTTTCTTCTGAGTACCCATTGACAATACTCTATATATACCGATCCCTTGTCCCCTGAGTACCAATTGACAATAGTCATCATACCATTACCCATTTTTTTGCTTAGTACCAATCTACAATACTGTACATACCAATCCATATGTCCTTTGAGTCCCAATTGACAATATTATGTATACCATTCCCCATGTCCTCTGAGTACAAGTTACCAATACCCTATATACTATTCGCTATTTCCTCTGAGTACCAATTGGCAATACTATACATGACATTACCCATTTCATCTGAGTAGGAATTGAAAATACTCTGTATAGAATTTCCCATTCGTCCCATCCTCTGGAATCGTACAATGGTGTGTGTGTGTGTGTGTGTGTGTGCGTGTGCGTGTTCAAGTAGAATAATGTTGCAATCATACCCCTTTCGGATTTTTCCTGTTTTTTTTTATTGACCTTTCCTGATAAATTTCAATGACATAAATGTATCACCAGTATCTTATCTAAGTTTTGGCTTTTAGAGCTGTAGTTTCAAAAGGTTTCGAGGTACGGATTAGTCGGAGTAATCCTCGTTTAAATCGTCATGTCACTTTCGAATATTGTTTTGAACTAATCCAATGACATTCGATCAATTAATATCCAATATGCTCTGTCAAAAAATGAAATATATGTGGATAGATCGATCATCGATTAACTCCCACTGAGCTATTAATCTCAAATGAAACAACAAAGAAGGAAATGTCCTTAGTAAAATCCCAACTTGCTCTCGCTTGATTGAGACTATCTGTTCTATAACAATGTTCAGTTCAGTAAAGTGTGTGTTTAAAAAATCCAAACACATTGATATATTTATACATCTAGAATGCTTTGCTTGTCATATCTGTATTTAACTTGATCTTATAAGATCAGATTCCCTTCATTTTTTAAATCTTAACTCCAATACGTACATATTAACTGCGATTTAGTTATCAAAAATATTTTTCCTATACCGTATGTACTCGTTTATAAGGGGCGTCAAACTGCTAATAGTAAATCATGACCTGCCATCACATAATAAGTCTGCAGGTCAGCATCTATATTGAAGTAGGTCGTGGAGATCTGATTTAAATAAGATTGGTGTAAACAAGAAACGAATTAAACTGCATCGATAAAAGTGTGAACAATTGCAATGCAGGCGAGTAGGTAGGGGTTAGGGGTGGTTACTACGATGTTCGTCATAAGATCGTAATTCGTTAAACAAAACCCTTAACACTTGACTTGTTCATTGTATATTTAAAAAATAGCGCTGTTAAAGAAATTGGCGTTGAATTATGAACACATAAAAGAATGCAATAATGTAATAATTCATTAACTAATAATGTATTTCATTCAAGCCCCATCCCCACCCGCTTTAGATTTTGGAAATGATATCATTACAATGGGGCACTAAATAGTGCTGGATTCTAAGATTTATGAATTTTATTTAATAGGACAATATCGCGATGAATGAAGAACAGGGAACAGGGAAACAATGTGTGAACTTGGTGATAAACGACCCACCTCATCCCGACATCTGTTTGTTTTTCTCTATGTTTGTGCGTACCAGACTCTTCATAAAACCCCAGGAATTCCCGAGTGGCCGAGTGGTCTAAAACGATATACGTTACGGATCACTGCCATCTCACCTCTGTCTGCGTGGGTTCGAGTCTCAGACTCGGCCAATTTGGGTATGCGAGAAAGCTTGCCAGTAGCTTCTTATGGGTCGGTGGTGCTTTCCGGGTGGTGGGTGGTGGTGGTCCTGGGTTCTTGCTCCACCATTAATACTGGCCGCTATGTATAACTTATCGCATGCAGAAAATGGCGTTAAACCCTACAACAACAACAACAATCATGTAAACCTGCACGTGTCACGAAGTCACTCTCCTATTCCATATGAAATTTTCAAGTTAATCGCAAGTAGTGTACCTGTACTGAATTACTGAATTATGTCAAGATAGGAAAATACATCGTGACTTGAAAGTTAGCATAAAACGAGGAGATTTATTGTGAAAGTGAATGTGTACACTATCAGATAACATGATCTCCATTATTGTTAGGTTATCGGGCGGAAAATATTGAACGATTCAGTGCAATAGATTTAATATATGCTCTCCATAATTGATTATTCGCGTACCATCACGTGCGGAAATCGGCTAGAAGATTTTAGTTGTTTGATAATAGCCGTGTCTCATCAGTGGCGATAACTTAATTTGACTTGTAAGTTGGTTATTTACAGATACGTATCAATACGACATCATAACGGTTTCATCTATCGATTGATATTAATCCAACAGTACAAAGTCCGCAAAGTCCGGGGAGTTGTTTATAATTTTACAATTTCGTGGATTGGAGTATGTACTGAAATGATATTTCAATCATTCAACTCTTTGATGGACGTATACACACTGCCAGTTATAAACGAATACCTGTGAGAAGTATACGGTACATTGGGGATTTCCCATAATTCACACGAGCTATACATTTTACCGTATGAAACTATTACTTGAAGGATAGCCGAAATGAAGCAAAGTTTCCGTTGAATCAATAATGAGAACTAAGTCGAAGATGGCGAATAACAATCACTAAAGTCAGCCAGTAAGCTACTTTTCAACTGGCTGGAGATTGAGATTGTATTGAGACAAAATGTAATTATATATTTATTAAACGCGAGTGTACAGATACGGTGACTTAAACGTATAATGTAACAGCATTTAATTTACTTTACGGACAGACGGATAACAAGGGTGACACTATATTCCTTCCAGAATTGTGGCGGACATTAATAACATTCATAACTAAAACATTAGGAAAGATAGAATCAGCATACACGAATATATTCGTCCATATATTTATGACATACTACTAAAGGACAAACTTTTGATATGCTCATATACTATCGGAATCTTTCGTGGACACATCCTGTGCATAGATTGAACACTCAATCCCCAAAATAGCCTATCTTCTGATAAACCAATTCCTCAAGAATCCCACAGGGGACCCGAGTGGCCGAGTAGTCTAAAGCACTCTCCGTTACGCATTTCCCTGGGTTCTTCCTTCACCATTAATACTGGCCGCCATGTATAGCTTATTGCGTGCTGAAAATTGGCGTTAAACCCTACAACAACAAGAATCCCATTGCATCGTGTAGTGTACAATGACAACAAACGAAGTATATAAAAATGCACAGAACACGATAGAGTTGTATCCTGTACCCACCATGGCTAGGGAGGCCAGGGCACGTGTCCTATGTGACCCCCCCCCTTAATAATCCGACACTGGGATGCATGTGGACTAACATGTCTTTGAAACGTGTGCTTTCAGTTCTTCACCAAAGAGCCAGATGCTAGTGTCCGCAATGAGTGCTCCAAATTGTTAAGGGGCCAAAAATGCATGAATAAAACTTTTTCTATTTTTTCCGGTTACAAATAGGATATGCTCTCAAACGATTATTATTACTAAACTCTATCTTTAATTATCAACCAGCCCTGGTCAGCCAAGCAAATCCCTTATGTACTGTATTCTATATTCGCCCATTTTCATACAACTAGTATCGTGTGTCATGTATGTATCACGGTGCCATTTGTTCCTCCATAGACCTCAATGCTAATGTTTTGTGAAACAAATATACTTTCTATCCAAATTCAGCATGCATGTCACAGAGAACAATCTTAGATTGTCAATTTGACAAGAACAAAACGAGGTACTCCATTGCAATTAAGAGAGATAACTTTGCTGGAACTAGACAGGGGTAAGAGTTATCTAGTCACGACAGACCCATTTTCACCCGTGGGTGCCACATTAAAAAAAAATCATAGCAAATTCAAATACGATCTAGATATGAAATAAAATAATCTCACATGTTGCCAGATTTGACATGGAGATAAGCGCCGAGAAGACAAAGCTGATGAAAAATAGTGACAAACAAATCTCAACCAAGATTAAAGTCATAGGACAGGAACTGAAAACAGTGGGCCAGTTCAAATATCTTGGTTCCATAATCAGCGAAGAGGTGATCAAGAGCAGAAATTTTGTCACGAGCAGCACAAACAAGGGCAGCTATGTCAAGGCTAAGACCCATCTGGAGAGACAAGAATATCTGTCTGAAAACTAAAATCAGACTATTAAGAGCACTAGTCATCTCAATATTTTTGTATTCATGTGAGGCCTGGACCCTGACAGCAGAATTACAACGAAGAATTCAGGCACTTGAAATGAGATGCTGCAGAACCATCCTTGGCATCTCTTACATGGACCACATCACAAATGAAGAAGTGCGTATCACCATCAGGCACAAAGTATGCCAGTATGAAGACCTCCTCACCACTGTTAAAAACATAAAGCTGATATGGTATGGCCATGTCACTAGAGACAACAGTCTATCCACAACAGTACTGCAGGGCAGTGTCCAGGGTGGCAGAAAGAGAGGTAGACAGAGAAAAACGTGGACTGACAACATCATAAAATGAACCAGGAAAAGTTTTGCGGAGACATAGGCATTGTTACATGATCGAGACAAGTGGAGGGAACTGGTCGGACGTTCAGCAGCATAGTGCCTCAAAGACCACACTAGTTCAAGAGACTGATGATGATGATGACCAAAGCATACGTTAGAAGGGTTTTATTTTGTTTCCAAACAAGAAAATGACCGGTCATTGGTATGGATATACTTGAAGAAGTACTGAGTAAAATCTGAAAGTGCTTATCCCCGCACATACAGTTTAGCATTTTTGTAAAAAAAGATTGTTTTGTAAACAGAGAGAACTGTTTATAATTCTTCCTACCCTATGTCTTTAAAAAGCTATGATGATCGGCTGCACAATTTTGGAGTCTTTACTATTTTCAGATATTTTATATAGCTAAGGGTACAACCAATCCAAAATCGCTCATGAAGATATGGGTTGGCATATATTTTCTTGTGCTACTCTAAGCAGAATTTTTATCACCGAATAAGGATTATTGCTTCAAAAAATTTTGTAATATGTACGTTGTCAATAAATGCTTGTAAAGTAATAACGAATGAGTAGTTAGCAAGTCATCAAGTCTGCACAGGATTGAGGTCATATACACTCCTATTAACAAATACGCAATGAAAGGTATTATGTTGGTGAGTGATCTTTTACAGCATGAGATTCACGTAGGTTTTCTGTAACAAAAAGCTAGAGGAACTGTGACGGTGGGTCGTAGTCGCTACGGATTTTTCGCAGGTTTCGTATGTATGTATGTATGTATGTATGTATGTATGTATGTATGTATGTATGTATGTATGTATGTATGTATGTGTATGTGTGTGCATGTATGTATGTATGTATGTATGTATGTATGTATGTATGTATGTATGTATGTGCGTGCGTGCGTGATCTTTGACCATGATGTGGGTTTTCTTGTTTACCGCATGACGTCCTCACACAGACAAATGTTTAGCACATCGCATCAACTAAGATATACAAGAAATAACAGACGTTTTCATTATTCCAAAATCGTAAAGGCATTACAATTAGAAATATGTTTTAAAAAATAGAAAGACATATTTACAAAACTGAAAACAATATACTGTAAATAATTGTAAATCAAGTAAAATCAGACTAAAATTTAAATGTGTCTGAAAGTTGTTTTGGTTTTATTGTCTTGCCTGTGAAAGGAGATAAATTGGTATCACTGCTTCAATGACGGAATTATCAAAATAAAGAAAAAACGATACACAGGTGTTACTTTTAAGTTAGTGGAGGTAGCAATGCAAAGTTGGGTGATACAAAGGTATCACTTTCGTAATGGTAGAAGTATCAAAGGTGTCGATATCACTTTTACAGTGTTGGTGATAACAAGATAGAGGCGATCTATAGGTATCACTTTTTACAGAGGCGGACGTATCTATTAAAAAAATGTGGGAGAGTTTTGAAATGTTCAGTCTTTTTCTTTAATTGATTAAACTAAAAAAAACTATGACATTATTATGAATCTGAAGTTTGGATTAGGATACAGTTGGGTTTTTGTCTCGCCTGCATGACATAGTGTGATTCATCATAAAGTCGCTATCAGGCTTATTGCGCAGAATCCATGTTTTGTATGTGTTAGTCTAGTTCTACATTATAATTTTATGGTTTTAGTGTTGATATATTTCCTATTCCAAGTTAAAGCGTCTATTAAACTATGGATGAAATGTTTTATGAGATTATTTAAATAAATAAAAATCGATTTTGCCTCTTAACATGGCACAGTTATATACTGCACCAGATGGTTCGTGAAGTAGATGCTAATGCAAAATTTTAGACATTTGATAAAATGACTCATTATGAGGTTAAGTTGGATCTACCACTCAAGGAATGAAGTGCACAACAATACGTGTCGAATACGAGTAAAGTAACCTCCGATTTCTGTCCTGGATACCTGTAAGTGGCCATACGTTATTGTAAGTTGTAAATTACGTGGGCACAGTTCGAGTGGTTTTACACAGCGACACTGTGTAGCTTAGAAACCACAATCCCAACATATGAATCACTTTACTTGCCAAAACTGGGTTTTAAAATACAGATAATCAAGATTAATGAGTACATCAAGTGGCAATAAGACATTATGTTGACTTACTACAGGAAGCGATGCGTCTTATATAATGTTAGGACTTGAATACTGTCTATATCTTGAGACTGAACATGTTCTGCTAACTTGGGACTCTAGAGTGTGACACCCCACCCCCATCTTCCGTAGAAAAAGATGTTTATTTTGTGCTCTTTACACCTGTTGGCCCTTGACCACAGGAGTGCAAAACGAGAGTTGGACTTCTATGTAGACTGGACACTTCAAGTGAAACAATTCACTACGTATTTTTATGTCTCTAAATTCGAACTTAAAAAGATACTGAGTACTCTTCAAAATGTTTCAGCCAAAATAGATTTATCCGAATATATTAGTGTCTGGCATCGATTGGAATCGAACTCGCAAATCACTAATGACCAGTCTCGCGGATTAAAATGTTTGAGTGGTCTTTCCGTTTATATCATGCACAACTTTGAAAGCACATGGAAACTGTACGAAAGTTCCCACTAAGGCATGCTGCACATTTAATTAACCATTAAAGAGGTCTGCTGTCATTATTAGTTTGTCTTTTCCTGTCGCGCAGATTTATAAATATTATGCATGTTGTTTTTTTTTCTCCTGCTCCAATGTTTATTTTCTGTTTAGCAAAGTAGACCAAACGATTTCGGTATACCAGTTTTGATAACTGAGTCGATCGAATCTTCGCAGGCAGGGAAGAAATTAGAAATTGCTTAATTTGGTTGAATCGATGTGTTTCGTGACCAGCAACAATTCTCTGAAGCAGATCTAAAGTAGATTTAAACGTTGTAACAAAAAGAAAGGCAACCACTAGATCAGCTGATTACACAAATTATGCAACCGGAAGCAGTATGCACTAAATCAAAGTCACTATTTCGAGGCTCTAGACAAAGTTAATGCTGATTTCTTGCGTGATAAAGGTTTGTTGTTGAATAGAAGTCGAGGAAATGAAATACACGTATAAAACTAGGAAACTTACTTTCCTTCAGGCCGAATATGTCTAGAGTTTGTAATTAAAAAATGAAGAGAATTTTTGAATGGATTTAAAGTCATCTTGTACGTGGATCAAACTAATGAAAATTCTAAGGTCTATACTTATTGATGAACCTTACATTTTGATGGAATTCAGGCAGCTCTCGTCTGCTTGCTTGGAGAGTTATCTCTGAAAATATATTCAACCCTGTTTTTCTTGAAAAACTCCAGTCTCGTCAGATTGATGATTTCGTGCGGAGTGAAGTTGAGTGCCAGTCAAAAAACGCTGTGAACGTCAATTAGTAAAAGTGTTTCCTGTGTTTAGCGTGTCTTTTATTATAAGCACAATACGGGGAAAATAGAGAGATTTATCAAAAAATTATAAATTGTAAATTTGATAACATTTGGATAGGTACAGTAAGAAACGGAAAAGCGCCTAATTACAACGAATAACCGTCATGCATAGCCATCATATTTTGTTGATGCAAACTTGAAGTAAATTTTAGTTATGTAACATCCTCACCCCTTTTTAAAAAAGGTCATTACTAAATCGTAAGTAATCATGAAACAGGAACCACTATATACTCAGTGAAGATGGGTTGTTTTCAAGATATGTAGCAGGAATAACTTTTTCATAATAAAAAGAGATTATCACATGATAAAGGTTTTTGATTTTGAACAGAAGTTAAGACAATTAGGGTGGGGTTCACATTAAGTATGGCTAATTTTTTTTCAGCCCCAAAGTATTATATAAGATGTTTCAAAGAATCTAAGGAAGGTACGAACCGGGACCAACATAGCTGAGGACGCCTCAGTGATAAGCGCCACGCTTTGATCTCATATTCTGGTTGTTCTCGTTGCTGTTGTAGGGTTTAACGCCATTTATTGGCACAAGATATTCTATACATGGCGGCCAGTATTAATGGTGGAGGAAGAACCCAGAAAACCCCGAGAAGCTACTGGCAAGCTTTCTGACATACCAAAATTGGCCGAATCCGAGACTCGAACCCACGCAGAGATGGCAGTGATCCGTAACGGAAAGAGCTTTAGACTACTCGGCCACTCGGGGCCCCCCTTTTGTTATGGGGTCTCGGCGTAAATGCTAAGATCCATTAGGTTATAAATTTAGTGTAGTATTCCAGATCGCTTATATCTGAAAATTTATGATATGACAATCGTTTAAAAAAACTCGCTTCATAGCACTATTTTCCAACCATTATAATCATTTCCACAGTACTAAGGCGTCTTACGTTTGTATTTTGTTGCTTCTAACAACTAAGTAAACTGATTAGTGACGCATTGTTAACTAAGCTATACGAATCCTGTTTTAGAAGCTTTCATATTTTTACATGAACTTTAAACTCAACCCAACCGCTTATGTAAACTATAGATATGTCAAGAAATAGTTGGATAACTTAGCGTTGAGGTTAGCGTATTATGTAAGTGATTGAAAAAGCTGCTTATCTAGATGATCTGAAAACCTGAAAAAAATAACGTTTAGCGTGAAGGATTAAAATGGATGTAAAATCTTCTTTTTAAATTTGGTGAAATATTGTCCCGGTGGGTTTAACGCCATTTTTCAGCACACGATAGGCTATACATGGCGACCAGTACAACTTGTAGAGGAAGAACCCGGGAAAGCCCCGAAAAGAATTACCGACCCACGGGAAGCTACTGCAAGCTTTCTCACATATCCACATTAGCTAAGCTCGAGACTCGAACTCACACAGTTGAGATGCGAGTGATCGTTACAGGAGAGCGCTTTCGACCATACGACCACGTTGGGCTTCAAATTGTTTTGATATGGGGAAATTTTTAAAAAAAATCTCTATTCTGTAATTTATACATATCTCTTTATAATTTATACATATCTCTTTATAATTTATACATATCTCTTTATAATTTATAAATATCTCTTTATAATTTATACATATCTCTTTGTAATTTATACATATCTCTTTATAATTTATACATATCTCTTTATAATTTATACATATCTCTTTGTAATTTATACATATCTCTTTATAATTTATACATATCTCTTTATGTAGAAACACGGTCTTTTAACTTAAAAGAGAGACTTCTGTTGTTTTTTTTTTACTTCAACGGCTTGAGAATCTTTTCCATGGGAGAATAGTCTCTTTGAAAAAAGTGGAGCTTGCTTACGTCTGCTCTACTCTATGTTGTCTAAAAAAAGAAGACATTTATATGTTACAATGTAGTTTTTGTCTCCTATAACAGCCATATAAACTTGTTTCTTTCACAAAGGATGTTTCTGTGAGTCAGCAAAATATAGGAATAGAAAGAGATTTTTTATTCTCGAAATCATTGATAATTAAATGAAGAGAAACTTAGTGGATAGGGAACGAAATCGGAAGTCGTCTAATTATATTCCATGAAAGTCTTGCACGACAAGCACGTTTCTCTGAAGCCAGTTAATTAATTGTAGTAATTGTGTAACACACACTCATTATTAATTGATGAAACAATCAAGTAACAGGAAACAATGTGTACTAAAGCAAACTGTTCATAATGCTGGCTGACACTTTATTTATATTTCGTATGTGATATAGGTTTGATTTTAAATTGAACTGGAAAAGAAAGAGATCCGTACATTAAGTCAGATGACATTCTGTTCTACCAA